>CM050419.1:6869993-7467493 GCA_027564155.1 Gymnocypris eckloni scoliostomus
AACACCACAATATACTGTATGTAATATAAAAATAAGACACAAAGGATAATTTAATCATATTAATTAAAGATAATTTAATTATATTTTAATCAAATTTAAAGATAATCAAATGTGATATCACACATGGGAATGCACTTTTGTTGCTTTTAACTAGATTAAAAACAATATTTTAATTTAACTATATGTTACTGTTACAGTGCTGCTTGAAAGTTTGTGAATCCTTCAGATTTCTGTATGACCCAATGGATCATCAGATTTTCATACAAGCCCTGAAAGTTGACAAAGATAATCCAATCAAACAAATGAGACAAACAATATATATACTTTGTCATTTATTTATTCTGGAAGATGATGCAATATTAAAGGGATAGTTCACCCAAAAATTTAAATTCTGTCTTTAATTGAAAATGTAATAAAAATTGTATCGAAAACCAGTCAGTATCTGGTGTGACCACCATTTGCCTCATGCAGTGCAATACATCTCCTTCGCATAGAGTTAATCAGGTTGTTGATTGTGGCCTGTGGAATGTTGGTCCACTCCTCTTCAATGGCTGTGCGAATTTCTGGATATTGGACTGGAACTGGAACACGCTGTCGAATATGCTGATCCAGAGCATCCCAAACATGCTAAATGGGTGACATGTCCGTGAGTATGCTGGCCATGCAAAAACTGGGATGTTTTCAGCTTCCAGGAATTGTGTACAAATCCTTGCTACAAGGGGGCGTGCATTATCATGCTACAACATGAGGTGATGGTCATGGATGAATGGCACAACAATGGGCCTCTGTATCTTTGTGCATTCAAAATGCCATCAATACAATGCACCTGTGTTCGTTGTTCATAACATACGCCTGCCAATACCATAACCTTACCGCCACCATGGGCCACTCAATCCACAACGTTGACATCAGCAAACCGCTCACCCACACGTCACCATACACGCTGTCTGCCATCTGCCCTGTACAGTGAAAATTGGGATTCACCCGTGAAGAGAACACCTCTCCAAAGTGCCAGTCGCCATCGAATGTGAGCATTTGCCCACTCAAGTCAGTTACGATGACGAACTGCAGTCAGGTTGAGACCCCGATGAGGACGATGAACATACAGACGAGTTTCCCTGAGACGGTTTCTGACAGGTTGTGCAGAAATTCTTTGGTTATGCAAACCGATTGTTGCAGCAACTGTCCGGGTGTCTGGTCTCAGACGATCTTGGAGGTGAAGATGCTGGATGTGGAGGTCCTGGGCTGGTGTGGTTACACGTGGTCTGCGGTTGTGAGGCCAGTTGGATGTACTGCCAAATTCTCTGAAACACCTTTGGAGACGGCTTATGGTAGAGAAATGAACATTCAATTCACGGGCAACAGCTCTGGTGGACATTCCTGCAGTCAGCTCCCTCAAAACTTGCGACATCTGTGGCATTATGCTGTGTGATAAAACTGCACATTTTAGAGTGGCCTTTTATTGTGGCCAGCCTAAGGCACACCTGTGCAATAATCATGCTGTCTAATCAGCATCTTGAAATGCCACACCTGTGAGGGGATGGATTATCTCGGCAAAGGAGAAGTGCTCACTAACACAGATTTAGACAGATTTGTATATATATATATATATATTAGTGGTGGGCCGTTATCGGCGTTAACGTGCTGCGTTAACGTGAGACTCTTATCGGCGATAAAAAAAATATCGCCATTAATCTATTCTCAAAGTTGGGTTGGGAGCTGGGTCTGTACTGCGCAATCTATGATGACTTTCACCCTGATATTTTAGCGCGGATGTATACCTAGCCGAATTGCACTGTAGGGGGCGAGCGAGTCTTGAACTAGAGGCTCGCAGATCCGTGATGGACAGATTGTTAACGGCTGGTCTATGTGGTAATACAATCGGGCAGGACATCCAAACGCTCACCTATCATTCATCAACCTCAAATATGGCTTTTCATCTGAAAGATGTATGTAGTAACAACTTTACATGGCCGCTCAATATGATGTTAACCTAGAGAAATGTGCGCTATTGAAGTGTTTGTGTGGGAGTGCGTTTGCTGCAGGACAGGCGCGGTGTGCTCACTTGCTCCTAAAATCTCCGTCATTTTGGTCTTGTTTTTTTTTTTTTTTTTTTTGATAACTGTCAATTACAGTAAAAATATAGTACAGATCACAGCGTGCCCACCTTATTAGTTGAATAAAAACCCAAAATGTCGTTTTTTGTTATTATATTGAACTGAAAGCCATCTTATGCACAGTGTTGCACAGATTAAATTTCATGTAAATCATCCATGCTAACACACACGTCTTCTATTTTTATTTTTTAGACATTTCACTCTCTATAGATATATTTGTCAAAGACGGAGTTTCTAAGTTTCTCGCTCAAGTTCACATGAGACCTAAAGCGCATCCTGTTTGCTTAAAGAAGACCACACCGGGTGCCGCTCCTGTCAGCTAAGAACAGGAAACGGAGGCTACAATTCACACAGGCTCAACAAAATTGGACAATAGAAGATTGGAAAAATGTTGCCTGGTCTGATGAGTCTCGATTTCTGCTGCGACATTCAGATGGTAGGGTCAGAATTTGGCGTAAAGAACAGGAAAGCATGGATCCATCCTGTCTTGTCTCAACGGTTCAGGCTGGCGGTTTCGGTGTAATGATGTGGGGGATATTTTCTTGGCTCAATTTGGCCCCCTTAGTACCAATTGAGCATTGTTTAAACGCCACAGCCTGAATATTTTTGGTGACCATGTCCATCCCTTTATGACTACAGTGTACCCATCTTCTGATGGCTACTTCCAGCAGGATAATGCACCATGTCACAAAGCTCAAATCATTTCAGACTGGTTTCTTGAACATGACAATGAGTTCACGTTACTCAAATGACCTCCACAGTCACCAGCTCTCAATCCAATAGAGCACCTTTGGGCAGGGGCGGACTTAGCCATTAGGCAAAGGTATATGACGGGTTTAATTCACCCACAGAGGCGGAGAAGGAGAAATGATCCGCATTCATCTTAAACGGAGCTGCCGTGTCTGTGTGTGTGTGTGTGAGAGATCATGCCAGCTCTGAGACGCGCACCAAACGCGCTCGCTACAAAGCATTTAAAGTCATTGTTAGTTGTTTAACCGTGTGATGGATAGGACAAGCCTCGATTGGGCTCAGCTGTGATAAAACTTCCCGGTGTAGTGATGCCATTTTTTATTCTGTCGCTCTCATTTCCTGAATGCGGTTGTGACGTCAGCTGTTCATTCATACAGATATGTATTCAAGCAGATGTTTTAATCTACTGAATAAATAAAACCATTCAAGTCTCTCACCTGCAAGCAACTGCTGTCAGTCCCAAACAGAGCTGTGAGTGCAGCCATGATGTGCATTTCTATTGACTATCACTGCTCTGTAATTCTGTCTTTTTTAATAATTTATTATTTTTATTTGTCTCTTTTTTGTCATTTTCCTTCTTACTTTGTTTTTGTTGTAACTATTATGAGAAAACGTTTGAATAAAATAAAATATTAATAGCAGAATTTACTGTTATTATGTATTGATAGTTTAATTTAAGAATTCATCAACTGATGAGAAAATAATAAATATATGAATTGAAAAATAATCTATAGATTAGTCGACAATAAAAATATTCGTTAGCTGCAGCCCTAGAGACATTTAAATAACAGAAGTACTGGGATCAAAGTTTATAGTTTGTGTATAAACACTAATTGTCTACAGCAGCGATCAAAAGGAAAGAATATTAACACTTGTATTGCAATGTTTATCATCTTCTGCTAGGATGTGGCGACAACCGTTTAAAACATGTATTTGACATTGAATCATTCATTCAGGAGATTCCAACAGTGACACAAATCTATATGAAGTGAGACACTGACTCCTTAATTAATTTTTTATTTATTTTGTTCAAATGAATATATATATATATATATATATATATATATATATATAAGACTCAAGCAATGCACATTTTGTCAGAACCACGAGTAAATTACGTTATTTTGTGAGAGAATCGTGATCTCCAATTTATAAAAAAAACAGATTCTCAATTTATCCAGAATCGTGCAGCTCTAGTTTACATGTTGTTTATTAGCCTACTGCATTAATTCATTAAAAAATAAGTTTAATTTCATAAAGTACAAGTTGATTAAATTGCACCAACATTTGAATTTTGTGTTTTTCAGTTGAATAAAATGCAATTTTCCCCTCTATATTTCATTATTGAGGATATAAAAAAATAAATAAAGTCAAAAAATCTCGTCTCGTTCTCGTGAACCCAGACTCGTGTCTCATCTCGTGGAATAAGTGTCTCGTCACACCCCTAATAACTATACATTTTTCCTGTTCAGAAGAAGAGCTACCCTGTCATGCTAAAATGTAAACCGGTTTGTGTAAGTAAATTGCTCAGTACAGAGAAAGAGAAGTGATGGGAACCTGGTGTTTCTTTTTTATTTCTACTAGACATGAACAAGTTCTTTGAAAAACATATATGATCTTTGAAACATGTCTACTCTTCATGCTCTGTGTTGACTATGGTTTCACTAATAAAAAACATATATTGCATAAAGCATCCACATTTGTCCATGCCCATGTTGATTAGAGTATAAAAAACATGAAAATAATTAATTTAAGGTACATTTTGAACAGATAAAATGTGATTAAGTTGCGATTTATTTGCAAGTTAACTCATGAAAATCATGCTATTTAATCACGATTAAATATTTTAATCGAATGACAGCCCTAAGTTAAAATGACTAGTAGAAAATAAAATGTAGCTTTAAGCTGGTAACTCATCAGTGGACTTTCCTCGTCAATATAGGCTATATTCTTTCACACCTTTCTCATTCTCGCTAATTCAAGTTTTTATAAGAATGAACCTCTGAAGGGAACCAATTGACTTCAGAAAAGTTTGGATGGCATTTCCAGTTAAACCTGACATAGTATCATTTATGAGCTGAGCGCTGCTTTGTTTACAGCCTTTACCGGCGAAACCGCTATATTTCTGACAATAAAAGCACCTCCTACTGGCAGAGAATGAATGTGCATTTCAGTAATCCAGTCTGCAGTTTTTGTTCAAACCAGTGAGAAAATCCTCCTACATAAACCCATTTTAAATAATATCATAATTTATACTTCGGACTCATCCCATTTCTTTAAAAAATGGTTTAAAAATTCAATTGTGAGGTTTATAATTTTATCATTTATTTAGATGTTTTTGTTAAAACTTGTATCTCAATGGTAGATCTAATGCTATGTCATGGTCTACAACATGAAATAATACAAGTGTCTTCTAAATGAATAAATGTAAATGAAAGAATCCCATTATAACATGTACATGAAAAATGTAGAAACGTTGGATAGAAGCTATGGGGCACCATTGTGCAGCAGCAAGCATCACGACGAAAGGAACCTCAAGGTTGATCTATAAATGTATAGGGGCCCAAATTTGCTTGGGGCCCCCAATTCACTAAATCCACCACTGCCTTTGGGATGTGGTGGAACGGGAGATTCGAATCATGGATGTGCAGCCGACTAATCTGCAGCAACTGCGTGATGCTATCATGTCAATATTGACCAAAATCTCTGAGGAATGTTTCCAACACCTTGTTGAATCTATGCCACGAAGAATTAAGGCAGTTCTGAAGGCAAAATGGGGTCCAACCCCATACTAGTAAGGTGTATCTAATAAAGTGGCCAGTGGTCTGACATCTAACATGGTCTGACATCTAACCTCTAAATACGTATATATAATAGTAATTTTATAATTGTTTTTATTAATTTCACAATTAATTACAAATCTAATCTGTGAACATTTATTTTATCACACTGATTAAAAATGTTATGAATCCAACATTTTTCGAGTGCACGTAAATTCACATACGGTCATGCTATAAATTAATGTAGCAAACCTTCATGTTACTTTTCTCTGCCTGAAGAAAGATTTTTTATTTCATATGCGTGAAATTTCCTTTGCATTTAGGTTTTAGCCATGGTGGTGTGTCTTGCTACTTGATTGAGCTTGCAACTCTGTGCACAATATTTCTTTCTTTTGCATGTAAATCTTTATCTTCAGATAGAGAGTTGTTCATTTTCTTACATTTACATTCATCCAAAGCCTCGTGGATAAGTGAGGAATACAATAAAGCAATTCATCCACGAGAAGCACATGAGTGCTAAATTGATTTTAAAAAATCCTATGTTTTAAACATAAAAGTTCTTAATAATTTTTAAATGGTCATTTCTTAATTCACTTAGTGCTGGGTTTGCCAGACTTTACCCTACTGGTTTTTGTTTCTTACTTTCAAATATTTACAGAGTGGATATGTAAAGAGATCTAAAGAAACCTTACACAGCCTCTAAGATTTCGTCTGCCAAACCATTATCAATTAAACATAGGCTCAGTCCCACACTTTGCAATTTAAGCACTGTTTTGATAGTATGTCTGTATCACTGAAACACGGTCTGACATCTAACCTCTGCTCTCGTGATGATGCAGATAGCTGTACAGTTTGGAAAGGAAACCGTTATAGGGGGTTACTCCAGGCATAAATTATCATTCTTTCATACTTTACTCAATATCATACCATCCCATATTTATTTATTTCCTCAGATGAACACAAACAAATATTTTGTGACAAATAATCCATCTCTGTGAGTCCACATGATGTACAGGAAGCTCAAAGATGATGCTTCAAAAGCTAAAAAGTGAATATAAATTGTACAAAAAGCGAACATTACAGAATATGATGGTAATCCTGTGTGGCTCAGTGGTAGAGCATTGTGTCAGCAGCGCAAAAGCAAAAGGTTGTGGGTTCGATTCCCAGGGAACACACATACTAATGAAAATGTATAACCTGAATGCAATTGTAAGTCGCCTTGGATAAAAGCGTCTGCTAAATGCATAAATGTAAATGTAATCCATATGACTCCAGTTGATCATTTTTTTTTTTAAACTTCCGGTCAACTGTCATACATGCTTGCATAAACATCAGAAGTTATAACCAAAGTTAATTATGATTAAATTTAATAAAATATAAAGATTTGAAGAAATTAGAAATGACAACAAAAATATATTAAATCTAGACAGTAATGTGTGTGTGTGTGTGTGTGTGTGTGTGTGTGTGTGTATACATATATATATATATATATATAAAAATGACAAAAGTTGGTAATAGAATTACTACAAAAAAACGACTTACTAAGAAATACTAACAAACTGTATAAAAATATACAAACAAAGCTAATTCTAAATATGAATAAAACTATAATAGTATATAATACTAAAATAATATGTCAGAATGAGTGATTGAGAAATCTGAACATAAGATTTTCGTAATAAGAAGATTAAAGATGACTTTAGATTGGAATGCAGTTCTAATGTTGTACAGAATCTAATCCAACAGCAGATGGCAGCACATTTACATCTATTACACCTACTCAAGATTTTTAACTCATCCTTCACTTAAAACAGACCCGCTAGTTAAATAGCAGGAGTGGAAGCTTGTACTTAAATCACTGAATGTATCAGGTAGCCTATCAATTTCTTTGTATTATTTAAATACATACTGCATTATATTTACAGTAATTATCAATTTCTGTACATTGACATTCTCCTCTGTGTGAAGCAATGCCCTTCCCTATTTTCATTTCCAAAATTATAATTTCTTATCCAATGAATTTGCTAATTGAAGACTCTTTAAGTAATTAAGATGACGGCGTCGTCTGTTTGGGCTGCGCTGTAGGTAGAGGCACAGCCACAGGAAGAAATCGAAGAGATCTAAATTATTCAGGATTTAGGTGTTTGCTTATGCTCCATTTATTCACATCGTTTCAAACAAACAGACACAAACATCCACACACCCACACAGCGCTCCAATTTGCAACTCATTGTTAAATGAAAATTTTTAATTATAATATAATGGATTTAATCTTGTCCCCCCGTCTAGCTGAAAACAAAGATAAAACAATAATTATAAAAATAAATCCCCCCATTTACAAAGTCTGTTTAAAGGGAACTTTTGATTGATTTTATTTCCTTTTGAGAGAGCATAATTAAGAGCCCTCTTCAACAGTTGAAGACATGACACTCCAACCTTAATTTTCTTTCCTTAACAATGAAAGTAAAAGTAAAGTCATCATTTGTCCCTGAATTGCAGTTTGTCTCTCTTGGCAACTCAACGATTTCCAAATGATCATATCTTATTCTCATTCTTTTGATTATGCTGCCCACGCTAGATCTGCACTTTAGGATATTAATGTGAACTCGAGAAGTGTTAAGATGCTCATGGGTAGCTCACACGAAGTAGGTTGGGAGGTTAACGTCTAAACAAAATCTTGCTAATTTTTTTTAATTATTGTTACAAATGGAGATTGTATTACCATATCAAGCAACAGACTATATGAAATATGTCCTCTTTAAAAAAAAAAAACTAAAATGGTAAAAAACAAAAGGAAAAAAGAGAGAGAGATGGTTGCTGGCATTTTTATACATTTATATTTAAATCTAAAACTAAAATTTTTTAAACCATATTTATGCATCAACTATCCATATATTCTGCATAGTTCACCAAAAATGGAAAATTCCATTATAACTTACTCACCCTCTGCTTTTAACACAAAAGAAGATATTTTGAAGAATGCTTGTAACCAAACAGTTGCTGGTCCCCACTGACTTCCATAGTATGGAAAAAAATACTATGGAAGTCAATGGGGACAGCAATGGGTTACCCACATTTTTTAAATATCATCGTTTGTGTTCAGCATGGGCCCGTTTCAATGAGGAGGTTCAACCAACTCTGAGTTTAAACTTGAACTCAGAGTTGACTTACCCTGAGATGGGAAACTCTGAGTTTTCGGTTACAGAACAGCTGAACTGAGTTAGATTACTCAACTCTAAGTAGGTTGACTCTGAGTTAAGCGTGTGCACCACGACTATGAAAAGTCATGATCAGTAGAGTGCCGAAATTACGATTCACCATGGCAAATATTCGTTTTAATGGTATCCCCTGGCCAAAAAAAGGAAAAAGACAGAAAGAAACAAGAACATGGCAGCAGCTAAAGATGAAGTATAAAAAACACAATTAAGTCAAAGTAAAGCTTTAAGCATGAAAGGTTCATGGGTGTGGGCTTAATGACTTTACAAACATTTGACATTAAATGTTTATTTCAATGCGCTGCAGCTTTTTACACATAGTCTAACACTTTTCACAGAGCTAAATATTTTCTAATCCAACTTGTTACATTTCTTTATTAGAGTAATAAATTTAACGACTGACTTGTCGACAGCAAGGCAGAGGGAGAACCTGCACCAGCACCACTGACAGATGAAGAGGAGATGGCCAAGTATTGGAAGAATTCTAAAATCCAAAAGTAAACTTGTGAATAATTTGTTTATTTAACAGCCTTGCTAGTGGTTATGGCTCCTACTACCCCTCCATCTGGCATCCTTCCATTCCATACAGTAATCAGTTTCATTTTCAGAAGGTGCGATGGAATCCTGAAGGAAATTCGGATTATTGGGTTACTTCCAGACGTCACAGAAAGATGTTATCAAGTGAATGTCATTTATCAGATTAGCCTCATTTAAACCAATTTTTACACCACTGACATACAGCCCTCTGATACTCCTCTCTGGCGGATTTGTGTCCAGGAAAGATTTCTCAGAATGAGTGTGAGAGGGATGCACACTTTCCTTAAAATCTGCATAATGTGCTCTGCAACTCCAATGTTTTAAAGTGCATTTTCTTATTTGGCTTATCTTCCAATGGGGTAAGAAATAAAAAAATATTCTTGTTTCCGTTTGCATTAAGATATTTTTTCTTACCATATGGCAGACAATTGTACTTGTTTTATGTAAAATGCACTTAAAAGGAAAATCCCCCAGGAAACGAGACTAAATATAGACAATTTTTCATATATAATGAGACATTTTTAGATATTTGTACTTGAAATAAGACAAAAATACTCAGTAAGAAAATAAATTTGCAGTGTGAAGGAATGAATAAGGTATTTAAACTTCGCTAACACTATAAAAAGCAGAAGGATACCGAAAAGAAACTCCGGGTTTACCGAAGAAAACCTGCTCCCGACCAGGTTAGGTTCACAGAGTAAGGTACCACGGTAACAGACCCTAAGTATAAGTTACCTCTCTTTCAGAAACAGGCTTGACTTACCCTGCTTTACCGGGTTTAACAAACCTCCCATTTTGAAATGGAAAACCCAGAGTTTCCCTCATTTCAGGGTTTACATACTCAAGAGTTTTCACATAACCTCCTTTCTGAAACAGGCCCCAGAAGACAGAAATTCATAAATATTTGGAACAACAAGTGAGGACATTTTCAGGATGTTCATTTTTGGGTGACCTATCCTTTTACTGACTGAATTTGACCTTTTTTATCTTATATAGTTGTTTATATCAGTACCGATAGAAGTCTGGTATGTGTATAGAATTAAATATGGTTAAACAAAGAAACAGCTGTACTGAGACTAAGCAAGTACGGAGAGAATTACAAATAAGATAAAAAAATGAATGAATGCTATATCAAGATACTGAATCAATCTGATTCGCTCTCGCAGTAAGATTGATGTCAAGACATGTTTTCTTGTTTTATCTTTGTCTCATCTGTTCTTGCCATTTGTAGAACATCAGTCAAAGTGACTGAGTCATAAAGACATATGTCAATCATCTTCTCGTTTATAACCTCTCGATGGAATGACTCAACTCCTGCTTGAACTCAGAGCGGTTCTCAAACATCACGAGTCAATCAGCTCCACTCCAGAGCTGGGCTGGGCTGGGGGAAGGGTCGAAGTGTTGTTTAGTCATAACGGTGGGCTCGCTCATGATACACGCATTTACAGCTTTAGTTATTAACTACTTTGTCCGACACTAAAACTTTGAGGCTCGCCGTTTTAAAGGTTGGCCATCCTTAATACGTTTCCTGTTCCACCCGCATGATCAGCCAATCGGAACAGAGCTTAATGAATCCCCTGCAAGGTTAATTTGCTCAGTAATGGCATTAAACGGATATATGGAAACAGTTTCTCCACTAAATACCAATTCATTACATCTACGCTTATTAAGAGCGAGGACTATGAAATTATGGCCAGCATCGCCATATTAAGAGTCATTAGCTCCACATTCTCGTGTTTGCCTTGGCAAGGCTTGTCAGCGAAAGAGAAAAGGGGCTGGAGCTCCTTCCACTGAACACCGATAATTACTTCTCACAGTAACCTTCTATCCAAACCTCATATTTTCATAATTTTCTCCCACATTTGCATCTTTCCATCCCTCCGTTGCATACTTAGTCAAGGTCTGCGAGTGGGCTGACCCATTTGAGCGGGAAAATGAAGTGCTTAACGGAAAGAGCTCTTCCTGACTGAGGGGTTCGAAGAAATGGATTTGTGGCATAAAAAAGGGATTTAATAAAGAAAAAACTCATTATTACAACCCACTCCTTTTTTGTTAGCGTTCTTTATGCAAGGTTGTACCATTTCCCTCTCTCTCCGAGAATTTGCCACTTCAAATTGTACCTCAAGGTTATTTGTGTCTAATGTTAAGCTTTAATTTGAATTTTCAGCCCTCATCCTCAATTAGATTTCTCTACCTGAGAAAGTACACGTGTGTGTGTGTGTGTGCTGGGGTTCTGTACAGGCTTGATTAGAATGGTGCTGTTGTGGTTTGAAGGGCGGTAATTACATAGTTTCTCTCCTCTTTCTCTCAACCCTCTTTGGTCACCCACAACCGCTGATTATAATGGATCATAGATTTTTCTTTATTGGCTTTTGTTTTATAGAGCCGATTAAACAATAATAACAATAAAAGATGCAATTAATTGCAAAGGTAATTAATGGTAGTTGTGATGGCCATCAGTGTGTGTGTTTTCAGCTATGCAATTTCATAATTACCCACCACACACACGCACGCATGTTCGGAGAGCTAGAAAGCTTTGATAGATGTGTAATGCTGAAGCGCTAAAACGGAGGCGAATTAAACTCATAATGTAATTAAACAAAACTGCTATGCATAATTATTAGCGAAAAGCTGATTGCAAAAGCTGGGGGTGTAATGATGTCAAACTTGGTGCTGGCTGAGGACATTAAGCATGTGAAGATATTAACAGTCTTTTGGAAAAGCATTAAATTGACATTCTTATCGACACAAGTTATTAAAGTGGTTTGGATTAGCTGCCTCAAAGATTCAAAGATACATGTGTATGTGTGTGTGTGTGTGTGTGTGTGTGTGTGTTGCGTTTCTGTCCTAGACTGAAACGCGCAGAGAAGGATTTGTGATTATTCACTAGGGTTAGTCTGAGATTGGCTTTCCAAAGCGTAGGAAACAGAATCGTCCATTCTGAACACAGCAGAGAGACTGTTCAGCCGTCAACCCCACTTGACTTTCTTGGAGAGCCCTTTCTCTGTCTCCCTCCCTCTTTCTCACACACCGCTGACATGCATATTGACCCCAAAGTTGCGTGTGCTCACTGAATTCAGATGGTATGCTAATTTACAGAGTGCGTGTGTAGCGGCTGTGCTGTCTCGCCTCGAGACTGTTCGCTGGTTACTGTGTAAGAGTCCAAACAATGCAATTATGAAAGAGAAACAATGCCTATCCTTTGTCTGCGCAACTCAAGTATGGAGATACTTAGGATGCCATATACGGCCGAGAAATGCTGTGTTTAATATACTGAGACTGAAATGAGGAGACTTGAGGCTGTGTGGTTAATTATACCTTCATGCGCACTGCACAGACGAGGACGTACAGATCTTCAGTACGTCTGCATCAGTGTCTGAGACTATAAGTAATCACAGTAGACAGTCATTTTAGAGAAGGGCACTTACACATTAGCTAAAGCTCCGGCGGGGTGCTTGATGGCTAGGAAAGTCTGAGGGCGTGGAAAAGAGTCAGTTTGAAATCAAGTGGGGATATTGTGTGTTTAAGTGACAGTCCTGGCTAATGAAAGAATCCTGATGAAATGATGAATGTTTTTTTGCCATAGTGTGCTGCCCTAATAATGCTCTCAGGCATTTTAGAGTCAGTATGATACACTCATACATACATGATAAATAGCCTACATACATATTTTCTAGTGAAATAGAAAAAATGTTAACGATTCGATTTTTGATTTAGTTTTTGCTTTATTATTATAGTGGACCGTAAACAGGAAGTGAAGTTTGAGAGAAATGAGGAAAATAACCTTGGTTGCCTAAAGCACAACGGTGGTCTGCATAATATTAGAAAAAAATGGAATTGCAATATGAAAAAAATACAATAATTTTCTGTAGACTACTTGAACAGATACATATGGAAATAATTAATAATTTTAGAATTACTGGGGGATTTTGTTGGGGAGTATAACATACAAATAATTAAAAAGCTAACCTACTTAAGACTTTTAAAATAACTTTTAGGCCTGAATGAATTGAGAAATAATTGGGTGCTCACACTTTGGTAAACTATTTACAAGATCCAAGTTACAACTATAAAGTGCACAGATGAAAAAAAAAACTTCAGTTTTCATTGGCCATATTCATAATATGCATTCAATATGACAATAAAATTATGTTTTTGTAATATATAGACATATACAGTAAATGATGAACATAATGTAACAGTTCAGTTTTCACAGGATGTAGCCCTACCCTTATAGGAACCAATACCCTCCTGGTGGCCAAAACAAGGCTTTGTTATGCTGCGTAATATTACAAATTAGTATTTTATATCATGTTATCTTAATTCACTATCACAATCTTAATCACACTGGTTTGTAGCGAAAACAGTTTAATGTCCATTTTACTGCACTCTTTACTCCACTTTGTTATTTTAGTTATTTACATATACAGTAGCAGTTAAATAATCAGAATACTGATGCAAAGAAAATATATACTGCATTGCAAAATAAGAGTTTTCCCATAGAAAACCATTATAAAGAAAACAATGGCTTAATGCATTAAGACTGAGTTTTTATATACTGGGCTCATCTGCTTGCTTGTATATACAGTACATATACAGTATATAATGTATACGAAGAGTTCAGATGCAAAAGCCTCTGCCATTTGAAATTTCTTCTAAAATTAGCTTCTTCTTTTTTTATCAGCCAGGCTCCTTATGTAGATTCAGTAATTTCACTTAAATGGCAATTCATATTATTTTAATTGCCATTTAAGTGAAATAAGTGAATACAAAAATAGAAGGCTGAGAAAAATGCTAATTTTAGAAGAAAATCTCAGACGGCACTTAGAGGCTTTTGCATCTGAACTCTTCATATACAGTTCTATGGATGCTTTGCCCTCCAGGTCTCCGCACCACTTATGTGACCGAGAACTATGAGTATTATTGCTGTAAAATAAAAAATAAAGTATAACATTTTTTTTTGTAAAATTCTAATATTATTTTTTGCATCCTAATTAAATTTTCAAACATCAAAAAGTTATTTCACCCAAAAATGTAAATTAGCCAGTGATTTACTCACCCTCAAGGCATACTAGGTGTTTATGACTCCTTCTTCTTCTTTCAGACAAATTCAATCAGAGTTATATTAAAAAACATCCTTCCTCTTCCAAGTTTTATAATGGCAATGGGCAGGTGTTTTTGTTCAACAGTCCAAAAGTAGTCAAATAAAGTGCATCCATCCATCTTAAAACGTGCCTCACATGGCTCCGGTGGGTGAATAAAGGCCTCCTGTAGTGAAATGGTGCATTTTTGTACAAAAAAAATAATATAAAAAAAATCCATATTTCAAATGATATAAACAGTTTTGTGTAACTTCCGCTAACTGTCATATGCGCATTCACGAAATACGGCCTTTCCGGTGGATGCCGCCAGACACGCATGCGCGTGTGAGTCAGGAGCAAAGGAAGCACAGTTTCCTTACTTTAGCAAAGGAAAACCAGTCTCCTCTTGGCTTATATCGAAATCCTCCAACATTTTTCTTTACAAATCCTTGTTTTGTACTTCTAATTCGTGACCGACATTTTGTTTTCTTCTCTCTCTGTTGCACATCCACATTCGTCACTGATCATCGGCACATGCGCTACATCTACATTCTACGTCATCCGCCAGAATGGCTTCCGCCTTTGACAGTTAGCAGAATTGAAAGAAAGGTGTTTATAACGTTTTAAATATGGATATTTTTCTTACAAATACGCATCGATTCACAGGAGGCTTTTATTCACCCCCGGAGCCGTATGAGGCGCATTTTAATATGAATTTGTGCACTTTATTTGACTACTTTTGGACTGTTGAACAAAAACACCCGCCCGTGCCATTATAAGGCTTGGAAGAGCAAGGAAAATGTTTCATATAACTCTGATTGGATTCATCTGAATGAAGAAAGTTATATACACCTAGGATGCCTTGAGGGTGAGTAAAACATGGACTAATTTTCATTTTTGGATGAACTAACCCTTTAAAGCTTGCAAATCAAACTGTGAGTCTGTGAAGTGAACAGTGGCACTAAGTTCATTTACACATATGCAGCTCATGATACAGTGTTTCAGGGTGTCAGAGAAACTTTACTGTGAACCAAGATGAAGAAAAACTGTATCACAAGTTGCACACATACATCTTGCAGCCCTAGTTGAATGCGATCATCTATGAAATATGAATTGAGAAAAATGTGGGACATGACTTTATTTTGTCCATCCGGAATTGACATGGCTCATGAAAAGTGGGCATTCTATACCAGAACGAAGCCAAATTGTTTGTAATGCCACTTTTTGCTTTTGTACATGCATGGGGCAGATTTCCAACTAAAATTGTTCTGAGAGACAGAATGCACACAAATAGATAGGTATATGATTGACTGGTGTTTATGAGTCATAGTGAACAGACAGATACATGGATCTGTTTTACAGGCCCATATAAAATCAATCTGTTTCGTACTGTAAGTACCTGTTGAGTTATGGGCACTGACTCAAGGTCAGCCTGTCAGAATGTTCTCTTCTCAGATGGCATTTACAGAGAGGAAGAAAAGAGAGAGAGCGAGAGATACAAAGGTGGCGGTAGCAGGGTTCATCCATTGAAGGGTGGCTTTAGAAATGTGTAGCGACAGCGAGCTTTTACAGAGAGAGATGCATCCAAAACGATTTATTTACAAATCTATGATATTTGCATGTATGTTTTCATACACACAAAAAAATTGTAGAGAGAGATACAATTAGTGATCAAGAAAAAAGAGAACACGTGTCAAAGATATAAAAAGGGTCTAGGTGTGTGTGTTTTGAAATGATCTCACTATGTTGGATTAAAGCAGTAATAAGCACACTCAGACCATTAGCTGTGTAATGTGTCTCCAGAGAGACCTTGCATCACACCCATAGACGCACGTCTGGCATTATAGAATAAGAAGCCAATACATTAAATCTATTTGTATTTCAGTGGGTTAAAATTCACTCTTTACCTCATGCTCAGCCAATAAAATGCAATGCCTTGGAGGAAAAAGGCTAAAGTGCAGGAAGTAACAGACACAGTGGGGCCTAAATTTATAAAGCTAAGGCATTTATTCCATGTTGGGAGCCCCATTCTGCTCTTTGGGACAAAAGCTGTGTAGCTCAGCTCAGACTGAATGTGGACAACTGAGGCAGGTAGTGACGTAGAGAAGACTGAACAATAGGCTAAAGAAAATTATGAACATGAATATTAATTAGCTAATTAGTATTGCTGATAGTTTTCTTCCTGTCACGTTACTTAATCAATAGTTGCCAGCCACATAAGTTACAATATGAATCATGTCACCAGTTTTAAGTTTGATCATTAAAGCTAGTCTACTTTGTTATTTAATTAATTAATTTGCTAACTAAAAACTGTCGTCAACAATTTAACATCAAAATACGATTGGTAACACGTGTTTAATTCATCCAAAACGTGTATAAATCATTCAAATCATTGGTTCAAATCACGAAACAATATTTGTACATTGTCGTATATGTCAAAGCGTCATGCAATTTGGGTGGCGTTCTTTCTCACTTCTCAACGAGAAAAATGCACCTAGCTTTGTGGTTCACCTAAATAATCTGTCACTATTTACTCACCAACATATCGTTCCAAATGCGTATGACATCCGTTCTTCTGTGGAGTACATAAAACGAGATATCTTGAAGACTGTTTCGTGCACCTTCACGAGAGAAGCAGCAGAAGATTTGTGAACGATTCATTCTTTTGAGTCGAAAACTGCAATGAATCGGTTGTTCACAAAACCGGTCTGAATGAATCATTCACAAAATGACCTGTTTGATAGACCATGATGACGCGTTTTTTAATGCTCATTATTTTAAATTGAACATACATTTATAACATCATTCTTTGTGTTAAATAAGATTTAAAACTGCTTGGATGGAGTGGGTTTCTAATACAGCTGCTGAGGTAATGACTGTAAATCTTTCTCTATCGTCTGACTGTTGAAATCAATCTTCCCCCTTCTAGAGAGCCATGGAAAGGCAATAGTGGAATTGTTTATTTTGCTGTTGGAGCAAATTGGAAAATTATATTTGATATGGTCTTCCAATTACCTCTGTAGAAGTTTACCCTGCTTTCTCAACCCATAAAAATGAAAATGGTTCACTGGTCTGGTTCTTGAGGTCAACTGATCCATTCACAGCAGCAGGTAAGGTAGAGTGGATGATCATGACAGGATATTTGTAATATTTGGCTAATCATTTTCTTTAATAGCAATTTCATCCAGCTTCAACATATAAGTTGAATGTGTAAAGATGGCTGTTTCTTTCTGTAGATGTGGATAGATGATCAAATTAGACATTTGCCATTTCCTCTTAATGCAGGGTCATAAAGACACTTGTACCTGTTTTCAAATATCAAGGTCTATAAATATAGTGAATTATGGGTTATTTGAAATGTGCTTTCACTGCAAACTAACAGAGGAAGGGCATATTTCAACATCAGACAATGGCAATGTGGGCTAAAAGGGCTTGGCAGGCTTATCTCGAAAGATAAACTTGTGTTTCCCGGGTAAAATTCACGCCTGTCATTGTATGAGATCAATGGTGTAAACAGTGTGCCATCAAAAGTGGCGACCGTGAAAGCAGAGACAGAGAAAAATAGCTCAAAACTGGAGATAAAGACAGGATAAAGCACACCTATCTATCACTGAAAGACATCTCTATAAAATTAAAATAAATCTCAATTCAAAATCTAAATCTAAATGGTATATTTTTAACGGTTCAGTGTTGAACTCTCATCTGTGAACAAGGGGTCTCAGTGTCTGCCAAGGCAGCACTATGATTATTCAAATGAGTACTCTACCTTACATTTTAATGACTTGTGTTGGGGGTAATTAAGGTGTCTATTAAAATAGAGAATCGTGACGATGAATACATCTTCATTCTAGCTTAACCACAATAACATGTAGATAATTGTCTGAGATTAGAAGACATCATCACTGTTATCAGCCCTCATCTAGAACAAAATGTTCCCGCTACTCAGGCACATTAAAAAGAGGATCAAATGCCAGGGCAGCTGATTGGACTGAATGAGGAGCCGTAGGTCTGTCTTTTTTGTTTTGAGCTCAGCATGTAAAACAAAGATGGACAGGCCTTGTTTCTGTTTTTTTTTTAGCTTTTAGAGAACTGCGAAAAATAAAACAGATTTTACGTTTTGATTGCTAACGTGTTGTGAGTTGTTTAATGCAGCGCTATGTGGCCGAAGGTCTTTTGAGTTTCTCTCTCAAACCAAAACAGTGTATGAGAATTATGCTCCAACACGCACCAATTGACTGTGTTCTTCAATAAAAATATTACAATATTGTCCATCATGAAGACTGCTATTTATATTGTAATAGTGACTGTTGCCTTAGCAAACACCATTAAAAAAAAGCACAGAGGGCCAGCACATAAATATGTTTAATCTAACTATGGTAATTTTTCAGAAAAAATATAGTTGGATAATGGGTGCATGATTGTTCTGTGTTATTGTGCATTTGTTGGGGTCATCAGGGTGAAGACTGAAGGAATGAAACCTGATTTGTTCACCACAACGTAAGTTATAGTAGCTTTTGTGCATGCGTGCGCGCACACACACACACACACACACACACACACACACACACACACACACACACACACACAGGTGCATCTCAATTAATTAGTCTTTGGTTCTTTTAATTGTGATGATTTTAGCTCACATTTAACAAAAACCCACCAATTCTCAACAAACTGGAATACTTCATAAGACCAGTAAAAAAAAAACATTTTTAGTGAATTGTTGGCCTTCTGGAAAGTATGTCCATTTACTCTATTTGTACTCAATACTTGGTAGGGGCTCCTTTTGCTTTAATTACTGCCTCAATTCGGCGTGGCATGGAGGTGATCAGTTTGTGACACTGCTGAGGTGTTATGGAAGCTTGATGCCTTGACCCCAGCCTCAGTCCATTTCTTGTGAAGTTCACCCAAATTCTTGAATTGATTTTGCTTGACAGTCCTCATAATGCTGCGGTTCTCTCGGTTGGTTGTGCATCTTTTTCTTCCACACTTTTTCCTTCCAACTTTCTGTTAACATGCTTGGATACAGCACTCTGTGAACAGCCAGCTTCTTTGTAAATGAATGTTTGTGGCTTACCCTCCTTGTGAAGGGTGTCAATGATTGTCTTCTGGACAACTGTCAGATCAGCAGTCTTCCCCATGATTGTGTAGCCTAGTGAACCCAACTGAGAGACCATTTTGAAGGCTCAGGAAACCTTTGCATGTGTTTTGAGTTGATTAGCTGATTGGCATGTCACCATATTCTAATTTGTTGAGATTGTGAATTGGTGGGTTTGTTAAATATGAGCCAAAATCATCACAATTAAAAGAACCAAAGACTTAAACTACTTCAGTCCACGTGCATTGAATTTATTTAATACACAAGTTTCACAATTTGAGTTGAATTACTGAAATAAATGAACTTTTCCACAACATTCTAATTTATTGAGATGCACCTGTACATACTTAGATATCTAATTCTGGATCTCTACTGTATCTAAATATCTCTCTATTGCACCTCTATTGTTTTTTTTCTAATCAGCTAGTTATAAATACTGTAACCTAACCCTAACAGAAAACTTTATGAAATTACATTTTTTTATATAGTTTTTTATAACCCAGGATGTCCACAAAACTAGATTTGAGAGATTTTGTCAGATTTAGCTAATTTTAGAGTACACATTTGTTCCCCAAATATGGTTAATTAAATACACATACATACTAAACAACTAAATTCATTCAAATGAATGTATACGAAAGAATGATCAAATTAATAAATCCAATTAAGTAGAAAGGTTAAACATGTTGCTTAGCTGTTGAAGTAAGAGAAAATACAAACAGACACACACAAATGGACACGTAATTTGAACTTCATTCCAATACTATGCATAATTACCCTGCAAATGTACCATCATCCAGAAAGCCTCCGCGCACACACAGACATGCACACTGGCATTTAGTGCCGTTTGTGTTCATTCACCCCATGTCAAATGAATCCATCACGCACGCACGCACGCATGCACACACACACACACACACACACACACACACACACAGGAGCACTGTCATTTCATGACATCATGATAAAATAAAAAAATGAAACACTGCGCTTTTTACTGGAAATTTAGGCTTTCAAATGGTCAAGTCCTTTTGTTATATGCATAATATATTCATGTTTTTCTTTCTCTCTTCTGCCTTTGCACAATTTCCCCTAATTTGCATAGACTGTCCATTTAAGGGTCCTTAAACGGAATTATGCCCTGCATACTTTAATTGTTGAAAATTCCATTTAACTTCAAATAAAATACAAAGCCATTAAAACGTAAGTCCCTATGTGAGAATGTAACAGGGAAAAAAGCGCAAAAAACCTTGAGAAGGAAAAGCTCACTGTAACATATCTTCCTACGCACACTGGTTTAACACCAACAAACACCTGAAAAATACAAAAGAACAAAATGATCTCATTTACCTGAATAACACTTATAGCCCACATAAACATGTCGACTGTTTATATTATATTAAAATTAGTTGTCCATACATTTTCCAAACCACTTGTATGTGATGCTGGAGCAAATTCCTGAATCTCGGGCTGTATGCAGAGAAACCCTCTCAACGGATGGCCAGTCCATCAAGGAGCTAACACACATTCACACTCGCACCTAGTGTCTCCAATTTTATCACAATTATATCCCTCTATAAACTACATTATTGCACATCAAATAAAAAAACAAAAAACCTTTTGGATGAACACATCACAGACAGTGAAATGAAACAAATGAAGTACCAAAAATTGTTAAGGTCTGTGAGATGCTTTCATAGGGAGTTAAACAACACAACCATCCATCACTGCACATACACACACACACACACACACACAGAGAAGTTGAGCTAACTCAGTGAAGAAATGTAATAGACTACATTTTTTAAGCTAATTAGTACCGACTACCATAACCCAAAAACTACTTCTAAAAGAATTCGATTCACACTTTTATATGTGCATTTGTAGCATGAATGTTTGCTTGAATGTTTTTAACAGTAACTTTGCACCATAAAAAGTGTTTTTATCAAATTTAGCTGATTTCTGGCTGTGTCTAAAAAGTAAAACCCACAAGTAGTGTTTCACATCCATTGAACACAGCAAACGAGACCTTAAGATAAACATATTTAATTAGCAAATTGTTTACAATACTCCAAAAGTCATGAAAACAAACACAATAGAGTCGATTGAGAATATGGCAACACACACTCTCTTTTTGACTGCAATAACTCACAACTCAGTTCTAAAACTGTATTTTATATATTGAGAACATATGCTGTATTTTGAGATGCAGAAAAAAGTCACTACCCACTAAAAGTGGTATTAACACAGTGAAACATCATGTGTGGTTGTAATGCACCTTTAACACCAATTCCAGCACTCAGAAATACAAAACACAGCGGTCCATATCTTGGTCTATACAACATAACACCTTTAGAGAGTTTAGTGCACCATTACTGCAAACACTACAGGATTTCAGAGGTTTCTGGCCAAGGTTTTTTGTTCATGTCTGTAAAAGTAGTAATAAACTTTATGATATGCTTATGATGTACAGTTTTCAATATCTCTCATTCCATGGCACCTATTCTCACTTCTGCTGTATGCAATGAATCTTTGAAGACCCATTACTTCAGCTTGGTTACATCACATCCTGTAGACATACTCTTTCCATGGTTCAAACAAGTAAAAAATATACAGAATAAGAGGGGTTTGGGTACATCTTTGAAGGATTCTTATAACATTTTTCTAATTAAATATTTTTGTTGGAAAGTTTCCAAAAATTGAAAATATCTCTGTTCCAAAATCTAGTGAGCAGCCTGGCTGCCTATATAGGCAACATCCTAATAATTATGGAAACTCAAATGACCCATCGGATATTCTCAGACTCGGTATGAAAAGAGACTCAACTAACACAGTTAGTGATGTTAGCATGTTGCTAACTTAACACGTTCCACAACTTCATAACCACAAAAATACATAGCACAAAATATTAGGTAAAAAAAATAAAAATTAATGCACAATGTTGCGGACTACTGTGTGGAACAGTTGTCATGTCAAGAGTGTGCTCACTAGGTTTAGGAACAGAGATTTTTCATAGAATACTACAGACTTTTGAATTTAGAACTATCTACTGAAATTATGTGAACAAAAAGGCAATCAACACTCTTAGTGCCTTACTACTAAAGTTGTAATGCCAAACAACCCTTTTAATAAGACGACAGATCAGGAAATGATGTGATATCATTTAATAAATCTCCTAATAAAAAAAAAAAAACGCAGACAAAATAAAACAAAAACGTGAAAAAAAAACATTCAAATGACCACAATATAAAAACGTGATGTGGAAGAAAACATTTATCTTTAAAAATGAATAAATAGAAATGGTACTTTTGGCAAACAGCTGAAAAACAAACTGTTAAATAATGCCTGTGCTTTTATCTAGACAGGGATACATGTGTGTAGTTGTGTAAGGAAAAGTGTACTGGTGTATGTCCTAATCATTTGAAAACTATACAATAAATCAAATAACTCTCACATTTTAGTTTTAAAGTTTTGGTCAACAGGAAAGTTATGAACAGACTGAGCATGTGATAACAGTAATACCACAGAAACTATGCAGTGATGCGTTCCATTGCAGAGCATGATTCATATCATGATTGAGGTTTGTTCAGTTCAGTTCAGCCGATTTGGTTCAATTCAATTTTGACCTGATAGATCTTTAAGCAGCCTTTTCAAGGAATTTCTTTCATTTGTCTCTTGGAATGAAGCCAATTCACCCTCATGCATTGAAACTGGACAAAAATAAAACCGACAAAAAAGTATTCACACAGAGGCAGTGATTTTGGCTGAACATTTCCTTGTGATTTGGCTCCCACAAAGCAGCGGTGCTTTGGTTATTGACTTTCATAAAGAAATATTATATCTTAATTCCCTTTGGAGGGGTTCACAAAGAAGGTAAAGGAAGTAAACAGAAAGATTTGTAGTGAGGTCAGCCAAAACTATTTCCAGTGCTTGGGATAAAGTAAACGCAACATTATTTAAAAAAATTCACAAAAACTTAAGTGAAGACAAACATGTAAAGTCATGTGCTCTCCTTCTCACTGAGCATTTTCACACTTGGCCCTTAAGGCAATGTTTTATTTTCGGTGGCCAAGCAGGCCAAGATCGTCTCAGGAAGTGGCCGGAATAGTCTGAATTCCATTTTTCTTATGTATGCAGTAATGTTTCACTTAATATGCTTATTTTTCAAGATAGTCTACAACATTTTTGAGACAACAGCAGAGATTGGTGGAAAATACAGAACAGCACTGACTGATAATTACTGTTATCTACTACACATTTTGAATCGAACAGCAAAGTCAAATTTAGTTTGGAATTATAAAAATAAAGATTTTTAATTCAAACATTCCCCTCCACTTGACAAATGAAAGTTCCGCCGTCAAATTAACTCCAATCGTTAAGCCAGTGTTGATCAGTTGGGAAACTCAAACAAAGCGCCACGGAACCACAGTGTTTACATTTTTGGGAAGTAAACATACAAATAACTGACTGTTATCTCTGCATATTAACCTATGAAAGTTTAATGTAATTTCTCACAGGAAAACAAACTACACACAGCAGCTGTAAGAACCTAAAGAATTGCAAAAACTTTTTGCATAATATTTCATAGAATGATCTTGTATGCTCTCTTAAAATGCAGCAAAAGTGCATACAAACTTAACAACAGACAAAAAAACATTTGCTTTGGACCATCTGTCAATTTAATTGGGTTTTTCCTAAGGACAGTATGTGAAAACGCCCTCTCTTATTCTCTGTTAGACACGCAGACATACGCCATTTATCTGACAGACACTTTCCTGAGGTTTTATCTATCTCTCTCACATTCACACACGTGGATTATTTAAACAATCAGGATTTGTCAATTCTCCTGTAGAAAAAGATAGAACAGGATTTACAATTAAAGCTCACCACATAAATAACCATTACAAGGCCACAAACACACACTCAGAATGTACACCATGGCAATATGGTCATCCAAAGCCAGTGTCCAACCACCACATCTGTTCCCATGACTCTTTGTCCCCAATGCAGCCACAACACATCCATTAGACATATAAATTCCCTTGATGTACTCTCCTATCTCGCGGAATGAAGGAGCGAACTCTTTCCATCCCTCTCAGATATATGTGTCCGTCATGGAGGATATACTGTTCTGTCCGTTCCTATCAGAGTGAGGAGGTCAGTGTCTCACAATGACTTGTTAAGCTCAGCTAGGAGGGGAATAAACATCATTGTCCTCTTTCCAGAATGGAGAGACTAATCTCCTCCTGTCCAATGTAGAGACCTCCTGGGCAGAATTCCCCTGCTGCACCTGTTTTTGAGGCCCTTCCATTGAACCCCAACTCTATGGCTCTGAACAAGTCCCTCTACCTCCGATCCACTAGGGGGAGCACTCACACTTCATCAGCTCAAGCACTTCTGATTGAGTGTGAGCACAACCGCTCAAGGTGTGTTTGTGTCAAGGCAGAGATGTTGATGAGAAGTGACAACAGAAGTTGAGGTAGATGGGAAGTGTTGTCCGGATGTACCATTGTCCCGTCCGCTCATGGCTACCGTGAGAGTCTCCAAGCTTCTTAAAGAGTCTCCGTGATTAGCTGGCTTGAAGGATGAAGACGTTATATCACCCAATCGGTTGAACCCATTTTGCTTGTCCACCGTTTCGTCTCCTGAATGTCTGTATAGGGGGCTGCCTTCAGACCTAGAGTCTGAATTAGAGTTTCCGCCAAAATCATACTCCTCAAACACCCCAATCTCACTCTGAGTTGATGGGTAATATGACTTTAAAAGGCTGCTAGCACTTGGGGCATCACTTTCAGAGACACTGGTGGCTGGGTATGAGTATCCCACAGCTGGAAGAGGGTTCAGAGGAGTTATACCTGCAGGTAGGTACGCCGATGGAGGAGGGGGAGGACTGTAGCCAGCAGGAAGAACGGCCTGTGAGGGGTAACGGGTGTTAGGGTAACTGTATGCAGCTAGGTTTGGTGAGGTATTAGCATTGTAGGCTGATACCAGACTGGCATGGGAAGGGGTAGGGTGGAAAAGAGAGCTACCATAAGTGCCTACAGGCTGCAGGAAGGGAGTGCTGTAGGGAGTGCTGCTGTACTCCTGATTCCCAGCCTGACCGTTACAACTGCTGCTGGAGAAACAAGGCTCCGGAAGACTCCCACTGCCTATAACCGGTGAGTTACACACACTGACAGACACATCTGTCACACTGAGTGGTGCTTTGGGAAGAAGCTCGGGGACGCAACCTAACGGAGGGTAGACACTCTCCAGCCAAGGCTCTGCCTCCACCTTCCGTCCATTAAGAAGGGGCGGCCCGTTATTCACAACACCAGGTCCCCTTACGCTAACGGAGATGGCTGTGTCTGGATATCCCATAAGTCCACTCTCGCAGGGTAGATCCAGAATGGCAGAATATCTCTCTGCATACCTCTTGAGCAGGTTAGAAGCGGTCAGAGCTGAAATGTCATCATTTGCCCACGAATGTTGATACACTGCAGCTGAGGTCGAACCTGTTAGCCTTGGATCCCTAAGTGCTTCGATCTTATGCCCTGGTGAACGAGTGGTGGAGGTGATGTCATAGTGTTGCTCCGCCCACTGGGACTGCTCAGGGCTCCACTGCATGGTTACGCCTGCCAGTGAAAAAAAAGGTATATTTATGTCAATTAAAACTTGTGGAACTTCATAAAAATCAGAAATATAAATAACATCATAAATGTGCTGAATGTGCCGCCCACATGCATTTGCTACTCAGTATGCAAACATGCTATGATATATTTCTGTAAAAAAAACACTAATTATACTTATTATTCTACCTTATTTCCATCGCAATATAAATTAAGTGTGCTACAAAAACACCACTGAGAGAAAATGTGAGCAATTTAGGTTAATTAACGTTATTAGAAAATTACCACAGTACCAGATAATGATCCATTCTGCATAATCATCGTAAAAAAAAAAACATAAGAAAAAAAATTTCACAAAAAGGAATAATAATATAAAATATTAAAATAAAAGACAATAAAAAATGGCTCTCAATTCTTTTTTGAGGCATACACTAGCACCTCTCTGAACTGTTTTATAGACTTTAGATTGACAGTGAAGTTGAAATTCAGCTGTGTATTTGAACCCCCAAACACACACACACATCAAGAATAGCGCTGATGATATCATTAAAGTCTGATACTGAGATACAGCAGAAGGCTTCTTCTCAAGTGAATAAAATAAAAGCTCTTTAATGTAATCAAGGAACCTCATATTACATTCTCTCTGTCTCTTTCTCAGTTACATTGACTCACACACACCATGCGGGAACATAATATTTCAGCATACTGTAATAACGACTGATCAATAATGTAGCTCTCGGCATTAGCAACTGAACCCGACAACAGATGTTACCCCTAAAATACTGTATCTCTGTCATTTCAGCTTCACACATACAGTACTGCACCAAAATTTTTGTTTGTGAAACAAAGAGCTTTTCTTCTGCATCGAACTTTGGCATATGGCTGTACAGAGGGAGAGAGATGGGGGAGAAGGTAAAAAGAACAGAGAGATAATGTCCTTAAGCCATACAATATAACACATAAAATACTTCTAAGATGAAGGAACATTGGATTCTTTTCTGACTTTGGAAGTGGTCTGTGGATAAGCAAAACCTTGAGCATCAAAAAAATCCAATGTTTTGTCAAAAAAATAAAGAAAGAGACATATACTCCATATTACAGCAGATGGATATTGATTTTGGGCTGATGGAGCAAAATTTACATGTTCTATCTATCTCAATTAAAACTGCCCAATTACATTCAATTCTATCAAGCAGCAAATCCTCCTGATCGATACATGCAACTTGAGGTCATTCAGTGTTCTCTCATGGGAAAAGACTGGACTTACTGCAAACACACACACACACAAAGGTGGAGCAACTGGCGCCGTTTCTCTGGAAAGACTTTAACTGACATAAATTAGGACTTTGAAAGTCACTCATCACACTCGCAATAGCTTTAACTGATAAAAACTAAAGTTCTAGAGCTTAGCACACACTTTACCAAAGCTACTTACAAAACTGGGTACAAATCACACAGGACAGGAGGCTGAGAAATTGTAGGACAAAAGAAGAAAAGTACAATAAAATGACAAATGATTAAAAGTGATATCAATAACATATGAAAGAGCAACAACTTCCTAGTTGCTTTTCTTCTCTTTTAACGGTTGAGGATATAGTGAGACATAACAGTAGCCATTCATTCGGCATTAATTCTTAAATGCGTGCCTATACAAAAACAGTAAATTCAGAAAACTAGATCGGTGAAAAAGATGTGAAAAACAGAACAGAAAATGTTTTGTTTTACAGATATTTGTCAGTAAGTCTATGGTATTTTTTATATTTTCATTTATGCATTTGGTAGATGGTTTTAGCCACATTACATTAGAAATAAATTTTATTAGTGTATGCATTCCCATATCAATCGAATCCATGACACTGCTCTCACCATAATATGCTGTATGAGTTAAATGATGTCCAGTTGCTTGTAAAAGTGATGACACACCTGTCCTCCACAAGCAACATGATTTTGAGTATCATTCATGTCTTTAACCGAAACGGTTTTACGAGCCAAAGTGGGTTTGTTAAAATACCTAACACTGAGAATGAACAATTGCAAGAACCGAGACTGACTTTAAATGATAAACGTTGTCTAAAATAAAACCTCAGTTAGAAACAACATCAGTCAAACTGCAGAAATTCCCAAAACAGTGCATGAAGGGTTCTTCAAAATAATTACACACTAACTTCAACTCTTTTACAATACAAAGTACTATGCATCATGGAGTGGGCTATATATTTAAAACTGAAAAAAAGAAATACACTGAACAAAATTATAAATGCAACACTTTTGTTTTTGCCCCCATTTTTCATGAGCTGAACTCAAAGGTTTAAGATTTTCAGCGAACCCAAAAGGGCCCATGTCACACCTCTCTTTGTCTCCCTGCACTGGCTCCCGGTTGCAGCTCGCATCAAGTTCAAGACACTGATGCTTGTATATAGAACAGCCACAGGCTCAGCCCCACCTACTTCCACTCACTGATGACAATCTGCATCCCCTCCAGAAGCCTGAGATCTGCGAGTGAGCGATGCCTCGTGGTGCCATCACAGAGAGGCACAAAATCACATTCCAGAACATTTTTATTCACCGTTTCTGGCTGGTGGAATGAACTTTCCACGCCTATCCGGAATGCTGAGTCCCTGACAATTTTCAAGTAACACCTGAAAACTCATCTCTTCCATCTTCACTTAACTTCTGCTTCTTCTTCTTCATAAAACTACTAACAACAACTAAAAAACACCTTTGCTCTCTTTCCTTAACCTCTCCCTGTCTAGCTAGTTTTTGCTCTGAACAATGCCTGAAATGTTGTATTACAAGCACTTCCTTTTACTGTTTGCCTCTTTATAATGTATCGCTTATTGTATTCATCAATTGTAAGTCGCTTTGGATAAAAGCGTCTGCTAAATGAATAAATGTAAATGTACACAAAAGGCCTATTTCTCTCAAATATTGTTCACAAATCTGTCTAAATCTGTGTTAGTGAGCACTTCTCCTTTGCTGAGATAATCCATCCATCTCACAGGTGTGGCATATCAATATGCTGATTAGACAGCATGATTATTGCACAGGTGTGCCTTCGGATGGCCACAATAAAAGGCCACTCTAAAATGTGCAGTTTTATCACACAGCACAATGCCACAGATGTCACAAGTCTTGAGTGAGCGTGCAATTGGCATGCTGACTGCAGGAATGTCAACCAGAGCTGTTGCCCGTGAATTGAATGTTCATTTCTCTACCATAAGCCGTCTCCATAGGCGTTTCAGAGAATTTAGCAGTACATCCAACCGGCCTCACAACCGCAGACCACGTGTAACCACACCAGCCCAGGATCTCCACATCCAGCATCTTCACCTCCAAGATCGTCTGAGACCAGCCACCAGGACAGCTGCTGCAACAATCGGTTTGCATAACCAAAAATTTCTGCACAAACTGTCAGAAATGGTCTCAGGGAAGCTCATCTGCATGTTCATCGTCCTTTATCGGGGTCTCAACCTGACTGCAGTTCGTCGCCGTAACTGACTTGAGTGGGCAAATGCTCACATTTGATGGTGTCTGGCACTTTGGAGAGGTGTTCTCTTCACAGATGAATCCCGGTTTTCACTGTACAGGGCAGATGGCAGACAGCGTGTATGGTGTCGTCTGGATGAGCGGTTTGCTGATGTCAGCGTTGTGGTTCGAGTGGCCCATGGTGGCGGTGGGGTTATGGTATGGGCAGGCGTCTGTTATGGACAACAAACACAGGTGCATTTTATTGATGGCATTTTGAACAGAGATACCGTGATGAGATCCTGAGGCCCATTGTTGTGCCATTCATCCACGACCATCACCTCATGTTGCAGCATGATAATGCACGGCCCCATGTTATAAGGATCTGTACACAATTCCTGGAAGCTAAAAACATCCCAGTTCTTACATGGTCAGCATACTCATTGGACATGTCACCCATTGAGCATGTTTGGGATGCTCTGGATCTGCGTATTTGACAGCGTGTTCCAGTTCCTGCCAAAATCCAGCAACTTCGCACAGCCATTGAAGAGGAGTGGACCAACATTCCACAGGCCACAATCAACAACCTGATCAACTCTATGCGAAGGAGATGTATTGCACTGTGTGAGGCAAATGGTGGTCACACCAGATACTGATTGGTTTATAAAAAATGATGTGTTTATAATTTTGGTCAGTGTATATTCTCTGGCTGTTTTTTTCCTACATTGCATCCTCACCAGAGTCTAAAGCCAAAAGCGATGTGTTGTAAAGTCCAATATTAGCTGCAGTTTTCTGGAATGTTCTCTCAAATGCTGTCTTTTTGTTGTATTCTACAGAACTACCTAGACAATCCCATTAGCCGCAAAGCTGCTGATCTAATGTGTGTGTACTTTTTTGTGTGTAAAAGTGTGTGTGCTGGTGCTTTAGAGAATGACTTTTTGTTGTTCCAATATACCCCCTGGCTACAAATCCTCCGGAGAAGGCCCATCACACACACAGCATTTTTTAAAGCAATATTCTATATTTTAAACACAGACATTTCATTAGCTGGATTTAAAGGAAGGGATCTTCACTTCACTGACTGAAAATGTTAGTTGAGCTGTAGCCTATTTTTAAACAACTGTGCGTGTTTATGCATGTGCTTAAATACATATAGACTACTATTTAAAACCAGAAGCACATCGACAGACAGATAGATTCACTTCTCCTAAGTGAAATCTCAGGTTTCTCTGGCAGCAAAATCAATACATCACAGTCTCTCTCTCTCTCACACACACACACACTGCATCCATAAAATGCTTTTAATGAGTAATTAAAGAGCCATTACTATCACAACAGCAAAATAGTAAAACGGATAAAGCCCTTCAAACAGTATCTAGAAAAAATGCGTACACACTCATACACAATCTAATCCAGACCATTGACTTCAGTAGGTACCTGCTGAATTACAAATTCCTACGGGTTCCTGATTTCAAGTCTTTCACAAACACAAAACAAAGAGCCACAAAAATACCCATTTCTGTCTTTAGGACAAAAGGGCACTAGTTTACAGAATTTAATTATTATATTAAAGGTGTATTTCACTCAAAAATGAACCTTATATTGTTCCAGACCTATATGATTTTCTTTGTTCCATCAAACACAAAAGGAGATGTCAGGCAGGATGATTACAGTGGAATTTTTCATACAATAAAAGTGAATGGTGAGCAGAGACTGTCAAGCTCTAAAAATGCCAACAAAAAAAAGCTCCATTAGTGTCATAACAGTGGGGAAATCTTTCTCTCTTTAATAGCTTTTAAATGTAATTTGCATCATTTAAATAAGCATATTCACATTGGCATATTGTGATCAGGTGTAATCAGAGACACATGAGAACAAAATGTTTGCATTACTGATATCGCACTGTTTTGACATTATATTAATACAGTATATACAAATGTGAATGAGATTAGGCTTTCTAAGACATAGAATAGCCATATAGACTAAAGTGCTAATTTTTGGAGTTTAAAAGCCCATGGTCACTATTCCCTTTCATTGTATGGACAAGAGCAGCATGAACATTCTGCTTAGCTTCTTTTTATGTATTCTGAAGAAGAAAGAAAGTCAAATGGGTTTGAAATAATGTGAGAGTGAGTAAATGATGACAAAATTGTAATTTTCGAGTTAGTAATCCCTACACAGTGTAACATTCTTCTATTTATGCCGTTTACTCCTCAAGACATCAGCCAAATACTGCATGACACGAGCCACAGTACTGCATAGACCATATTATCCATCTAAAAATAAAACAGAAAATACATTTGATACAAAACCACACTCTCTTTTACTTGACACAAAGGGCATGCTTTTCAGTGTGTTTGAGAGAGTGTGTGTGTGTAACTGGTGTGAACAGTTCTCCTGTTGTGCCAGGCTGTTTGATAATTGTATGAGTGGCAGGGTGGAAGCCCTCTAATTCTTCTTTAATGTGAATGAGCCATTCACTCTCAACGTCCTCTCTTCAAAACGCCTGACTTTCAGCCCTGGCCTGCTGAGTGCTGCAATAGAGAGAAAGAGGGAGAAAGAAAGAGAGGGAGGTGCAGAGAAGAATGACAGAACGTAGCCTCAGCAGCGGAAGGCCTATGACCATTTAAGCTCAGAGATTGAAAACAGTTAAATCGCTGTAAAATTATGCAGAAAGGGTAAGAGACAATTAAAGGGGTCCTATTATGCTTTTTGTAACGATCTACAAAGTTACAAATCTAAAGTCCACTCCAAAGGGAGATATTTCATTTAAAAAAAATCCCTTTTCAAGAACTAGAACGAATGGCTTATTTGGATTACAAAGTTGTGTTCCTGTATTTGTGATATCACAAAAATAAATCCCGCCTTCAGAAATTTGAATAGTTGGCGGGTGGGGAGCAGAGCATGTGAGCGGAGCTGAGCGGTGAGAATTTTTGCTCCCCGTTCACGTGAGTGTTCGCTCCCCCCACTCCACCGCTCAAAGTCGCACCAGACCGCTCCGCTCAATTCTGCTCCCCGCTCACCTACAATTTCATCCCGCTCCGGTGAAATCGCTCCACGCTCGTGGAGAAATTCCTCTGCATGCCTAAATCCTGCCGTTTTCAACCACAGCCTTACCCCTGGGACACACTGCCTGCGTGGCGGACGTGGAGCGGTTTGTTGCGTGACTGTTTTTATTTTGACAGGAATTGGGCACCTGTATGATCTATCGGTTCGCTTTTGGAAATATTTCACGAACTCCATCTCTTCTTCACAACGAAAATTTTTGAAGTGTAGGCTAACAGTTTTGTTAATTGTTGAAGGCACAGGTGAATTCTGAGTGGATTTGTGCATGCCCTAGGCTCGTGGTGTGAGCGGTATCATCAATGTGTTTCTGATAGAAACTAACTGTTTTCAAAAAATGTTGTATGTCATTTTCATTTCACCTTGCATGTAATGTCTGATAAAGCAGCGTTTGTGAGCGGAGCTCTGCTTTGTGTACAGCGTTACCGGGGGAACCTCGCTCTCTACCAGTTAAGGCTAGAAGGCATACGTATGCACATCAGTACGGTGTAATTTTTGTCACACTGTACAACAATAATTATTGTTCATTATTGAACACAATTGAAAAGAAATTTCATTATTCTAGGGGGTAGGTTTAGGGTTGGGATAAGTGTAGACGTTACTAAAACACAATCTAATAGGTAGAACATTAATTTCACTGTTCATTTCCGGTCAGAGCTGTTATTCCTTCTAGCCACAACCTCTCCCCAGCCTGGCACAAACGGCTCGATTAGTTCCGGGTTTGATGAAGGCCCTCCTTCCGAAAAACAAAATGTGTTGTGATTGGTTGTCCCAGTGCGTTGTGATTGGCGAACATCTTAGATGGCGTTTCGGTACTGCTCCATCCCTTGCCAAAGCAGCAATTTCGTCAATATTGCTATATCAATTCAGACCTGGAGAATATTGAACAAGAGAATGAAGCAGAACCTTTGCATTTTGGGTCATTTTTTGGGGTTATTTTTTTCAGAGTTTTTGTGTTACCCAGCTCCTGGGTCAAATGTAAAAACCCAATGTTTGGGTAGTTTTTAGTGTTATCCAGCTGTTGGGTCAGACGTAACAACCCAATATTTGGGTAGTTTTTTAGTGTTACTCCGGTCCTGGGTCAGAATTAACCCAGTGGTTGGGTTATTTATCGCAGGGACTTTACGTCGTCTTCTGGAGAAAGCAGTTCTACGTGCCATCGAATTGAAGCATTACTTCAGTAAATACAGGTTTGTGTACATATTTTATTGATACAATAGTTTCTGTGTGCTGTATGTCGTTCAATTTTATGCAGAGCAACATACTAGGCACGTTGTGTGAATCACTAAACGAACGTTGCTCGCATCGGTCTTATTGCGTGATGAAGAGTCTGATGCTTTGCATAAAATAAATGATTATATTTATAAAAATACAGAATACATATACTTTGGATGTTAAAATATGTCCACAGAGCTGTTTAATGTTTGTTGTTGAGCAGGTAATGAAGGCAATCTCAGTACATTTCTGCTATGAGTGAAACGCAGGGCGGTGGTCTTATCCGTGAGCAGTTCCCCGAACACGACTCCAGCTCGGACGCGAGAGCCAGCGTCATTACGGTGGAAACAGAATTACAGAGTGATCGATTTACTCGTGAATTACGTCTGTTTAATGTTTAATCTGTACTTCTAATGTTTGTTAAACGAGATTAAATAGGCAACGTGTATAGCTTACATAAAAACGAGATAATTCTGTAAATAAGATAGAGGAAAATAAAGGAAGTTTTCATGCAAACCAGTGGTTGTGGTGTATTTTACAAAAGTTTAGAGGATTGAAGTTAATCTGTAAACATTATTTCATGCATTAAGTAAAAAAAAAAAGCTAGTATTATAATACAACTGAATCAACCCATTAGCTGAGTTAAATCAACCCATTATGATGGGTTAAATAAACAACCCAATTTACTGGGTAAGATTAACCCCAAATGTGTTCTGTCCTATATTTACCCAGTCCTTGGGTTAAAAACAACCTAATTTGGGTTGTTTTTAACCCAGTGTTTTTCTACCATAAAGTCCATAGTCCCTTAGACTTACACTATTTTTGGCGGCATATATGTGTAAGGGATAATCAATAGCTAGCCGTTTGCGTCAGGCGGTTCTCTGCCTACGCAAAGTGCGTTAGAATCCTTTAATGCACGGCTAGCCATTGATTATCCCCCTTATTCCATGGTTAATTGGTCATTTGTCAAGTTACAGACAAGTTAAAACGTTTGCCAAGCTATAGACAAGTTAAATCTTTGCAGCACAATATTTAACCGAATGGGTAAAAACTACAGTTATTTTCGTCAGTTATGGTTCGTTAGCGCTAGCATTCTACCCGTTTCAAATCAGACACAGAGATGAAATAGTAAGACCACATTTATTTGAATTAATTCTAGCATGTATTTCAATTTATTCGATCGATCGATCGAGAGAGAGAGAGAGAGAGAGAGAGAGAGAGAGACAACAGTTGTGTGTACCTGCTTGCTGCGTCTGGGCGTCTCACTCTACAAACAATTAACATTACTTAAAGAAAGTTACTCAATAACAGCGATTTTATCACCTCGTTGCTGGGGAATATAATGTAGCCATCTACTGTCTTTTATTTTAGTAATAAAAATCGCGGGGAAGCGTTGACGTTGAAGTTTATGTGTGTGCAGGACAATCTGCGATCTCCGACCTCTCTCTCTCTGTATGTGTGTGTGTTTGCTAGTGATGGGTCGTTCTTGACCGATTCGTTCATTTTGAAAGAATCTTTAATGTGAGTCATCTCGGGGAGTGATTCGTTCAGTCGCGCATAGGTTCTGTACTGGAATTAGTTCACCTGTTTAGAGTCTTTGGGTTTTTCCGAGTCGTTCGTTCATCATGTGACTAATGCAGTATCACATCACATGACAGCCCCATAAGCTAAACCTATGCAGTCTGAGGGAAAAAGAGTTAAGGCTGGAATACACAACTTTTAAAATCTGAAAAGATTTTTAAAGCACTAGGCATCATACACTTACCGACTTTATAAATGATGACAAAGGAAAACTGGGCATCATACACTACGTGTCTGAAGATCGTACACTACCAGACTTTAAAGTTGTTCCCATCACAACGAACTCACACAGAAACATGCTCCTTGTTGCTAGGAGACGCATGACAAATGAAAACAATAAGTGTTCTAAAATCGGCTGAAACTATCAAACATGTTTGATATCCTCCGACTGGATAGAATCAAAGACTGAATCTAAAAAATCAGAGTCTGTGACCATAATACACTACGAGATTTTCTGTGGAATCTGTCAGCTGTAATCTGCAGACTGGCTCTGACTTTCCTCAACTAGCGTCAACTTGTTCAGACTGTACAATCAGGGCAAAGATCACGTAGTGTATTCCAGGCTTTAATAATTGCAATTCACATGAATATTTTCCCTAAAAAGTATAAACACTGTAGGTTTGAAGCACTTTCAAAACACTTTATTTGCATGAGCATCCTTAACTAATCACTTAACTAGTCACTTAACTAATGGAGTGAGTTTGGGACAGGACTATTGTGTTTAAAGTATTCTGGAAACCTGTTTCAAAACAGTCATTATTTTGCTATTCTCTTTGGTGACGGTAGTGGCATAGAAATCTGAGACTTTGACTAAAATAAATCAGTCTGAATCAAATATTTCAGAGAGACATACATGGCAAAAAAAAAAAAAACATTGGATAAATTCAAAGACAGACAAGGCAACTCTTTTATTTCACATCCTCCCTCTTCTCTTCTCTTTTCTGCAGATAGTTTATTTAAAACCTCTATAAAAGACAGCAAGGGCTTAAATCACTTTCATATCTCTCTAAACGAGAGACGAACGCTTCGCATGTCAATGACCAATTCAATTCCACACGCCATTTTCCTCTGCTAATTAACACAGTACCGTGTTCATTTAGAGACACAATGCAGAGCACTGGGCCGGGGCAGGCTGGGCGGCCACATGCCGTCTGCTGCTGACATTGGCCTTTAATAGGGCTTTAGCATATTAAACAGCTCAATCATCTCTCATATGCACACACACACACACACACACACACACACACAGAGAGACTGGATAGATGCACTAGTTTTCTGTGTAATAGGGAGACATGAGATAAATGAGAAAGTATGTGAGAAAGTCTTCATTAGTCACTCAAAGACACTTTCCTCTTGTGGCTAAGTATCTGTGTGATATTGTGAAGGATGTGTGAAAGGAGGGATGGAGAGGTGAATGAAGAAAAGAAGTGGTGTTAGATGTAAAGGATAGAGAGATAATTTAATCACGAACACTGTCAACACTAAACTTTTACCATAATTTAACTGTCAAAAAGAAGGAGGGCCGACCGACAGGAGAGGAAGATGAGAAAGGAAGGTAATTAATGAGATACTATATATGTTCATTTTATATATAAACTATTTTATTTTATGTAAAACTATATATAGCTATATTTTTGTTGCTGTTTTATCCCTACTATGTAGCCATCATATGGGCAAACACACTTAAGGGTCCAAAGTTTTTGCACAAAAAAAAGGTTATTTACCAACTGTCTGAGTAACTGAAAATTGAAATATGTTTTTGCAAGTGTGCAAGTGTGTCAGCTCAGATATATAAGGCAACGCACTTCGACAAACAACATTTGCATACTTATAGAACAAGCTGTTCACACAAGCCAGTGATTTGGATGTAAAATATACAACATATTGACTTCTAAAGCATATTTTTGTAATGTGTACTGAATGTAATAATGTAATGGCATAAATACAATTTTTATTTAAATACATTTTTAAATTGTCAAAACTAGGCTTAATTATACTGGGCAATTATCTAAAAACTATAAAAAATTATATTAATACATTTTCTAATGAATCACAATGAATCAATTAATTATAAAAGATTTCACTTAGAAATATTCAAGATGTTTCTTCATTTTTTTCTAATTGAAAACAAAAATTTTTCTGTAGAATATTAGTTTAAAGATTATTAAACGTCCTCAATATCACTTTCCATCCTGTTAATCTTTTGCAATATCCGTTTAGCTAACAAAAGCCAGTTCCTAAGCTACATCATCATACAGGAAGAGTAGGGAAAACAACAGCACAGAAAAGCAGTAAGAATCAGCAATGGACTTCATATCGACAGTCACACTCAATTCCTCACAGAACCCAAACATATCTATTTTTTTAATGTAGAATTCAAGGTATGATCCTAGTCTTTAAAATGAGTAGCCTACGTCTCAAAAAATCCTCTGCTTAACAATAAGGCCTCTGACACACAAACACACACACTTCTGAAACTATAGTGAGCAGCATATTTCATAAGATTTATATTTATCTTGAACAATTTTAAAACAATTAAAGGATTTAAACGGATTTAAGGGAATAAATAAGAAAAGAAAGAACATACTAGAACCATAATTTATTGTAATGCATTTGAACTATTTTATAAATTCGGACTGAAATAGAGTAGTTTGCATCACAAGATATTACTGTATGCAATTTTGATTTGATTAATCTAAAATAATAATAATAAAAATAAATTTAGCCATATCTCCTTATTGGGGGGACATGTCCCCCAAAATGTCCATGGTTGTTAAAGTCTGAAGCACTAAACCTCACACAAACCTGTTGACTTAATCAGATTTAATACATTATTTGATTGATTTATAAGCATTTCAAATAGCGAAGACCACTTCACTATATTTAGGACATAAAACAGCTAAACCTGTAGGCTAAACACAAGCAGAACAATACAAGACAATGTCACTCAATGATTGATGTTACTCAGTTGGTCACACACGCACACATGGTAGTTTAACTGACCATTTCTAATCCACGAATGCAAATCAAACTTGTGATTTACTGTGTGACTTGCCCAGTGACTCCACATTCAGAGAGATAAACAACCCCTCATACAGACACGTCGACAGCTCTGACTGAGAGGCAGACACACAGACAGACAGACAAAGAGAGACAAGGGCAATACTGGAATATTGGAAAATGAAGTGTTGTCATATCGCAATACATCTGAGTCCAAATTATGCACATCTAACTACCCGCGCCACTGTGCGCTCACGGCTGATTTCCCGCCAGAATCCCATCACAGCGCGAGCATTTATTACGCGCTCGTGCAGCAGTCGCTCTGCCCGCGCGCCCGACTGGAGATACAGCGCGACATGATTGCGGTCTGTAACCTCCAATCTCAACTCTCCTTCCCCTGACGCGAACCAGGAGAATGCTATCATAGCACTGAAAATCAATCACGACCAGTATGTAATATCCGAATGAGAAACAGATTGAAAAAAAACGTTCAAGTAGGAAAATATAGGCTATAAAAGTGAGGAGATTTATAATGTTCTAACACCTTTATTTAATTGAACTGATGTTTTCGTAGTGTCTCTTAATTCGAATCCATCCTTGGCCATGTCACGATCCCATTACCCTCTTTCCTGGGACTGTACTTTCTTGTCATTTCCGCCAGGCAATACTTTAAAAAAACTAATGCATGCGTGCATATGATTGGGATTTGGCGGTAATAAAACATTCGAATGATTCATACAGAAACTGCAATAGAAATACTGCATTTACAAACAAAACAGAGATATGACCTACCATATAAACCGCTGATCATATTGCTTGACATCAGCAAGGTAATTGAGAGTGACAAAAAGGAGTGAAAGGTTCACTTCAATGATTTCCACAAAGCGTAGAGAAAGACTTTCCAGAAAGTTGAAGGACACGCACCACATGCAAACAAATAGTGTTTTGAGCGGACAGGAACCCAAAACTGTGGAGAAAGAAAAGGAGAGATGAATATAATGCAACAGCAAAATGTTTACAATTAAATGTATATGAAAATTCTCAGTAATTATCATTGCTTAGGCTAGGCCTATTTATTTGTTTGTTTAGAGTTCCCATTTCCCTCCCAAACCTTTTTGATTTTATAGCTAGGCTATTAACATTTTATGCAAATATTATTTTCCATATATTAGTGCGTTCAAAAAGTCTATATTTATTTTTATTTATCTATTTTATTTAAACTAGATTCCGCATATAAACGTAGCCTATTAATTCGGATTTTGTATTGTAGGCTATTTTTATGTTTAGTTAATTATAGCAGATAAGTATTTAGCTAATAAGTAGGCTAGCCTATATTCAATCGGATTAAGATGTCATTTAAATAATATTTAGTATTTGTCCATCTGGATTGCTATATTTGAATAGACTAGTCTTGCGAAGGAAACATCACTGATAATAGCTAAATTGATATGTATAAATGAAGTCAGAGATCATATTGAATTGTGCTGATAGGTGAGAATATCTCTCTTTCATTCTCGCCTGGACACACAACACACACACGGATCAATATGCTGCCTCATTATAGAACTCTGCTCCAATAATAAAACTTCTTGCCTAGTGCTCAAACTATCATTCGTGCTATTTAGAGTGACGCCGAACAAAAGCTGCGCGCTATGTTTTGCTCGGGCCTGTGTCCGAGTGTCCGAGCGCGCTGTCCGTGCTGTGGCATGGCCCCTCTCTCTCCGGTACAAACGGACAGCTGGTGGACACAAACAAAGTGAGATTTACCTGTTCGGCGCCGGAGAACGGCGACAGCGTCCAGCCGTGCTGCTGAGAGCTGGGGATGAGGGTTACTCCGAGTCGGTGATGTTCTGGAATGCTTCCAAGTCAGGGCTAGAGAGACTGACCACCATAGAAATACTGACCACATCTACTGCCATGTTGGAATTCGAGAACCTCACGCCAGCTGCCGAGAAGAAAGCGGAGAAGCTTCATCTCCGACTGCGCATGCGCCATACCGGACTCCTGCTGAGTCCAGTCTCTCTCTCTCTCTCTCTCTCTCTCTCTCTCTCTCTCTCTCTCTCTCTCTCACGCACACGTAGTATATCATGTTAAACACTATGGGTTTAAACATCTTTTGGGAATTCACTTAAATATACAAATGTAATTCCTATCCTTTATTTGTGGCAAAGGACAACATTCGTTGATGTTGTATGCAGAGTGTGACAAAGGACAGGAAGTCATTGAAAACAGCTGTGAGAAAATATTTTTTATGTTGCTGTCACAGTATGAAGGGCCATGAAAAGGCCGTGTAAATTTGGTTATAGGACTCTATATTATAATAATTCCTAAATGTGACCCTGGACCACCACAAAACCAGTCATAAGGGTCCATTTATTTTATTCGTTTTATTCCTCATCTGAAAGCTGAATGGCCTAAATAAGCTTCCCATGGTTTGTTAAGATGGGACAATATTTGGCTGAGATTTGAAAATCTGGAATCTGAGGGGGCAAAAAACATTAAATATTGAGAAAATCGCCTTCAAATTTGTCCAAATGTTCTTAGCAATGCATATTACTAAACAAACATTTTGTTTTAATATATTTACAGTAGGAAATTTACAAAATATCTTCATGGAACATGATCTTTATTAAATATCTTAATGATTTTTGGCATAAAAGACAAAACTATACTTTAAACCCATACATTGTATTGTTGGCTATTGCTGAAAATATACTTGTGCTACTTATGACTGTTTATTTGGTCCAGGATCACATATGGTGTTACTCTTTTGATGCAATGTAATTAGATAAACAATGAAATAAACTGCAAAGTGCTTTTTCTGTAGTACCTGAGATTTACAAATCTGTAATGCATACAGAAGGGCTTTTTGTTCTTTATTTTACCTTCATTTTTATTTATTTTATTTATTTTTGCTCTCTACTGTTAACATGCCTCGGAAAATGAAACGATGTTCATTATAATCGGAGTGCACATTTTTTACTAAACTGTAAATGTGTGCATTTATGCATTTAAATGAGTATATTAGGGTGTGTAATGCACCAGCCACTGTATATTAAATAAACTTCAAGCATATATAATGTGCATGATAATTCATATTAAGACATCCCAGACAAATTCACCATGCATTTAGTGTGCGGAAAAAAGTCAAGCCCCCATTCACCAACCTCAACATCATCTCATTCTAATCCACATTTCTTATGTTTGCTAATTACAGAGCCACTCATGTCCCTGTCTCCCGATTATCATTTCGCATAAAAGGCACAAGTTTAGCATAAATTACGAATATTTCTGCATATTAGCCAGTAAATCCATGACATGTTAATGACCCTGGTGTCAAATGGCAGAGAAAATGAAAGAGAGATAATCTGACAGAATGAAAAATAGAAAGAATAAACACGGAAAGAGACTGAGAAAAGAAAGAGCACCTTGACATTTAGAATTGTTTTAATTACTTTTCATCAAAAAAAGAGACCGTTTTCATTTCAAATACACAGACGCATCTAAAAGCAGTGTGAGCAAAATGTGAAAGTGAAGAAGTAGAGGTTGAAAAACTATACATGTTGTGATTACAACATTTTCTTGATTCTATTGTCCATTTCTAGACTAAATATAGTGTCTGTCTGTTTGTCATTTCTCACTGTCTTTCTGGGTAAGGGCAGGGAGGAGAGGCCATCCGCACAGCATTGTGGGGGTTAGAATGTGGTGACATCAGAGGAAATGTCAGAGATTGTGGGAGGCAACGTTAAAGAGAAACTCAGCTCCGTGCCTGAAAGCCTAACTGACATTTTTGGACATTCGGAAAGGTCAGGCATACCTTCAGATGAAAACTATTACTCCTTCTACAGTACACACAGCTGGGTAAAATAATATCATGTTTTTACCGTATTTGCTTGAGTTTCATGCTCATGTGTGTTGCTCCATAACCATTAATGACAATTAATATATCATACAGTTTTACATAAATATATGCACCATGAATATAAATGATTGTATATATATAATATGTGTGCACCACCAGTTGATTTATATAAATGATTGTTTATTATATCAGTTTCATATATTGTTATATATCTTCCCTGTGAACAGGACTTGAACTGGACTGTTGCTAATGGACTTTCTAGATGGACAAGAATTGGATAATTCATTTGTAGGTCTACTCTGTTTATACTTTTATTTGTGTATTTTCTGTTTATCATTTTTAATGTTTTAATGTTGCTACTGGATACCTAAATTTCCCCTCAGGGATCAATAAAGTATCTATCATCATCATCATCATATATACTTGGTATCTCACAAAAGTGAGTACACCCCTCACATTTCAGCAACAATTTTTGTATAATTTCTCTAGGGACAATACTGCACAAATTAAACTTGGATATATTTTAGAGTAGTCAATGCGAAGCTTGTATAAAAGTACAAATGTACTGTCCTCTAAATATAACTCAACATATAACACTTATTGTCCAAATAACTGGCAACAAAAAGGACTACACCCTTATTGAACGTAAAAACTTTGTCCAAAGTGTCAATATTTTGTAGGGGCACCATTGTTATCTAGCACTGCCTTAATCCTCCTGGGCATGGGATTCACCAGAGCTGCACAGGTTGTTGCTGGCATCCTCTTCCACTCCTCTATAATGACATCACGGAGCTGCTGGATATTACTTCTCCACCTTTCCCATGAGGATGCCCCACATGTGCTCAAAAGGGTTCAGGTCTGGAGACATACTTGGCCACTCACATCACAAAATGTGAGGGGTGTACTCACTTTTGTGAGATACGGTATATACATATTTATATATAAAATTTAGGGTTTTATGCTCATGCTCAAGATTTAATGCTAATGTGTGATGCTCCCAGGATAATAATTCAATAATTCTCTCAAACACACACACGCGCACGCACACACACTTTATATATGCGTAATGTATATATATTTATTTTAATGGGTAAACTTACATTAATTTTCATGGAGAGAAGAAAATGACATAATACATACACATTATTAATACCACAGTCCTGAATTGTTACTGTTAGGCTCAACAACCCATCATAATCTAACAGATTTCAAACTAAATCTAGTTTATATCATACATTTCATGCTTGCATGTTGATTTTAAATTCATCGTGTGTTTTGGGCCAGCCATAACATAAATGAAATGTGCACTCACTCCCAAGATAGCATCAAGCAAAAGGTACATTTATTAACAAATTTATAATGAAAAATTGTTACAAAGGGGATAATTTCAGGAATGGACCAGGCCAAAATAACAAACATAAATAACTGGTTTTAATATTCCCTCTAAATTTCCTAACCAAAATAAAACACAAAAGAAAAAATACACAACACAACTTCCCTATTTACAAATATTATTAGAAGTTAACTAGAACAAAAGCACATTTCTCAAAGTGCACACACACAATCACAGAGGAACTCAAATCAAAGCAAAACAAATGGCACACATTCGGCACTCTAGAATGTTTGGGAAGGTCCTTTTCACTGGAACCGGAACCAGACCAATTAGGAGGCGGCCAGTCAGGATCTCTAGATCTCAGGATCTCCAATCAGGGTGAATTCAGACCACACCTTCTCCTGCACAAACACACTCAGAAATAGATACAAATACTTCGGCAGACCGATGTAACAATATATGCAAGGTAATTTATATGTGCGAGTGAAACAAAATATATTCAGAGTCTACATATACTGTGTATGTTATACTACAGGCCAAAACTGTTCCTTTTGGCTGCTGTGCCATTGAACTCGGCGACCCGTCATAGTCTAATAGATTTCAGTGGATTTTTAAGTGCAGATATCTGTCTGACAGCTTCATCTGAGGCCCGTTCCATCTGAGACTGACTTTATGTAAATAAGTTTGGCTCTGATTGTTAATTAGGGCTTTAGGTGATCAGTATTCATGAGTGTGCGTGGCGCGCTGCTCTCGCCGGGCGTGTCTGTGCTGCGCGGGGGTTGGGGGAGCGCTGATCTGGCTTCAGTGACCAGTAGGAAGTATGCGCGCCACAAACTTGCCGGAATACTGATGAGGGAGGTGAGAAAGGCACCAGTCCACCAGGGAGAACTAGACGCTTCCTCCATCTCATGCACCACCAGTGGACTTTACACAAGGTGCATATTTTAACGTCAGAGCGTTTCGATCAGTTCCTTGGCATACTTACACACGCGTAAACCAAACTAGCTTTGTAAAATAGAAAACATGCATGGTAGTGATGGCGAAGTGAAGCGTTCTGAACAGTGAAGCTTGAAACCCAATTGTATCGGGAAAAGGTTCATTACTCGAAGCTTTTTAGAATGGTTCATGCTGTAGCCATCTAGTGGTCTTAAAAATGAATAACACCTTCCAAAGTGCTGTGATTCATTACAGCTGCTGGTTTCACATCTGGTTCTACTAGTGATTCCTTGTTTTAATTTATTGTATAAAAATAATGGCCATTGTCAAAGTTATTCATTTGTGTCGGTGTACTGCCACTAAAATAATTTAAATAAATCAAACATAAACTCATGAATTAAATCTGTGATCTGTCAATGTTAACTCTGCCTCAGTCCTTAAACTGTTATTTCATGGGCAAAATTCATTTGAACATAATATATCAATTAGAATAAAAATAAAATAATGCTAACTCATTATAATGTGTTGTTATGTAAAGGAAACGTCTCCGGTTACTATCGTAACCTCGGTTCCTTGAGAGCGGGAACGAGACATCACAGAGAAATTCTCTGTTATGGGAACTCCTTCCCTCCAACCTTTCCTGAAGTCCTATTGACTCACACCAGTCCAAATGACTGGCCAATTTTCGTGAAGCATGCAAATAATGACAAGCTCGAGGCAGTATAAATGCGGAGCCCGTGACAATTACATCAGAATCTGATACTGAACGCCGATTAGCTGGACGAGCAGCGATCACGGCAACTACCGTGATAACCGGAGTAACCGGAGATGTTCCCTTATCGAGCTTTCACGAGACATCAAGTAGAAATTCTCCGTTATGGGAACGATATTTAATCCCGCCATGTGAGAGGCTACCTACCTGGCGAAGGTATTCTGAGAAGACCAGCCAGCTGCTAAGCATATATCCTGAATATATGACTCGGACGACATGATGACTCGGACGACATGACAGACAGTGAAAATCTGCGTTCTGAAGGGGCTAGATAGTGATTTAGGTACGTAACCCAGTCTTGGCCAGAGAGTGACGCTGCAGTCACCGAAGCGAATACAGCTGCTGTCCACAGAAAACGTGTGTAAATTCCTTATGTGCTTAGCCGACGTGAGGGCAAGAAGGAGTGCAGTTTTGAGAGATAGCTCCTTCAAATCAACGGATGTTACAGGCTCGAATGGTGTGTTACAAGCTCTGGGAAAGAGCTTTGAACACCACCTCTAGGCCCCAGGGCGGGCTGCAGGCGTGCGCGGGGACCGCAATCCCTTCGCTCCCTTAAGAAATCTCACCACCAGCACGTGCCTACCGATCGATTGCCTGTCCTGCGGGGAACGAAGGATCATATTGCGCACCGGGGCATCAGGTGACTCCTCGCCTTCGCATGCTTTTCCACGCAGGTCAAGAGGACCATGTTAGAGACTGCACCACGTCGTTGAAACAGGGTGGTTGAAGGGCGTACCCCTGCTCTTATTCAGAGTAACCAGCGTGAGATTCTTGGAATAGTTTTCCACACGCTCAGTAACTGACATAGCGGCTTTAGCGGCATGGTCGTTTGAATTGCCTGGCTAGTGCTGCTCGGCCATAACCCATGTGGGCAGCTGCTCCTTACCGCTCAGAGGCGGGGCGAGCGGTGTTGTTATTGACTGAGTGAGGAGGAAAGAGCTCTTTTGTGCAAATGTATGCATTTTAATTTACATACACTATCACACAAATTTGAACAATTTTGAGACAGCTTGCGGGCTCCCCCACTGGCCATGGTGCTTCTTCCCGGGTCTCTTTACACTTTTCCCCAGACATACGGACCCTGGCCGCTGCGGTCGCGGGCCTGGTGTCCCTGCACTGCAATGCGCCGTGCGCCAAAGAAGACCTCAATCTCGTGGTTTGCTGCTTTTAAACCAGTGAGTGTGATGGGTCTGAGGCGGGGTGATTTTGTGGCGCCCGATCCTTGAGCAGATCTGCACATGGCTGTCACTACAGACTGACTATGCTATACGACCTAGTTGAACACCACGTTGTAGGGGCGTAAACAACTGGAGTAATAGTCCAGCGAAATCTGGAAGGCTGATAGGATGCGCACCGGGGCATCAGGTGACTCCTCACCTTCGCGCGCTTTTCCCCACAGGGGAATCAGGTGACTCCTCACCTTCGCAAGCTTTTCTGCTCAGAGGGATGAGGTGACTCCTTTGCACCGCGAGGGCCCCATATCACCTTGAATCAGTGAGAGAGTGGAGTCCTCTACACACGGCCACCGCTGATGTGGGGCTGGTTTCATGTGAATGAGAGTGTCCCTCTACACATGGCAGCCGCTGATGTGGGGCTGGCATCATGTGAATGAGAGGTTATCCTCTACACACGGCAGCCACTGATGTGGGGCTGGAATCATGTGAATGAGAGTGTCCCTCTACCCATGACAGCCGCTGATGTGGGGCTGGAATCATGTGAATGACAGGTTATCCTCTACACACAGCAGACCACTGTTGGGGGGCTGGTATCGTGTGAATAACAGAGCAGTGTCTTCCAGACACGGCAGCCACTGATGAGGGGCTGGTGTCGTGTGAATGAGTGAGGAGCCAAGTGATTGTGCTTTGCACACGGCAGAACGCCGCTCTAAGGCGGGGGGCTGCAAGCTTTGACAGTGGGTTTGTCCGTGCAGCATCTGCGGCGACATGAGAACCCATAGCTCCTGTATCTGCCCTCGGTTCTCCGCTCCGCCATGGAAGGGGGACGTGAGAAGCCGGGCTGATGTCCTGTCCTGCAGGTTCGATGGGTGAGAGGAATGCGGACATAGTCGGCATAAGCTCAACACCAGAATCTTTAAGGTCCACCACTGATCGAGGGCAGACAGACTCATCCTAAAGAAAAAGTCATACTCACCTGAACGCTGCAGAGGAGCGGCCATCCAGGCCTGCCCTCGTATGAGTGAACCTCAACTGTGAGCTGTAATAGTTTAAGCCATAATCTAGGTTGTTCAGCAAGTGAAGGAAAAGGTTCTGACGTAATTGTCGTAGGCTCCACATTTATACTGCCTCGAGCTCGTCATTATTTGCATGCTTCGCGACAATTGGCCAGTCATTTGGACTGGCGTGAGCCAATAGGACTTAAGGAAAGGTTGGAGAGGAGTTTTTCCCATAATGGAGAATTGATGTGTGATGTCTCATGAAAGCTGGATAAGGGAATGGCGCTGAGGTTCATTTCGTTTGAAGCAGATACTGAAGCAGTCATGTGGTTTTCAGGTGAATGAAGCTTCGGACGTCATAGATCACATGCTTTTGGCAAAACGAATCAAGCTCCGATACAGTGCTTCAGTGTGAGATGTTTTGTTTTTTTGATACAAGCTTCGAAGCCTCGGTGTCGAACATCACATCACTAATGCATGGGTCAGATGAAAAATAAAGCCCATCTAACCCCCAGTCGGCTATGGCAAATAAAATACCCACTGTGTTTACGGCCACACATGGGTTTCAATAGGCCAATTTGATGAAAAGCCCCTCATTGTGCTTAGCGGGGTCCTATTCAATCAGCCGTGCCTGTTGGATAATCATTCCTACACACCACAGAGAGGTGTATCAGAGGGCAGAAAAACACGCCTTGAAAATGAGAAGAGGAAAATCTGAAATGGCTGAAGGTCTAAAAGGTGGAGATGCAACCACTCTGCAGGCTGTTGCGGCCTTGAGAGAGTCCTTTTCAAACAAAAAGCCTGGTAGATAAATAAACTTCATCCTTTTTAATGTCTTTGACTGTCCAGAGAATAAAGCAACACCGAAAGCTTTTTCCTTCTGTATTATGAAGTCTATAAAACTTGTATTGACAGACAGAAACGATATTACTAGCAGAAACCGGTAGGTATTTAAAAACACTGTGTTGCTGGTTAAAAAGCTCTCCTCTGAGATTTGACCTTTGTGTTTATCGTTAAGAAAGTGACAGTTGAAAGGATCCGCAAAGTACGTGAGTTACATCTTGATTAGCGAGGGGAAAAGTGTTTAAGTGTCTGTCTGTGACAAACGCACATGCACAAGTTTAAGTGACAAACGCACATGCACAATACACTGTTCTGAAGCATTTAGCACTCTTGGTATATACTGCCCCCTGGTGATCCTGACAGTTACATTAAATAAGTTTTTACACCATACAAATTGCACTTAGATTTGACAGCAGATGGTTAAACAAAAATCATGTGACAAAGAATGACCAGTTACTGGGAATGCTAACAGACATAGCTTTCTCAACGTATGTTAACACATTAACGTATAGATTGTTAACACATTAACAAATCACTCAGGATTTCTTATCTTGGTTAGATGGTTTTCGCCATTTTAATATGGAAAAGCACATTAGACTGGAGCTATGATGGACAGCAATACATTTAGTAAATGATTACATGGATGGATCACTTTATGGTGCTTCTGGGAGTTTTATTTTTATTTTTGACAGGAGCCATGTGGATTAATTGTCAATTATTACAATGTTTTTATCAGCTGTTTGGACTCATTCTGACGACACCCATTCGCTGCAGAGGATCCATTGGTGAGCAAGTGATGTTAAAGAAACTCATCTTCATCTTGAATGGCCCAACTGGACCATTTTTAAAGCAAATTATACATTTTGGGTGAACTATTCATTTAACAGCACCACCCACTTGGTCTTTGCTATTATATTTTTCTCTAAATCTGAAAGATGACAAACCTTGCTTGACGTTTACAAACCAATGTTATTTATTTAAGCTCAAAAATACAAAAGACAACATAGAAAAACAGTATCCTGGCAAGTTTCTCAGGACAAATTTCTTTAAAAAATAAAAAAAAATCCTAAAAAATTAATAAAAATAAAGACTTTAACCCTACAATACAAGCTTTAATAAAATAAATATAATATAAAAAAATTAAATTTACACATGAATACATGCATGTATTCCATTGAAGCAAAGTTTACTTTTGGCATCATATTGTTCCTGTGGGAGTCAATTAAAAGGCTGGAAGAATCCTCAGTCAACAAAACAAGAAAATGCAGGTAAAGCTTTCAAAATGTTTATCATCTTTCCAAAACATTCATAATGCTAAAAACACAGAATCAGAAAATCTTATGATAAGAAAGAGGAGTTGATTAAATATAGTGTGTCCCGTTCATTCTGGTGAAGAACCCCTCTTCCTCATTTATGAACACTCCCATATTCAGACTGGCCATCAATTACCTGAAAAAAACAACAAGACACGACAGTAAGTTCCATCGTTCTGCAAGACTCTTACCGGCAGTTCTATATTTTCTGGAGCCAGGTTTGAAAGTCAGAGCCAGGTCCATTTTTAGCACCCGTCAGTTATTCAGTACATTGTTGTACACCGAACATACACTTACTCCATAATCAGTGATGGAAGTTACACATTTTGTTGAGGCGTCATTAGATTAAATCATTTCAAAAAGTAATTTGCATGCCATGATCGCTGGAATTCTTCAAAGTTTACGTCAACAACTATAAATGTGCAACTCACACAAAAACATGCTTAGAGGAAGGAAGATGCCCATTAAATAAATAATAACTTTTATACGTGTCAGACATCATTTACATTACAAACCACAAGTTCATAACTGATCCCGGACCAAACGCACCTTGCCCTTGTGACAATGAAATAACCAACACATCTGGAAGAGGCCCATAAGTTCTTTTAATCCTGTTATGCTTCCGGTCAAGCAACAAAAGATAAACTACGTTACGGTCCCAAATGCTCACTGGCTGCCTTTATTTGATCAAAAATACAGTAAAAACACAAATATTGTGAACTACTGTATTATTACAATTTGAAAATATATATATTTTTAATTTACTTTCAAATGTCATTGGCAAAGCTGAATTTTCAGCATCATTACTCTAGTCTTCAGAGTCACATGAGCCCTCAGAAATTATTTGAATATGCTGATTTGCTGCTCAAAAAAACATTTCTTATTATTATCAATGTTGAAAACATATTTTGAGGAAACCCAAACTTTTTCAGCCCAATAAGCTATCAACACGTTGGTTGACAATGCAAAGCAAGGGCTTTCAATGTAATTTGGCAATTACTCCCTGTAATTATTGACAAACAAAAATGTTGACCCACTCATTAATATTAATATTTCAGTGATGTCTATCAGTTTACTCACTGTGTGTGTTCATGGGCAGCTTCCATCTCCTGGAGCAGTTGGGATCCAGCCCTGGTTTGGAGCGCTTGGCTTTCTGAAATACAGCTAAGGCGAAAAGAGACACTGTTGCAGGAGGGCAGGGGTCAAAGCTTGAATGAGATTTACATAATAAGGAGGTTCTGTGAGGTTCTGGATTAGAGCTGCAGATGTTTTCAGCACTAGAGACGTTTGGATCAGTTTGGGTAGAGTGGGATTTTGGTTTGGAGTAGCGAAGGTAAGATGCATATTTGGGCTTTGAATCTAAGTTTGCATATTGGTCAAGGTCTTCATAAGTCTGCATTTCCTGCTCACTGCCGTTTTCTTCGTCCTCTTTATTTTCATCACAGCAGACAGGTGGTGGAGGTGATGGGAAGTCCATTTCTTGCCTTGTCTCTTCTTGATTGTTTGTTAATTCTCTTTGAATCCTTCCCCAAACATCTAATTTTTTCAAACCACCATTACAGCCACCACCTAGAAACTTAATTCTCCTCTCTTTGTATTCTTCTACCCAATCCTTTTCTTCTCTAGTTTCAACCAAAGTATGTTCTTCCATCTCTTGTTCCACGGGGCCTGACTTTGGATCGATTGGTGGCCTGTCAGCAAGTTTACCAGCTGGTTCTGAAGGATAAGCCCAATTGCCTTTAAGTTCTAGATTATTCATCGCACTGCCTAGATGTTCTAGATTACCAAGGCCTCTTCGCTGTGATTCTGAACTCTCTAGCTCCATGTCTTCTGGATAAATACATTGGTCCTCTTCATTTTCAAGTTCCAAATTCTCTCTCTCTACATCGGTCCAAGTTACATTCTCTTGCTCCACAGGCTGTAGATGTAGAACCTCTGGTAAGTACTTGCTTTTATCTGAACCCTTGCACCCATTTCTAAAATGTTCAGTTGGGACTGCTTCCACAAGCTCTGTGGAGGAGATCTCAAGTGCATCTGGGTCTCCAGGGAACACCTCTTGGTCCCCTTTAGCAGTGTCAGATGTCTGTAAGGATAGTGGCACCTCAAAACATTGCCTGCTCTGCAGATGTCTCTGGGGAACCACGGTGAATGTGGTCAAACCTTCTCTCTCAGAGGGGTTTCTCAGCAGCTTACAGCCAGAAAGTGCCTTAAGCTCAGCCTCAGGGGTGTGATGCTCAGAAAACAAATCTGTAGAAGAATCTTCTGCTAGCTGATGCTGGGATATATAAGAACTACAGAGGAAAACAAGAAGAAGAAATCAGTAATCAGTTACTTCACGAACACAAACAGTGAAAAAAACAAATCTCTAAAAAGGTAAATGTCTATATTTCTAAGGAGGTTCAAATCAAGTAATGAATTCAGCAAAATGAACATACTTTGAAGAAGATAGCGTTTTGTGTTGCCGTGCCTGCAGAGATTCTGCAAGTTCACTCATTACTTTAGCGATTGCAGGGCAGTGGTCAGCAATGCGAGCTCTGTATTTGTCTGAACTCTTGTCATCCCCTTGAGCATCCTCTACTGAAGCGAAACACAGTGTTATGAAAAAGATGCTGTAGTGTTTGTATGAGTGCGTCTTAGATATAAAACCATCTCATCTGCAACCTTTCACTAATATAGCACCTTGGCAAAACAAACAGCACAGTGTACAGAATGCATTTTCATTTAATTTATTCAAATATGAATCAACATTAGTAAACTTCATTTCAAAAGTTAATAATTAAAACAATGGCATACATTAAATAACAATTAATGCAATTCTGTCTGAAGAAACACAAAAAGACAAGCACAGAATGTTAATACAAATGTAACATTAAAATGGTTCTAACAATAAGCAAAATTATAAAACTAAACCGGTTTAATTAAACATTTTGTGGCCGATTAATTAATTTGGAATTGCTGAAGTTTTAATAAATTTTAGACAAAATGCTGAACTGCAATTATGTAGACTGATTACAACCATCTTTAGAGCTGTGGCTCAAGATTAAGGCACAAATATTGTGATAAAGTGCTACGGTTTTGCCTGACAAACACTGAAATGACTTTACAATAATACAAATTTAAAACACTACATTGAAACCTATTCGTCTAAAGCAATAAATTGGCTCATTGACCTGAGTGTTACTTCATCCTCTAGAATACTACATTATGTTTATACAAGGTGATTTAACAAGGTGAAAGAGACATCACATTACAGTGTAAAGCAACAGGGACATTAAACAAGGAAGCCAATTAAATAAGACAGTTCAGTGCAATGTGCATAAGACATGGAGGCTATGTAAAGACACAGAGGACAAATAGCCCATCACCGATGAAAGCAGGAACAGAGAAGCATGCATGGAAGAGAAGGAGGAAAGGAGACTGTGCTGGCTGTTAGGCTCCCCCTCCTGGTAGTACAGCGTAAAACAAGAGCAAATAATTAATCCAACACTGTTGGGAAACACAGAAAGACAGTATTCATTCTTACATTTGTTCAAGCTTGATTCTATGCTGAAACTGCAAATACTTGGCATCTAGGAAACCAGCACTAGCAAGCAAACAAGCGTTCACAAATGCTTATACATAGAAAACTAAAAGAACACATATGAACAAAAATAAATGCGTACCTTTATTATCTGAATCGGACGGGGTGGGGCCATCACACGGAGGGGGTGGAGCTCTCCGTTTAGTCCTTTTAAGGGAGGACTCGGTGGAAGAGATACCACTGAGCTGACCCTGAGCAAGGCACAAAGAGGTTATGTTTGGTGTGAATACTAACATACTGCTTAATGCATATTGTACAGTACAAACTTGAAATGAAACGGTATGCATTATGCAATTTTAAACAATAATATGCTGTAGTTGTCGCATACCCTCATTACATCGCTTTGTAAATTCAGTCATAGTTGTTTAATTAATTGTTTGAAAAAGTATTAACTTTTGGCAATCAAATAATGAGTAAAATATAAGGTGTTAAAAATTGCAGCTGTTATTACAAGTTTATTAGTCACAGTAGACATCGAGGGTCAAACGGAGCACTGTGGGATACAGTAATTCATTCAGTTTTTTCTTCTATACTATATTCTTTGGCAAATTAAGTAGGTATATATAATATTCCAGACACAAAATGTGAATATTATGGACAATATAATAAATTAAAGCTAAATAGGAATATTTTAAAACCATTACATATATTAATATAATATAGAAATTAATAATTAAATAATTTAAAATGAAAAAAAAAATGTAAATAAAAGGCTAATTCAAAATATAAGTAAATACTATAATCGTATACAAATAATACTAAAAGACTGATGCATGCTAATATGAATATTGGATGGTCAAGGGTACAGGACAGGTGTGTTTGGATGTATGGAGATCCCCACAGCAATCCCACCTGTTTTCTAGCAGAGTCACTCTCTAATAGGTCGTAAAGTCTCTGGTGTGATGACCACTGGCAACACTCAGGGACGCCATCAAAGGAGGCCGTGGAGCACGTCTCTTCTTTGGCATGTCGGCAGGGACCGTGGGTAAGGCTGAGTGACCGTTAACACCCCTCACCCTGTCCGCGCATTGGCCGTTCCGTTCAGGAGAGTTTGGAGCACTGCCAGTCACAGCCTGTAGAAGAAAAGCAAAAAATAAATACAGGTGCATCTCAAATTAGAATGTCGTGGAAAAGTTTGTTTATTTCAGTAATTCAACTCAAATTGTTAAACTTGTGTATTAAATCAATTCAATGCACACAGACTGAAGTAGTTTAAGTCTTTGGTTCTTTTAATTGTGATGATTTTGGCTCACATTTAACAAAAACCCACCAATTCACAAATTAGAATATGGTGACATGCCAATCAGCTAATCAACTCAAAACACCTGCAAAGGTTTCCTGAGCCTTCAAAATGGTCTCTCGTACCCCTTTTCTACCAAAGCAGTTCCAGTGCTGGTTCGGAGCCAGAGCCTAGTTTCAAACCGGTTCTTGGTCTTTTGACACGCAAAGCACCAGCTCTGAACCAGGAAAAGCAGTTTGTAAGTAGCACGAAAACATTGCTGGGCTAGAAGGAAGAACTGCTTGCGTCAGGGGCTGGGTTACCGTTATCAATAAGATGAACAGAAACTTTGAACCGCCATATTTTAAATAGCAGCTAAACGCGAACACGTTTGATTCGCCGTGTTTGGATGCCGATGTATGTTCGCAAAGCCATGAATATCAATAGCAATGAAAGGTCCACCATTGATAGTTTGTTTAGGTTTGTTTGGGCTGGATCGGCGCTGCATGGACCAGTCGGTGAGAGGCATCGGGGTGCTGTGGGAGAGATTGGAAAGCAGACTGCTCTTTATGCTTTTGGATCGCTCTCGGGGTGCATTAGTGTGTTATCTGCCGATCGATTGATTGCTCTGCATGGCGCTGATGCACCTCGAACAAGCCTGTTGTGCCGCACTAGTGAACCAAAACATGAAATCTATTGTGATGTAAGACCTGCACTGTATTGGCTCTCTGGCCTGTGGTAAAGCAACCGGTTCTTAAAGGGCTCTCCAGTCGAACCAACTAAGAACTGGCAGGAGCACTAGCTCTTGAGCAGATGAGCTGAAGGCCACTGTCAAAGAAACCTGGGCTTCCACACCACCTCAGCAGTGCCACAAACTGATCACCTCCATGCTACGCCGAATTGAGGCAGTAATTAAAGCAAAAGGAGCCCCTACCAAGTATTGAATACATATACAGTAAATGAACATACTTTCCAGAAGGATTTTTTTATTGGTCTTATGCAGGGATGGGCATTATTTAGAATACATATATTTAAAATATCGTATTTGAAATACAAAATACTATTTTTAATCTTAGTATTTTTGTATTTTTAAAATACATAAAACACTTTTTGCTAATCAACCTCTTTATTAGACTGCTGATTTCCTGTATCAACTATTTCAGACATGCCACTTTCATTCATGTGAATTGCAGCTGTAGGACTCCATCTGAAATTGGGTAATGAAATTCTGGATTCCTGTAAGGAAATAAGCAATAATACTGGCTTTTCTGTGCTATCAGTATCAAAATTACCTACTTCCAATTTCAGAAGCCTGATTACAAGCTTGTTGCATTCAAGGGCTTTTCTGTTGGACTGAATAGGAATCGTGGAGGATGCCAGGTTTCCTGGGAAAATCTTATTGAAGCCAAAATCGTAGATAAAAATCAATATATTTAAAGAGGTCAGCTGACGTTGCTAAAAAGAACATTGTGTATTTGGTGTAATACAATGTGTTTATACGGTTTGAGGTTAAAAAACATACATTATTTTCCACATACTGTACATTATTGTTGCTCCTCTATGCTCCGCCTTTCTGAAATGCACGATTTTTACAACGCTCATCGTTCTGAGAACGAGACGTGTTCTGATTGGCCAGTTATCCAGTGCGTTGTGATTGGCCGAAAGCCTCAAGCGTGAGACGGAAATGTTTAGCTCCTTACCGTATTGTGATGTGCGATGAGACAAACAATAAAACCTATTATAAACAAGGCATCTGTTGTATCCAGCAGGGACATAATTACGGTTTATAATGACTCATACGGTCTTTTTACGTGTCACGTTGCATCGCGCCACGTAAACATTACCATGTCTGCATTTGTGATTGGAGAAACGACTAACAAAAAGAGCTACTCTACGCTGCTCAAAATTTGTGTTTGAATCGTCAGTGGCAAATTCTTTAAATACGAAATCATACTTCCAGGCTGGGAGTCAGAAGCGCCAGACTGTCCTTGCAAAGTTGGAGTTGCCCCACTTTATAGAAAAGTATAGCACAGCTGGCATTGTAAGCTACTCTTCCAGGTTCAGGAAACAGTCCTCCGTAACATGCGTTGCACACACTCTAATATTTAGGTTGAACAATGTTGTAAATAAAACTTAACCACTGATTTCTAGATGTGTCCACTTTTGGAAGCCCAAACAATGTACTTTCCCTTTCACAACGAAACACAGCATCTCCAGGACATGGCGCCGACGGCAGAGAGAATAATAGTTCGGCCTTCTTTCATTACGTATATATCTGAGTGGTGTTTTGCAAATATCTACACACCGTGATGTAGACATGTGGGGGTGTGTTTGAATGAGCCGTTTTAGGAAGTTGTAGCCAAGTCTTAACCTTTATAAAGAATATCTCTTTGGTTTTAAGACTTTAGTCTTTGCAGCTTCAGGATCTTATCGATGCAAAATCAGCTTGTAACACTACAAAGAAAAACTTGAAAATCGCATCACATGACCCCTTCAATTTTGAATAAAATGTAGCATTGCATTCGTTGACAACTAAACATTCACAGTGCTATCTTTATAGTTAGCTTGTTGACGATTCTGGATTTCCTGTCAAAAACATGCCGTTTTGCTGTGTATAAAACATACAAAATGCATGAAATGGCTATTGCACTGTGCACATAACTTTAACATTAAAACAAGGTGGTTTTGCTTTTGTGGGGAAAAAAGCATATCTGTCCCAGCAGCAACTGTTTTTCCCTCCACCATGTTTAAAGTTTATGGTCTGCACAACTCAGAAACTTGGGTATAACAATTATAGCAGAGAGTAGAAAATATGACAACAGCATTCATGTCCAATTTCCAACTATAAAAGTCATATATACACAAAAAATACAACCCGTGAAGATAAGCTAAGGATGTCATATGATCATTTGTACTTGATTAATGTTAAAATGTAAAACCATTCAGATTTGCTTTTAGTTAGCAATATCATGAATGAAAAACGAGCATATAGTAAGGGGATCAGAGCATTAGCACTAGTCAGTCTTGATCGTTTTTTTGGTCAGATTTTGGTTTTATCAACAAGCTAGTCAAATGTGTTCATTTAACTTTAAGCATTACTGCTTGCTATAGCGATGACAAAATAAATGTTGGCGATTATATAAAGTGTAAATCGATTGAACTTTCTATATTATTTATATATTGTTGTGATTTGCAAATATATTTGTGGAGTTTATAGTGGGCAGGAGTTATTGACTTGCCAGAGTGATAAAGTATATATTTTGTGTATTTACAAAATACAGTATTTGTATTTAAATACATTTTCTCACACAGTATTTTGTATTTGTATTTAAATACATTTTGATGTATTTGTGCCCATCTCTGGTCTTATGAAGTATTCGAATTTGTTGAGATTGGTGGATTTTTGTTAAATGTGAGCCAAAATCACCACAATTAAAAGAGCCAAAGACTTAAACTACTTCAGTCTGTGTGCATTGAATTTAATACATGATGTTTCACAATTTGAGTTGAATTACTGAAATAAAATGAACTTTTCCACGACATTCTAATTTATTGAGATGCACCCGTAAATCACTGAATATGTTTAAAGGAGTCAAACATTACAGAAAATTACTATTTTTTCAATATGCAAACTGTATTAATGTGCATAAACACGAGGCAAGATAAAGAGATGCAAAGTAAAGCCGAAAGATAAACAGATGCAGAGGCAGATGGGTGGACCGGTACAAGTGTTTTATAATGTTACAGTTCGGTTATGATATTTCCCCTCAGCATTTCCTAAATATGACAACCAGCAGGTTGCACAGATTGCAAAACCAGACAGAATGACAGGTGTACAAACCTGCTCAGGTGTTTTCTTGCTCTTCTTGAATAAACCAAAGAAACCTTTGTTTCCCTTCTCTCTCTGTTTCTTTTCTTTAACTGAGGATTTATGTTCTTCCTCACCACCTGGTCAAACACAAAAGAGCCTCTTAGCGCAAACACATTTTTGTGGACAAACCTCAGCGGTGCGGATATTGCTGGTGCAATATAAATATTTTTTTTTACAAAATGTGGTCATTTGGAGTTTGGTACCTATTTGAATTAATACAGGATCAGCAGGATTGTTTGGTACCAAATAACAAAATAGAAAATCAATAACTTCAGAAGATTAATATTACTCCATTTATATGATTAAGATTAGGTCAGACAGATGCCTCGTTCAGAAATCAAACATAGGCCTCAGTCACTAACTGTGTGAATTATGAATGTGTGTGAAATCTACATATGAACGATAAATTATGACGACTTTCATACAGTTAATTTCATTAAAAATAAAATAAAACAAAAAACTCAAAGGTTGTGTAGTAAGCAGAATATGGAGATGGTTTGGGTATGTTTTATGTAAATAAGAATTGCAGTTACTTATTTATGATAGTCAAAATTCATTAACATAATGAGGTTAAAAAAATGTACGTGCCCATGCACATTAAAATGTGCAAATTAGGTGTAAATCACAGATTGTGAATTTATTGAATAATTAATGCAATTATTAGTGAATGGTACCTATATTGTGTACTAAACACACATAGTATGTACTGCACATTGTATGCTGCTTTTAAATTAACTTGATACAGTATACAACATTGCTACAATCTCACTACAGTGACTTTTTAAATTTCCGAACCTTTCATTTCTTTGGCATACAGCTCCCTGATTCCATAGTCGTTGAGTGTTTTGGTGAGGTCCAGAGGTTCCTCTGATTGACATGTCTTCAGTAAGATAGTGGCATCAGGGTCGTACTCACACTTCTCACACACTGTGGGCATCAGCTCAGCCAGCGGCACTGTAGGATTGACCCGTGCTACTGCCTTATGGGACTTCTTGTAGTTTACCAGAAGACGAACTGTTGCCTGGGAAATTTAATTGAATCTTTTAGTGACAGATTTAAAGTGATTTTAGACAAATCACTTTAACACCTGGGTGACCTACTATAAAAGTGTGACAATTCAGACTACAATATACACTTGTTTTATGCACCAAAAGGGTCCAAATCCCACGATTAACTGCTTGATATTTGACAAAATCCACAAAAAAAAATATTTTAAGATGAAATGGTAATCAAGGTGAAATTATATAGATATAATTAAGCTTTCAATTAGACTTACCACAGGAACATGAGGTTTCTTCTTGCTATCACATCCTTTAGTTGCAGGACAACTCTTTCAAACCCGAGAGAGCCAATCATAGAATTGGGTTTGAAATTAATGTGGTTTTGATTTGTGGATATAAGCTTAATGGCATGATCCGATGGAACGAGATGGTGTTGAGCACACAGTGTAACCAAAACATCCATAACTGGTTTACTGCAAGTGCACAGACATAAGTCATTTAAAACGACCGGACGGTCATTTCAGAGCAAAAAATTTGAGAAAATGTGCAATATCACTCTTATTTTTCCCCTCTCGCTCACCTGGCATGCACTGTGGATGTGGTCTCCTGTCCTCCTGGGAGCAGTACACTCAGAGTGATGTCCCTGTCTATGAGATCTTCTTGGGGATCCATAGATGTGTGCTATAGGTAGTATGAAGGACAGATGACACTGTAGATTTGGGTTGTCCTATTTATGAAGCAGAAAAATAAGTTGAGGGGTCATTCAAAGAACACCCTATATAATTAATCCAAGTAGGGATGATATGAGAACCCATCCAGATACAGTCACTCATGGATTTGCTTTTCTGGATGTACTGTAGCTGTTTGGAACAGAGGCAATTACGGCATCTACTGTTACACACTCATGGCAGAATGCTTCGTGATAAATCACATCGCCAACCTGTGTGAAAATCCTCTCCGTGTCTCAGCTATGGCTGTGCAGGGGAAATTTCCAGATATGTTCCATTAACTGTACTTTCTGCTGTGGGCCCTGTTAGACATGGAATCACATTTTATATTTGCTTTACTTTAAGCAGTAAAAGCACAAATCCCATGTTCTTTGGAGCAATAGCTCTGATGTATTGGCTTAGTATCAGCTTAAACTTGGTTAAATGTACTTTTCATGTTGTGTTAATCTTCAACAAATTGATTTCCTCTTAAGCTCCCCTTTCAAACGACAGTTAATTGTAGAAATTAATATAATTATTTTAGATTTTATTCAAATGCATTTAACTCTGTCCCACAATTTTCTCACTACACAGCAGACAAGTAAATAATTCCTTTTTTATACATTACTGCTCAAAAGTTTGGGGATTTTTCGGTAATCAATTGACTGAAATTAAAAAATTTAGCAAGGATGCATTAAATCAAATTGAAGTAACATCAATGACTGGCCGCAAGAACAAAAATCAGCTTTTCCATCACAAGCAGTTACATTTAAAAATGATATTAAAAATATAAAATACATACTCATTGTAATATTTCAGATCAAATAAATGCAGCCTTAAAACATTAAAACAAATTGTGGTGTACTTAACTGTTGTGTATATTTTCACATATTGTGTTAATTCAATTTAAATAAATGTTTTCCCCTAGAAACCAATATTTGGCGCCAAACTAGCATACCCAGCTTGAAATGTGTAACCTTGTTACTAATCCTGGAGTATTTTTTTTATTTTATCCAAATCTTGAACTTAAATGTTATATTAATTTTACATTAATATTATAAAAAAGTTTGAGCGCCAGCACCTTTGGGTGTGTATGGTGCTCGATTGCTGGAGCGTCATGTTGATCATATCTGGGCGTGAGCTCTCCTTCACGCCTCTCCGCCGCTGATCATCGGTGCAAAGCCGAGAAATACATATCAACCCACGCGTATTACCCACGAGAATTAACTCGACAAACGCCTAATAAAGCGTCAAACGCACGTGCACCTGTTGCGCATTTAGCGTCCATGCATCCAATGCTCAGTGAGGCCACTCACAAATCCACATTTGGTTCTTAAATACACAGACATGTAACATAAGCAACTTGAATTCTTCGCTCGTTCACAAATTTAAATTTTAAGACTTACCAAACATGCAAAACAACCTTAAAAGGTCCGTTACATCGAAGCAGGATTAACTTAAGTAGCCTACTATCAGTAGATCACCGATGCGCACGCAAAGTTTTGGACACAATTACGTGATGTGTGGCACCTGTATCTTATTCAAATCAGTACCTTACCTTTCTTCAGTCCTCTATCTTCTTCCAACAACTGCCTTTTAAAAACAAAAGAAGGACTAATTGAGCAAAGAAACAAGTGGATGCAAAGACAAGCTTTGGTAATCCTCTAGTGTTGTCAATAGCCTACCTTATGGACATGCCCAGTGCTGTGACATCAACAAATCTGTTTCCTGTGTGCGCGTGTGTGTGAGAAAGAAAGAGAGACAGAGATATAACATTGTGTTTTAAGGCTAATGAGTTGACATGATGTAAATTGTCCTCAAAATTACATTAAAAAATATATAAATATTTTTTGTAGATGAGAAATATATGAAAGATACATTTAGTTTGTTACTAAGTGAATGTGGTTAGTGATGTTTGTCAGTAAATAATGTATTACATGTTTGAGGGAAGCTGTGAGAGAGAAAGCTGGTGTGTGTGCATGAGTGAATCAAGCTACTTGTGTTTAATGCTCTAGCAATCTTCAAGAACTGGTGGCCAATCACATGACGGATGAGTAATCAGCTTATTGTGTTTGTCTGAGTGTACAAACGAGTCAGCTGCGTCGTTGATTCATTGCAGCACATTTTGCTTGCTCGGTGGGGCCACACAGAAGTGCAGTAATTCATCACTTTCATACAAGAGGACATTTTGTTGGTATTTCTGTAAGCACTAGAGAGGTTTCTATTCTCCAAAGCCACGAAGAACACGGTCAAGGGCTCTTCAGTAATTATGTAACATGTATGCTACAAAAATGCTTCAGTCATTTAAAGGAATGTGAGTTCATTGTATTAAAGGAGCACACACACACACACACAAAGAAAGCTGGGCAAATATAGCCTTGTGTGTACATGTGTTTATATTTCAGGTTGATAACATGACCTCATTCCCCTCACGGCGGGTCACAATGCCATCTCTCAGTAGACCGTTTATATCACACATCCTCTGACCAGCGGCCAGCTCCACAAAGAAAAGCCAGACCTTGAATCTTTTCTCATGTGTCTGTTTGCGTTTCTGGTCATGTGCTTATTCTGGCATCTGAAGAGATATTTGTGAACTTGTGTGTGTTTAGTGACAGCGGGTGAGTAGAGATATTCAGCAGAGCCATTCTAATGAAGGCATGACTGCCACACTTTAGTGCTAATGTAACCGTGCTGTGTGTGTACTGTAGGACTAGGCTATTTATATTTTAGGGTATTTTATGTATTATCAAATATAGAGCAATTTAATAATGAAGAAAATATGATGCAGTATTTTTTTTTAAAGAAAATACAAATTTAAAGAATCCCAAGTCAAGTTGAATTTACATCACTTCATTTTTAGGTAATTTAAGGGTGATTCTTATAACGTAGAGCAATTTTAAATCCCAGTACTGTAAAAAATAAATATGTTTAAAATTAGATTTACTGTAAAAACATGGCAGCTGTAGTTGTGTAAATTCACTATAAAAATACTGTGGTGAAATTTCCAGTATTACGGATTGTCTTTATATTTCCCTTATATCTTATTATAACATTATCTTAAAATATACAGACAGCCACCATAATAAAGGCAAAATAGAAAGTCCCACAGAGACTGCAAAACATTCTTTTTCTGAGTTCAAATTCCTGGGCATTGAGAGGGTTCTTTTGTATAGCAGAGGTGGTAACCGTGATAGAAAGTTGCAACAAAGAGAGGCTTCCCCTTCATGGGAACTCGAACTGCGTCCCCTAGGGGTCGCTACGGGGAACGCCTCCAGCGTGACTCGTGTCTGAAGATACATATGTAAAAACACCACCTGTTGGCGGCGACAGCCCATGCGTCACCGGCGTGTCACAATATAAGTGCCGGGAGCATACATCATCAGCTTTTTCGTCTTCACTGACTGGTTTGTTTGAAGAAACGTGCATTCTGGTAGGAATACAGTTTTCCTTTATTTATCATGGCGAGCACTAGCAAGGCGTTTGAGATTGTGCGTGGATCCGTGTCCTTGTTATTTGACACCCGATGACACACACGATCGTTGCGTCTTTGTTTGGGCGAAAACACGCCGCGATGTCTTTGAGTGGGCAATCTGCGTGCACTGTGAGAAAGCTCCGTTCTCGTCTGTCCCTCTTTCGAGGAAAGAGGGCAGCCGTCTGCTTCCCGCGATTCGGTACCCACCGCTGCCGAGGCACGGAGGCGATTGAAATCGCGGGGTTCGGTTGGATATGGCCGATGAGTTAGAGAAGGACCGCCCCTTTTGCGTCGTCGGCCGAGAGCGAGTGAGCTGCTGGATTGTGATGATGCGATCTTTCTGACATCATCAGATTCAGCGGTTAGTGCTCTGCTGGGTTATGCCCAGGAAGAGCAGGAGATGTTTGAGGGTGAGGAAGTTGAGACTGAACCCTCTCAATCCTCCTGCACTGCATATGAATGAGTTTTGGAGGTTATGGATCATAAAATAAATCTTTCTGGCCGTAAATCCCAGCTCAAGCGAGCCTTCCTTTCTTCATAAATCTCGATGTGGAGGTTGAGAAGGAGTGGAAAAAGCTATTTTTTCTCGTATTCATAGGTTTCAGCATACTAGTTATGCTGACATTGAGGTGCGTGAAAATGGCTATGAGGGGATGCCCCCTGTGCAAGAGATGATAGCCAGCTTATCTCGCTGTGGGCGAGACATCCTCTCTCTCCCTCCTTGCCATCTAAGCCCCTGAATCTTGCTTAAATGGCAGGGCATATGCAGCAGCAGGTCAGATCGTCGCTTCGTTGCACACTATGGCGGTGCTTCAGGCGTACCAGATTGATCTGCTGAAAGACCTGGATAAGGCTTTCTGTAAAGTCCAGGTATGAGCCCGAACAACCAGGGGTCCTAGCCCATCTCGGTCTGGGGATCAGAGATGGGCTCAGAAGGCTAGTCTCGCGACTCATGCCCCTCCCCCGCCTGCGGGTAGGGTTAAAGAGAGGCATGGGTCAGAGAGAGGCAAAACCTGAGGGAGGTGCTCCGGATGGGCGTCCTATATGACACTTTCGTCCGGACCAGAGTAAGACATCTACTCCTTTCCTTAGGGGCATCTGCCCTCTTGATCCTCTCTAATTCCCCTATAACCAATGGATGAGTATGATCCATTTCTAAAGGCTATCGGCTATCGCAGTGATTACATCACTCGTCGATACCAGATCCAAGCTAGTAGCGCTCCCTGTGGGTTGAGCTAGCATCGCTCCCTCACCATAGAGGGTCACCTATGAGCATGCCGCTCCCTTGGGAGCGTCTAAGTCTCCACTCGCCAGAGCTCGTTGTTGGTCGAGCTAGCATTGCTCCCCCTCAACTAGAGGGTCACCTATGAGCGTGCCGCTCCCTTCTGAGCATTTGAGTTCTCCTCTTATTCTGAAGAATGTGTTCTCCGCTCCCCAGAGCTCTGCGATTGGTCGCTCTCCTGTTGGTCGAGCTAGCCTTGCTCCCCTCACCGTAGAGGTTATTATGAGCATGCGCTCCCTTCAGAACATCTAAGTTTCCTCTCATCTGAGGAAGGAGTCCTCCGCCTCCAGAGCTCGCTGTCGGTAAGAGCTAGCGTTGCTCCCCTCTCCTAGAGGGTCATTTATGAGCATGCTGCTCCTTCTGAGCGTCTGAGTTCCCTCTCATTCTGAGTGTCTGAGTTTATCCGCTCCCCAGAGCTCTGTGATCGGTCGCTCTCCTTGTTGGTCGAGCTAGCATTGCTCCCCTCACTACTGAGGGTCATTTTTAGAGCATGCCGCTCCCTTCTAGGCGTGAGGAATGGTTTCTCCGCTCTCCAGAGCTCCTTATGGGTAGAGCTAGCACTGCTCCCCTCACACAGAGGGTCACTTATGAGCATACCGCTCCCCTATGGGCGTCTGAGTTCCCTCTCATTTTGGGGAATGAGTGTTCCGCCCTCCAGAGCTTGCTGTCGGTAGAGCTAACTTTGCTCCCCTCACCTAGAGGGTCACCTATGAGCATACCGCTCCCGTCTGAGCGTCTGAGTTTCCTCTCATTCTGAGGAATGAGTTCTCCGCCCTCCAGAGCTCGTGCTGGTCGAGCTAGCTCTGCTCCCCTCATTTAGAGGGTCATCTATGAGCAGGCCGCTCCCTTCTGAGCGTCTGAGTTCCCCTCTCATTCTGACGAATGAGTTCTCCGCTCTCAGAGCTCTGTGATAGAGTCGCTCTCCGTGTTGGTCGAGCTAGCATGGCTCCCCTCACCATAGAGGGTCACTTATGAGCATGCCGCTCCCTTCTGGGCGTCTGAGTCCCCTCACGTTAAGGGATGAGTCCTCCGCTCTTAGAGCTCCTCATTGGTAGAGCTAGCAAGGCTCCCTCACCAACGAGGGTCACCTATGAGCGTGCCGCTCCTGTCTGGCGTCTGAGTTCCCTCTCATTTCGAGGGGTGTTTTCTCCGCTCCCCAGAGCTCGCTGTCGGTAGAGCTAGCATTTCTCCCCTCACCATAGAGGGTCGTTTATGAGCATGCCGCTCCCTTCTGAGCGTCTGAGTTCCCCCTTACTCTGAAGGGTGAATAGTTCTCCGCCCCGGAGCCATAGAACGTTACCCATCTAGATAAGTGCACACGCTAAGATCTTTGGGCACTTCTGAAAAATCCACTCAGTGGTAAGATCGCACATCAAGTGTTTTTGCGTTCTTTCAAAAATCCATGTTATGGTAAGTGCACGCTAGGCTTTGGGCACTTTTTAAAATCCACTCAAGTGGTAAGTTCGCGTCAAAGATTCTGTTCTTTCTAAAAATCCCGTAAGGGTAGGGTTACGCGCACACCGTGCCCTCTTCTGAGCTGGTTAAAGCCCGGCTTGTGCCTTGGGCCCGCTCCTTTGTCCCATATGGGTTGGGTTCCAAAAAGGGTGTCGCTACCAAAGGGTCTGTTGAGACAGTCCTCAGCAAGCTTGTGCAGAGCAAGCGGTAGCTTCTGAGTGACCGGCCAGGACCTAGTTATTACCACTAGGTGCTTGGCCATATTCCTTAAAGGAATCGTTCTGATTCCAGACCTTTGAGCTCTACCCTGGGTCCGGTAGTTCCGGCACCCAGCAGGTAAGGATTTTAGGGTATGTAGCTCAGGCTTCTGGCCGGGGATAATGTCACTGACAGCCATCAACCGTCCGGGGCAACTCCTTAGCCTGGTAGAGTTGGCTTAGTGGCGAAATTGGCTTGCACTCCCTCAGCATGGCGTGGGTATAGCGTTCCCGTGGCGACCCCTAGGGGCGCAGTTCGAGTTCCCATGAAGGGGAGCGTCTCCAGGTTACGTGTGTAACCATGGTTCCCAGTGGGGAACGAGACACTCGTCCCCTAGGCTTTGGGCCATGCTTGGACGCAAGCTTCAGGCGAAGAAGCTGATGATGTATGCTCGGCGGCACTTATATTGTGACACGCCGGTAGTGGCGTCATGGGCTGTCGCCGACCAACAGGTGGTGTTTTTACATATGTATCTTCAGACACGAGTCACGCTGGGCGTTCCCGTAGCGACCCCTAGGGGCGCGGTGTCTCGTTCCCCACTCGGGGAACCATGGTTATCACGTAACCTGAGACGTTTTTTAGTTGAAATCATTAACCTCAACATGATTAAATGAAGAGGTGGATCTTGCATGTTTTTTGTAAAGGGAAATTGTTGGCATGACAATTATCCCTCATTGATTAAGATCAGCTGTCAACAATTTGCACTTGTGCCTATATAAGTGTGGTGTTGCTTTTTTGCCTCATGAGTACTGGGCTGAAACGTCTGCTCGCTGGTCTGTTTTTAAATACACTTTGTACTTTTTTTGCATATTAAAAAAAGAAGGGTTGATGTTTATTAAATTATATTAGTATTTTCTATATGACGGTAACATTAAAATGTTATGATTTTGTGATTTTTCTTATTCAAGATTTTCAAGATTTAACATTACATATTGTTCATTGTAAAAAGTGAAAAGTACTTTTAATTTTCTCCTAAATGAAAAGTAAATATAAAACAAATTATTACAGTTCTTGGAGAGCTGTGTCCTTTCCATGCTGACCACAACAATTAATAAAGTTTTTTAAAGGCTAGTGTACTTGTTTACCAAGCCTGCTATAGTCTTGGGCTACTACAAAATGTGCTTTATAAGCCCTAGTAGCCTATTTAAAAATATGTATATTTTTCATCACATAATTTTCAAACACATCACATGTTCACATGGAGGAATAACAGAAAAACAAACTCATATACTGTCATTTTAAATACACGTTTTTTAAACGGTTAACTAAATGTCTGTTTCTAAATGCGTTCATCGTGGCTAAGGAACGCAGGATCCTTTCACTATTTATCGGGTTATTAATCCTTTCTGCAGGGTAAACACTTCTATCATAGCCAGCTGCTCCATTGAGAGAGTTTACCCGTATTCTGTCCGCTTGGCGGGCTGGTGATCCTTCAGTACACCCTGTGCCTCGATGAAAACCCGCGGGCGAGAGCACTTAATGAGGGAAGCTCAGTGAATGTCAAAACCAGCACGATGCGTCATGCATCACCACGAGCCCTGCGGAGGCGCGACGCGCTGGCTCACTACAGCCGCTGTAACGCAGTAAATCACTGAGCTTTTCTGGGTGTGTATTTTTAAGACTGAGACCGTACAAGTGCATCCATCCATACTACACATGTAATGAAGAACAACCAAAGAGAACGTGCGTTTCTGAGCAATTAACGAAGTCTGCTCCACGTGACAGTGAAGGTGTCGTGAGAAACGCCACCATCTCTCCTTGTCGCCAGCAGAGGACGCGCGCGCACTGTGTGGAGCCGCGCGCCTCTCCCATGCCTCAGGTGCGGTGTTAGCCAGCAGCCTCTCAAGCATGCAGAAGGATTATTCATTTTGACCGTGTCTGGGTAATTTAGGGATTTGAGAAACTAACGGCCTCAATACCTATACAATATAACACAATAGTATTTACTGAACCTGTATTGCCCTAGATGTTTGGAAGTAAAATACAATCCTGGATAGGCAAAACAGGCTAGAAATCAATTTAATCTCATTCAATCTTATTTGAAACGTTTGTCCCCAGAGATAATATAAATAGACTTTCCTCCTGTGGTACATTTTCTTATAGTATATTTAGGGTAATTTATTCTATACAGTTCTTCCCTTTATTATTAATCTGCATGAGAACTTGGACACAATATTATTCTGAGTATGTTGGCCTACTTGCAAAATAAAATCTAAAACTGTAACAGAAGATACAACATAAGATATAGAAGGTACATTTAAATGTTGAATAAGCTATATCTGCATATACAATTAAAACTATGTATTAGTCATCAATTATCATTGTGTTGGTCTTCAAAGGCATGTGTTATCAACACAATTTTAATATCAACAACAGCATTTCAACTGCAAACAAAATGTCTAAAAATATAACATCTGAAAATCTTTATATCTTTTTTTAAAAAGAAGTACTGTAAATTAAAGTATTGGACATTTCTGTTGACATTTCAAGCAAAGAAACACAGGAAAGACCAGAGCTAACAAATTTTCAATGCAGAGAATACTTCCCAATAAATATTTATCAATGTTTAAGTCAATTTTAAGTAAGTCAATTTTTGCATATGCACATTAAAAGACTACAAAAAGCTGAGCATTTCCACTAAACACACCTTAATCTTTTGTGACAACGTGCCCCACCTTGCAATTTAAATGCCCTATTATACCCTTTTAAATGTGAAACATAGTAATTCCTGGAGCAACAATATATAATACATTAAGGTAATATGTAAAAATGCCATATACATTTTTAACGTTCAAAACACATATTCGTTGGGAGCAAAAACTATTATTCTAGAAAGTTTTGGACTTTTAAAATAAAATAATAATTGTTAAGAGTAATAGCCTAATTTCCTCTAATTAGAATTATTATTTTTCTCAATAAAAAGTGTGAATTAACCATTGATGCCACAAATACTAGCCTACCTGTGAAATGCCTATGAAGTAACCAATGCTAAAAAAGAAGCTTGACAGAGGTAAACATTTCTTCTTGAGAGAGCGCGAGAGCGCCAGCCCATGCAGTTGGGAGGCTCGCGCACGCGTCACTCCCACCACCCAATAACCGGAAGCGACTATCATCCTTGATATTTGGGGAGACGAACAACAGCTGAGAGCGCCTTTCACTGGATAAAAACATCGTCGCGTCCCCTCGATCTGTTTGACAACAACAGCGTTTTAGAGGGAGAAAAACACAATAGAAGGAAGTAACGGTAAAAACGAAGTTATTGGAAATCACCGTCATCCAGGTTCGAGCCTGACAGGCATTGCTATGGTGAGTAAAAGATCAATTCAGAAACGTCTAGAAAGGCCTGGCAAAAAGATCATGTTTTGGCTTATAATCCATAATGTCCAATTACGACCGCAAACATCGTTAAATAATGTTGTCAAACTAATATAAATAGGATTATATATTTATCTCAAAATAGGTATTGATTTGTCAATAGACAATTGGGTGACGAAGACTTAGTGTCCTTTAGGCAAATTAAGAATATGATGATGCATTCATTTAAAGGTCATCCCTGACTGCTCAACATCAAACAGAATGAAGTAAAACAAAAATTAATCGTATCCATTTAAAGATCACGGAGCCTTGGGGCATATGTTTGCGAAGTAATTCGGATCATCCTGCCACTTATAACGAGGTTAAACTGGATTTGGATCCCTGGCGTTATCGCTTTTAGCCATTCTAGGGATTTTACGAAGGATTTGTGAATGTAAAAAACTGGACAGATGATTGGGTTTCTGTCCGCTGGTAGCCTATGGAGATGATGATGATGATGGTGGTGCTGAATTCGTCTGATCTATCAACATTAGAGAGATGCTGTTTGACGAAGGACTGCGGTCGTCTGTTTTAAGCGTAATAGAACGACACCTCTTGTTTTGAGGACGTCCTAAGATTTCCACATAGCACGTTAATTATATTGGTAATGATTGTCATTGGAAAAGAGGAGAAGTCATGACCCCCTCCTTCCCTCACATTTCCAAACCCACCCCCCGTCGCACACTGGCGGGCACACGAGAAGGGGTTAAAAAACACAACCCGTGTCAATTTATGGTGTTAATGCGAATATTTATGCCTCTAAAACTCGTTTACGTTGGAGACATTTTGGTCAGTGAAAAAAGGCACGCCCATAGACGTTATCTCTGTCGCCTAGACACCGTTTAACCCTTTGGTGGGTTTCTCGTTACGTGGAATTACATCAATCTCGGTTCTTCAGTCGGTGTCGTCAGGGGTGGAAATGCAGAGCTGTTATAGCCCCGGGGGTGTTTTGACAATGGTGGTGTAAATGGTGTCATGTACGGAGTTGGTAGCGGTTTGGGTGGACCTCGAGCCTGCTGAATGGAAATAACCGGAGACGTCAACATGGCGACAGCTGCTTCGCCCCTGCGCTCGAGATGAATCTTCATATATAAAGGTAGGGCCTTCAGGCTCACCTTGGGCTTCTGTCGCCACTCAATGCCTAAAATAACAATCGTGCTAAACATCATCCGTCGACTGGAACCTTGTATTTGTTGAATGTGGATCTTAATGCGTCCCCAAACGTTTGACTTGTTGAAACAGTAATTATAAGAAAATGCCAAAATTAACATTAGTCCATTTCAAACGTTGTCTTGGGCAGTTGTTTACAGTTTGCACTCTTTAGAAATGTTGTTGTTATTATAAATAATAGTATAAATCAATAAGTAAAATCCTATAGGAACAACCTGTACCGACTGAAAACTCAATTTATGAATGATGAATTTCTATATTTATGTTAATAGCTTTTAAAATGGCTGTTATTTAATCCACTGAATTAGTCGTGTTAAACACGTCAGCGTCAGTGTGTGAAAAACTGGCTTTAAGAATAACGTGCAGATGTGACGCGCTGGAGGAAGCGCGTGGCGGATGACCGGAGCTGAGCCCAGGCACACCTGTGTTTCAGCACCATGGAGAGCAGCTGTTGCGAATCCCTATTATCCACAACGGAGCAGAACGATTCTAACGCACAGTTGAGAAAAAAATTCTTGATAAAACAGCAACAGCCTTTTTAGGAAATGTCAAGTGATGAGTTTAGATGCTGTGTGAGTGTGAAGGGTCACGTCCTCCACTTCTGTCAGAAATAATATTTTAAACACCTACAGTGTCTGAATTTGTATGTATGACTGTTTGACATTTGAGGGAAAGGTTTGATGGTAAATTCTGACACATTTCGGATACCTAGAGTTGGCTTGGAATATTTTAATCCACCTTCTCAGTGATATACTGTCAGGATCTTTCAATATCATAGTAACATGAAGTAGCATGCAAGATTCACTAAGGTGACATGCTTTATACTGAGTTCATGCTAGATTCAAATTTTTCTATCAAGTCTGAATGATAAAAAAAATTCTCATGCTAATGGCAGTATAATCTGAATTTAACAAGCTTTATCGTGGTACTGGAGGATCTTGCAGAATTTCTCAGTGTTAGTCTGATTTTTGACAGCTTTTCAAAATGATGAGTAGCATCCTTGATTTTACCCAGGAGTAACTACTGTATATTTAAATTGTTCCAATGCCCCCCACCTCCTCTCTGAGGTTTGGTTTGACCCTAGAGACAGGTGTGCATTAGGGAATGCCTGGGACTGGGAGTAATGGCACCCAAGAGGGTAGGCTCAGTTTTGGAGGGGGGGTTGAATAAGTGGATCATTGGATGAGTGCGTGGATGGGTGGGTGGATGCATGGATGGGGGAGTTGTTTTTTACCTCTGTCCTCAGAGGGAACAGGCTGAACTGACTGGGTGATGGCAGGGAGTGAGAGAGACAGCTCACAGTGCTCACTCACAAACGCACACGCACACAAACAATTGCTTGCCGAATATTAGTCACAGTTGCACACAGAAATCTAGCCCAAAGCAGACCAGGGCACCCAGGAGATTTTGTCTTGAAGACCTTGTTAGCAGGAGTTCTGCTTAGAAAAACTGCACTATTCAGTTTAATGCAACTCAAACTTGGTCATTGCACACTGAGTCTTAAAGGAATACTGTAGTTCACCTCAAAATAAAAGTCTGGTAAAAAAGGTACTCACTCTCAGGCCAGCCAAGGTGTATTTGAGTTTGTTTCTTCATAAGAATATATTTGGATGAAATTTAGCATTGCATCACTTGTTCACCAGTGGATCCTCTGTAGTGAATGGGTGCCGTCAGAGTGAGAGTCTGGACAGCTGATAAAAGCATAACAGTAATAAACAAGTAAAATCCACACGACTCCAGTCCATCAGCTTACTTCTTGTGACTTGGAAATCTTTGAGTTTATAATAAAAATATTTCATAGAGTCCTCAAGCTGTTATATTGCTTTCAGAATCAGAATCAGAAAGAGTTTATTGTCAAGTGTGTTTGCACACACAAGGAATTTGTCTTGGTGTTAGGAGCTTTCAGTACAGAAAGTGCACACATAATGCAGACAACATATAATTCATGTAATAAAAAACACTAGTAATGAAGAGAATAGACAATAATTATGAATTACAATAGTAATGAAATAAAAAAATATACATAAAATAAAATGTCAATTGACAGAACTGTGAATGTGCATGTGTCCTATGTACAGATGAAGATTTGATGAGTTATTTACAGATGTACAGTACTGGGGTGTGTTATGTGTTGTTCAGGTGGGATATGGCCTGGGGGGGGAACTGTTCTTGTGTCTGGTTGTTTTGGTGCTCAGTGATCTGTAGCGCTGGCCAGAGGGCAACAGTTCAAAGAGAGAGTGAGCTGGGAGTGAGGGGTCCAGAATGACTTTCTTAGCCCTTTTCTTTACTCTGGAAGTGTAAAGTGAAGAAAAGTAGGCTGGGCAGAGGGGCACCGATAATCCTCTCAGCAGTCCTGACTGTCCGTTGTAGTCTACTGATGTCTGTTTTGGTAGCTGAACCAAACCAAACAGTTATAGATGAACTCAGGACAGACTCGATGATGGCAGAGTAGAACTGTTATTTGGACTCTCATTCTGACGGCACCCATTCACTGCAGAGGATCCAATAGTAAATAAGTGATGCTACATTTCTCCAAATCTGTTCTGATTAAGAAACAAATTAATCTAAATCTTAGGATGGTACATTTTCAGCAAGCTTTTGAGTGAATTTCTCCTTTTAAAGTATCATTCAAGCTATTATATCTATATAAAGTGTTGATTTATTTGAGGTATTATTTGGGCATGTCATTTTCCCTGCAGATATGTCTATTAGTAAAACAAGCTTTCTAATATCTGCAACAGTTTTTCACCTCTGCTTTTCAGTGTGGTAGTTATCTATGAAAAGGAAAGAGTGAATAGCAGATTTTATTTAGTCACAGACTCACAGTTTTGAAAATGTTTTCATCTTCATTCATTAAAGGCAGACATGATCTATGCAGGATGAGTTAAAAATATACTACTGATTACAGTGAGTTAAAAAAAGAGACTTCTGATTTTTCAGTTTGCTTGGTGAAATGTTGTAACTATTACTATGCCTTTCCAGTTGGATGAGGACTAAAGTTTTGCATCGTGGGTTGTTTGGAGCAGTGTCAACTGTTGTTTTTGTAAAAAGAAATCCTAGTTCTAGAAAATTCTAGAAACAAAAATAATTACTGTTTTTGTATTAATTTTTTTATTTTTTCACAGCTGTCAACTGTATTGATTCAGTTTGATTCAGGTCTGTTTTATTTGAACTTTTAAAAACCGATTATCTAATAAAAGGTAGAATTGAGAATGAGCATTTGGATTTGAATTTGAAAAGGCGTACGATAGCTGGAGATGGGTTGTAACTATAGCATCTTTAACATGGTTTAGAAAACAAGAATGAGAGCTTAATTTTTTTGTCTTGAATCCACCAGTTTGAATTTGCAAGAATGTTTTGTTTAGATGTATGAATCTGCATGTTTTGGGGGGATGAGGGGGGATTGAATTTCAAAATGATTTTTTAGACAGCCAGATGCATGCTCAGGTGTCACTTATATACGTAATCATGAATGTAATCATCTACCAAAACTGGGTTTTGGATTCAAGTGTGAGTTCTGTGACACTGAGAGTGTGTTACACAGCAAATAAATAAATGGACATAAAATATTGATTTGACTTGAAATTATGTGAGAGAAAATAAAGCAATCTTGGAAATTAGTCAATTATTCTGTCAAGGTCAAGCTGACTTTTTACAGCCATTACTCCAGTTTTCAGTGTCACATGATCCTTCAGACATCAGTCAAATATGCAGATTTAGTGTCGTATAAAACCTTATTATCAGCATTGAAAACAGTTGTGCTGGCCAGTAAATTTTTTAACATTTTTTAACAATATTTATTATAATTAATTTTTTGTAAAAGTTGAAAAGTTATTACAGTAATAATTATACATTTTTTACTGTCATACTTGCTGAATAAAGTTAATTTCATTAAATATATATATATATATATATATATATTGACCCCAAACTACAAAGTATGAGCATTTCAATATTCACACATATCTCTATCCCTCGCTCATGCTTTCTTCATCTCTATATCTCTTTCTTCTTTTCCCCTCATGTCTTACATATACGTCTATTCTTTAAGACCCTGAATCTTGAGGGAGATGGGGGATTCATAGGGGTCATGGAGCCCCTGGCAATGTAACTGACTCTAAGCTCTGAGTACACGCCCAGTTTGGTGCTCACAGCTCTGGCCACAGCACTCAGGGCAGCATGCCAGACTGGCTATTTATGCCTGGTGACCCGCAGGCACTGCTGCTCTACTGTAACATACAGAGCTGGTACAAACACACACATACACACACACACACACACACACACACACACACACACACACACACACACACACAGAGAGACACGCACACACACGCGCACGCACACACACACACACACACACACACACACACACACACACACACACACATGTTGGTTTTTATGGTTTACGGGGACTTTCCATAGGCGTAATGGTTTTTATACTGTACAAGCTGTGTGTGCTATTGCCCTACACCTACCCTACACCTAAACTTAGCCCTCACAGGAGACGGTGCATTTCAACTTTCCCTCAAAAAAACTCACTCTGTATGATTTATAAGCGTTTTAAATTATGGGGACACTGAAAATGTCCTCATAAATCACCTTCTCCTTGTAATACCTATGTCATACCCATGTCATTATACAAATTTGTGTCCTCATAAACCACATAAACATGCCCCACACACACACACACACACACACACACACACACACACGCGGCATCTAATGGCACTGCATTAATTTTAACATCCTCTTTATTGGTAATAACTAGAATATTAAATCTTCTCCCGAGAAGAACTTCTATTAAATCCGTCTCCAGTGTGATGCTGATCGTTGTGTAAATACATTGAAAGTGGTTATTTCATGTTTTAAATTGCCACATATGGACTCAGTTCATAAAAATAAATGACTTCCACTTTAATGATCAATCTTCTCTTGCAGCCACTGTGCATTGAATGTGTGATTTCCTTCCTTCAGCTCTCAGAGTGACCGGAGATTAGCTGGTGCAGCTACCAGAGCAGGATGTCAATATGGCTGCTCAGCTGCTCGTTCCACCCGGACCTGACAGCTTCCGGCCCTTCTTGCCCGAGTCTCTCGCTGCTATCGAGTGCCGCATCGCAGAGGAGGCGGCCCAACGGCCCAAAGGCGAGAGACGGCCTAATGATGATGACGAAAACGGGCCCAAACCCAACAGCGATTTGGAGGCAGGAAAATCCCTGCCCTTTATCTACGGAGACCTTCCGTCCACATTTGTGTCTGTCCCACTGGAGGACCTGGACACCTACTACAGCAACCAAAAAGTATGTGTGAGAGAAGATTTTAAAATCGAAGCTTGCTATTTGCGTTTAGACCACCAGCAGGACTTCAGTCTGGTGTTATAATGTGTATCTTTCTCTGTAGTTACATAACACCTTGTGAAACAGATTTGAAAAGAGGTTGTTGCAGATTGTGTGAACTGTAACTACAATCCTTTTTTCTCTGCTTCAGACCTTTATAGTATTGAATCGTGGGAAGACTATATTTCGCTTTAATGCTACGCCGGCTTTGTATATTTTGAGCCCCTTCAATCCATTGAGGAGAATCTCCATCAAGGTCCTGGTGCATTCATATCCTTTTTCAGCTGAATGGATGTGTTTGAGCAGCTAAATAAGGTATATATATATGTCTCCAGACTTTTCTCTTGCAGCATACATTCTTGTCTTATTTTGATAGAACACTTAGACAGGAACCAACATCTGACAATCTGACCAACATGCATACTGTATAACATTCAAACGTTTGGACTCCATGATTCATTTAATGTTGATGAAAGATGTCCCTTAAGGCTGCATTTATGTGGGAAAAACAGTAAAATAGTAGTATTGTAAAATATATTTACAATTTAAATAACTGTTTCTGTTTTTAACTATTTAGGTTATGGAATTTATCCCTGAGATGGCAAAGCGGAATTTTTAGAAGGCATTACTCCAGTTTTTAATGTCACATAATCTTTCAGAAATCATTCTAATATGCTGATTTGGTGCTCAATAAATATTTATTCATATTATTGAATACAGTTGTGCTTTTTAATATTGTTTTAAGATACTAATAAATTTTTTCTGGATTCCTTAATGAATATAAAGTTCAAAAGAACAGCATTTGTATGAACTGTCATTCTACTATTACTTTAACCAATTCCACTTCTGTAAGTTTGACTGTTTGCTACCAAGCGCCTCAAAAATAACTTTTAATATCTTTCAAATATCTGAAGCTACAAACCTGACAAATGTTTGGCAAATCCATAAATTATTTATTCTCATAAGCATTGATAATATCAAGACAGTTACCCTAGGTGTGCTGTCTGAGGCTGTGCTTGACATTACTTTTTAATTTACTTTAACTTTTTAGTCATTTAGCAGATGCTTTTATCCAAAGCGACTTACAAATAAGAAAAAGTAACTAAAACTATAAGTTAAAAGTCTATAAATACTATATATACACATTTAAGAAAATTGAGAAATTAAATAAAATGACAGATGCATACAACAACATTTAAAAACTAAACATTTAAATGAAAACAAAAAATAAAGCTAAAAACAGTAAGAGTATAAAAATTATTCTAACATGACACTAAGCCAAACACTCATATATGTATTTATATATATGTTATTTAATTTCCATGTAGTATGTTGAAATAACATTACTAAAATAAATACAATTTATTAAAACTAAAACTAAAGAAAATACCTATAAAGACATAAATTCATGCATAATTTATCTAAAATTAAAATAGATAACAAATCAAGCGGCAGTAGTTTATCAGTAATCGTAAAAAAAGAACACTGTCTAAAACACATGTTAACAAACAACAACTTACACATAGTAAGAATTGGTTATAAAAACTAAAACAGAAGTGAATCAAGCAGTAAGAAAGAAGATAAATAAAAAGCAATACTTATATTCTTTGCCGGTGTCCTGCCCGGTGGAGTCGCACGGTAGAGTCGATGGTCTTTATACTCGTCGGTCTTCTCATGAGGAGGGCTTCACGCGACGGCTGCCACGGTAAACTATGCTTTTTATACCCATCTAACAAAATACTACTCCAATTCAGCTGAACACAATTTCCTGTTAATCACAATAAATGGCCAAGCAAGCGCCCGACACTGACAAGGGACCAGATACAGTACGAGACCAAACGCGATTTCAGCACGTCTCCACACAATAAACAAAACAAGTGTTTCCTAGCAACAACAACTGCGCTAAACACTAATGAGACAAGTAAATACACTTACTAGTTGTTTTTAACTTCCGCTGATAGACTGCTTCTCTCAAAGAGTATTACTTTACACTTCTATCTTCTACATTAGGTGTAGTTGGGTGAGTATACATGCAATATTTGTGTGTTTCTGTGTCTTCCTTGTGTATATTCCTTGACTGCTGCTCACAATGTTCAGTTTTGTGATCATGTGCACAATCTTGACCAACTGCACCTTCATGACCCTCAGCAATCCCCCGGACTGGGCCAAGAATGTGGAGTAAGTCACATCATTAACACAGTTCTGCAACCAAACCTTACAGTTCAATCTTTTGATAAAATTGTCAGTCTTTCTCTTCTGGGACAATGAACTAAACACATTGATGATCTTGTAAATTGACATCATTTTATCCCAAAAAATCTGTAGATTGTTTCCTCTCCCCCTTATTTATATACTTTACTTATATAACAGCTGTTACTGACTAAAAACACTGAGTAGTAAATCAGGGTTTTTTGGGACTTTTAAAATTAGGAAATTATAAGTTATAAAATAATTTATCCAAAAATGAAAATACTTCCACTTATTATTCTGTGGAACAAAAATGCATAGTTATCATTTTATAGTGACCAATCAGGTCTGTTCTTTTTAAAAATCATCCTAAATGTAGTTTATAAGATACATTTCATTCTTCTGCACTATATTATATATAATACACACTATATAATAACTATATGTTATTGTTCAATAATGATCTTCCCCTCTAGTGAGCTGTTAACTCAAGAACAGTCAGTGAGTTAACATTGTTGAACAAACAGGAATGATTCGTTCATTAATCATTTGGTTCCTTTTAGTGAACTGGATCAGTTGGATCCTCAAAATATATATTTTTCACTGATTTAATTTTTTAGTTCAATACGATGCAAAGTCATTTCAGTAAATAAGTCTATTCCTTGCACATACTATAGTATCATGATAAAGAATACAAGTTGTATAAACCCCCTTATGGTGTTTTTTTGTTTTGTTATGTGCAGCTTAACATACATGCCTTTTCTCCTCTTTTGTTGTTTCATAGAAATAAACTTTTGAGAATAAGTTCATCCTTTTTAACTGAAGCCAATCAGCATTTCTTGCCCCAACTTTTTTTCTTCATTTCATGGGGTCTTTAACACTCGATCGTTTCAATTTCATTCAACTTAATGGTTCTTATTGAAGTTTTGTTTGTGTGCATTCAGGTACACGTTCACAGGGATCTACACCTTTGAGTCCCTGATTAAGATCCTGGCACGGGGCTTCTGCGTGGGGAAGTTCACTTTCCTGCGAGACCCCTGGAACTGGCTGGACTTCAGTGTCATTCTGATGGCGTGAGTATCTCTGAAGACGGATGCTTCTCATGCTTATTACTTAGATTATTGTATTAAAAACATAAGACAAATGAGACTGTACACTGTTTTTCCTGAGCTGTTAATGAGAGTTTGCTCAGATAGTTTTGGACACATTGATGAAGGAAAGCTGGTGAATCCATGTGAGCGAGTGTGTGTGTGTGCTTGTGGTAACTCTCTATTTGATTCTACAGGTATGTAACTGAGTTTGTAAACCTAGGCAATGTGTCAGCTCTCCGCACTTTCAGAGTGCTCAGAGCTTTGAAAACTATCTCAGTCATCCCAGGTAAGGGATGTGTTTGCGCGTGTGTGTGTATAGACGTGCGCATGCGTGAGCGAGTAAACACAGGTGTCAGTCAGGTGTGTGTCTCTGTGTGACGTTTCCCTCTGCTACCCTGTCCTGTCCTAACATGTGTGCGTGTGTGTGTGTTTGCACGTGTGTGTGTGTGCGTGTGGCCCCTCCCCCTTCCCTACAGATATGTAACAGAATTTGTGGATCTGGGCAATTTCTCAGCACTGAGAACCTTCAGGGTTTTACGAGCACTCAAAACTATATCAGTGATTCCAGGTGAGGGCTAGCTCACAGGCTGTCTCTCTCTCCACCTGAGCTCTCGCTCACTCCATCCCCTTCTCCGCTGACCTCTCTCTCTCATTATGTCGCTCCCAGCGGTTAGAGAAAGCAGGAATCCGCTCGGGCATAAAAAAAAGGATTCCAGGCTTTTGAAAACACATTCTGTAGTTTCCCTTCTGCCGGGCTCTGCTCTGTTATTTCCCAAAGACCATCACGCCTTGGGAAAGGTCTCCCATCATACCTTGGGAAATAGACAACTGGGCATTTTTGAGTTATGTTTTTTTTTTTTTGCATGAGACATTGCTGAAGCCTATAGCCCGAGATAGAGAACTTGAGACCCTCTTCTCTTCTCTTCTCTTCTCTTCTCTTCTCTTCTCTTCTCTTCTCTTCTCTTCTCTTCTCTTCTCTTCTCTTCTCTTCTCTTCTCTTCTCTTCTCTTCTCTTCTCTTCTCTTCTCTTCTGTCTGCTGTTTGAGTTCTATGTGCATGCCCGTTGTATGCCTGCTGCATGTGTGTGTGTTGCATATAAATTGCATATATTGCATATAAATTGCATATAAACAACATTAAAGCATGCAGTGTAAGACAGTGAGTGCGAGTGTTGCCTGTGCGTGTGCGTGTGTGTGTGTATGTGAAGCGCACACACACACACACACTGCGACGCACTGCACAGCAACACCACTCACTGTCTTACACTGAATGCTTTAATGTTGTTTATATGCAATTTCACAAACATTTATTAAACTAACATGCGTACTAATATTTAAAACCATGTTTTAATCACCAAAAGCTTCTGATTGCTTTCTTTTTACTAATTAAATTTATCTAAAGCAGAATGTTTTCTAAATTTGTAGTGTTATCCTAGATTTGTATTTTTATTAAAGGATTGAAGTAACAATATTGTTAAAATTATAATTAAGGTAATGTCGTCAGATTTTATGGAATAGTTCAGCCAAAAATGAACATTCTGCTATATTTTTCCTTATTTATCCAAATTATTCCAAACTAAACCTCTATGTTGTTTTTCTAAGATAGCTTTGTGTAAAGAACACATCAGAAATTGAGTCTTAGTTTAAATATACACTACACACGATTTTCAATATGACACCAAATCTAAATACATTTTCTTTTTCTGTTGTCACACAAAGCTGTCATCTGACCTCAGAAGGTTTGAAATATAGCACACCAGTTGTATGGGGCACTTTTATGGTGCTTTCAGGGTGTTTGTATTTATTTATATATATTTATTTGGAGCTTGACAGATGTGGTTGCTAGGAACTGTCACTGTGGAGAATAGAGCTGTGTCAATTTCCTTTTTGTATTTAACAGAATCAAATAACAACATACAGGTTTGGAATGACATGAGGGTGAATAAATAATGAGTTTCTGGGTGAACCATTCCTGCAATTAAAAAAAAATAATAATCAGGAAGACAGAAAGAGGAACACTTTAGTAATAAGGTGCAATTTGGTAACATCAGTTAGTGAATTACATATTATGGACTAACAATGAACAATATTTTACAGTATTTAGGATTTATAAAAACCCTATTGATCATTGTTATTCATGTTTGTGATAATTAATGTTAATTTACACTAAATAACTAACTTTAACATTCAACTATTGGATTTATATTAACCTAAATGTTAAAGCTACCGTTCCACATAATGGTAATGTATTAGACCTTATTCTAAAGTGTTACCATTAGAGCCTGTCCATATCTATATCGCTGTAATCACATTGCGGTTGAGTTGTATCGGGAGTATTTTTGACCACCGTTGCATGTTCCTCAGGGCTGAAGACTATCGTTGGTGCTCTGATCCAGTCGGTGAAGAAGCTGTCAGACGTGATGATACTGACTGTGTTCTGTCTGAGTGTGTTTGCTCTGATCGGACTGCAGCTCTTCATGGGAAACCTGCGGCAGAAGTGTGTGAAGATGCTGGAGGTCAATGTCACTGAAAACCTGACCGCTACTCTGAATTATAGCGCCGGTTTAGAGCTGCACAGCACCTTTAACTGGACAGAGTACATTAACGATGAGCGTAAGTGAAGTGTGTGTGTGTGTGTGTGTGTGTGTGTGTGTGTGTGTGTGTGTGTGTGTGTTGAGATGCTCGTTGACACTACATGTCCTTGAGGATGTGAGAAATGCTCCACTGGCCCAAGAAAAATGAGTCATCTAGTGCTCAAAGCACTCTTATGGTTGTGTGTGGATGTGTCTTGTCTGTGAGTGTGGTTTAAAGGCTAGCCTTTCTTTAGACAATTTAGACAAATGCACTTCCTTCAAGCTATAGGATTCAGGGCTAGAAACATATACTGTACATCTTTGTTTGTATATATTCAGCTTCTTATCGTTATATTGTTTATTGACTTTTATATTGTGCCTTTCCCCTTTTTAGGCAATTATTATTCCATCCCAGGCCGCAGAGATCCTTTGCTATGTGGAAATTCAAGCGATGCAGGGTGAATATGTTCTTTTAGATTCCACATGCTAGTAAACCGAATATTGAGAATATAGATTAGATGTTATAATATTTTTTCAGTTGAAATATTACAGGCTCACTTGATCTAACATCTTCATTTTTTATTGGTTAAGTGTATGTAATGGTGTGGTTTTCAGGCTTTTTGATTCTAAGCTGAAGTTTACTTCTGGGACTTGTAGCATTCTAACTAAGATGTATGCAACTATAACTTCATTTTAAGACTTATTGTGACCCCCCTGAAAGTTTGCCAAGGCCCCCTGGTGGGCCCCGGACTCCTGTTTGAGAACCACTGATATGATGTCCCTTGTTGGGCTAAATTGCTTAATTTCTTTCACTGAATATACTGAAACAATTTTTTCGTATTCCTTGGAATAACAGACAGTGTCCAGAGGGCTTCACGTGTATAAAAGCAGGCCGTAATCCTGACTACGACTACACAAGTTTTGACACATTCGGCTGGGCCTTCCTCTCACTCTTCCGACTCATGACACAAGACTTCTGGGAAAACCTCTACCAGCAGGTACAGTCCTGACATGAGCTTACCATCCATCTGGTCTCAATATCCTCCTGTAGACATGAAAAGATGACATTTATCCTTCTACAATGTCTAGGCCATGGCTATTTATTTCTTATAAACATTATACCACACCATTGTTTCTTGAAGCAATAGCAAAACAAATTTTGTCTGAGTTGTGAGCTAATTTAATGCAATGAGATAAAAGGTAGTTTGATCCAAAATAATGACTAACTTAATCCTCATGGGCTGAAATAAAAGCATGGTGAGTATGGTCAAAAAGTTTCATATCATACGCAAACAAATAGGAATTGACCCTTCGCTGATGTTTGATGGACAGGCGATCTGACCAATCATAACGCAGAATCTGCTAATTTCAAGGTTCAAGGTCTTGACATCTCTCTGCGGTTGAAACTAGATACCTTCTGATGTTCATTCATGTTTATTTTGTGCTATAACTAGTTAAGGGGAAGAGATGATCGCTTCACGTGTCGCTTGAACTGAGGCGCTGCAGCGATCTGTCACGACATATTAAAGAGCCACTAAAAAATATTTATTGCTAGGATTTCTTTAAAAAATGACAAAATTAGAAAACTGAGACTTTTTTTCATTCCAAAATTAACCTGCTCTTTTTTGTCTGTCGGTGCGTTGTCAGTGTCCTCTTTGCTCCACAAGAACATGATGTGTGGCGTGAGAGTGCCATGGCCTGTGGGATATACTGTAGCAACAGTACCCAAGGGGGCGGGTCTTTGTGAAGGGTCACTTGTGCTGTTTGTTTTAATAAATTGCACATTTACGAGTTACCGTAACTATTACGATTTACGATTACTTTAATGACAATTTCTCAGAATAAAGTAAGTTTGGTACACTTATTTCAGTTTCTTTACTGACTGGACCAACCAAAGCTGCATCTGATATCACATACTGCTGGAGTAGGTACAATGTTAGATGAAGAACTTGTTGTGACCATGAAAAAGGAATGTTATATATGTAGTATGAAAAGTATGTAGTTTGAATGAAATGTTGGAGGTGTCATTTGACCTGCAATGCAAGCTGCGCTGCTTCAGAGATATTCACAATTGCGTGGCCTTATGGGATATTAAAGTGTCCAACTGACAGATCAATCGTGTACTTGGCACCTGTGGATTTATGAACACTATTATAGTAGCGAACTAAGCGTATTCTGACACAGGGCAATTTTTTTCTGTTGTAGGTGATATTTTAAAAATAAAGAAAACATTTTGTGAAGTTTAGCCTATTCTCCTGTATGCATTAGAAAACATCAGCATCTCCCCATTAACTAATATATATCCTTTCACTTTTTTTTTCATTCTCTTTAAAAAAAAAACTAAATTTTGTAACGTTTTGTTTGTGTATGTGTGTTCTGTCTCTCACAGACCCTGCGTGCAGCTGGAAAGCCCTATATGATCTTCTTTGTTCTTGTGATCTTCCTGGGCTCCTTCTATCTGGTGAATCTCATCCTGGCTGTGGTGGCCATGGCATATGATGAGCAGAACCAGGCCACCATAGAAGAGGCTCAACAGAAAGAGGAAGAGTTTCAAGCCATGCTAGAACAGCTAAAGAGACAGCAGGAAGAGGCACAGGTAGCAAACACACACACACACTAGCATGTCAGAATACACAAACAGAGCTGGGTAGTAACTGATTATTTGTAATCTCGGTTACGTAATCAGATGCCGAAAATTAAGCACTTTTTAAACCATTTGTAATCAGACTACAGTTACTTTTTTATTGATGATTACATGATTATTCACACAATAGCAATCATTTATTCATATTTGTGACCCATGCTGGCAAAATGAGTTGGAGTGCGCTAGGGATGTAACGATTCACTCAACTCACGATTCGATTTGATTCACGATTTTGAATTCACGATTCGATTTGATTCACGGTTTTATTTGAACCAAAATGAGATTTAAGACAGATTATAAATTAAATGTGTCCTTTTATTATTGCTTGGACAAAATGCTGCACGTTTCTTTGTGAAATTGAAATATAACACTATAATAATATACTAATATAGCACTTTATTGCATATTATTGCTCTTTTGTTGGTTTTGATTGCTTTTATTGTCCTCATTTGTAAGTCGCTTTGGATAAAATCCTCTGCTAAATAACAAAATTTAAATACAATGTGAATGTACACAATGTAACTACAGGAGAGTCAAGCTTTAAATAGGAAAAATCTCAAACTCTTTGGTCATTTTTGAACGAGATGCTAATGGTCTAATCCGATTCAATTATCTATGCTAAGCTAAACTAAGCTAAAAGATACCGCCAGACCCGGAGATCGGCTGAATAAAACTCAACTGTTTAACTCTAGGGGAGTTGTAAAATTAGCCTATTTCTAAAAATAAGTGGAGTTTTAATTAGGCCGTCTGTCTAATTAATGTTATTCTAGCAATAAAAGAAAAGAGGGAATAAATTGCTGCTCTTGAATGAACTGCTTTTAGTTTTAATAATACATTTATTTCTAATGAACACACTAAAGCAATTTTTGCACTGGATTATTTGTTTTTTTTACTTGAATGCTTTTGTTTAGATGTAAGATGTACCGTATGTGTTTTGGCATCTGTTCATATTCATAATAACAAAGATAAAATAAAAATAGCTACATTGTAATTACTAATATAGTCATTTTTATTAAGAAAAGAACTGGAGGAAAATATGCAAAGTAGCTAGGTGATTTTCATTTGGAAAACTTTAACTTGATTTTTCTCAAAAATTGCATTTCTGACTCGTCTTCAAACGGGTGTAGCTCAGTCATTTTTCATCCGATTCAAACAAATCATTTTGTCAGAACTGGTCACAATCTATTTATTCTCCCTAATTCCTGATTTCATCTTTTAAATGTTCCTTTCCAAAATAGCCTACCGCTTATATACATTCAGAAAGTCTTCAAAAATACATTCACATAGAGATTAGTCATTAGTCAGATAGCTACACACCATTTGACCACAACACCGCATGAAAAGGGTCAAATCTGGTAACATCTGGCCATGGTAAACTGCCGTGTAAATTCAGGTTTGCCGGATGTATGTGGAAATTACCTGAGCCATGTTACAAAGAGCAGTACATTTCCAGAAATACCTATGTATTCCGGTGTACACGGACATGTACAGGAATCCGTGAAGATTCATGGACATATAACTGAAATACTGCTCGCAGGTTGTGAGGACTGGTGGCTGTCAGACCTTTCATATGTAATGGCCAGCAGTTAAAGTGCTGGAGGGAGTGAATCAGCCTGGAAAGTTTCACAAAACAGCCTCAAATTAGTCTTAAAATGATTGCTCTCAAATATAGCTAGCCTTATTATCTTTGACAGAGCCATTAGAGAACGTATCTATGGATTTTTTATCATTTAAAGGCATTCTCTCTCCCCAGTTTTATTCTTCTTTCGATATAATTTCACTGAAATTAGTCCTGGTTCTTTACTGGTGTATCAGGAGAAGTGGTTTATCTTGCAGTATCTCTACCAATAGTGATTCATGTCATGAGGTATGTGGTGTTGGTAACGAGGTATGTAATGTGTTATGAGGTATGTGGTGCATCTTTACCTGGGCAACAGTGAAACTGTTCAATAGTTATGTTTAGTCAGTACAAGCAAAGTACTACATATAGACAAACAATACTTTCAAAAAATATCTCCCCTGATTAATATTTTACATAAAAAGTGTTTCAAATAGCCCTTGTCTCCAATATATCTATCTCTTTATAAATGATCCCCTCCCACACACACAAACACACACACACCCCACAGACACACATACACACACACACACACACACACACCACCCCCGGCTAAGACTTTTGCGTTTGACCTGATCTCAAGTCACACTTCTTGAGGACACCAACAGCTACAGACTGAAACATTTGTAAGTTTGCACAGTTTTGAGAAGAATCCACTTCAACATCATGCACAAACCAGGTAAGACTGATTATTTATATTGTGTAAAACTAATTTATTGAATGTCAAAACTATATTTATACTCTACTCATCTTCAGAGATTATAAATTGTAACATAAATTCAGAAGGTTGTGGCAATGTTTTATCAATTTTTTTATTGTTTCACTGATCCAATTACATATTTCCCTTTACTAAACACATTTGATGTATTTTAGGTATCCTCCAGGAATTATGATGAGGCCACGAGGAAGACATTTTCATAGTTTCACTCTGGAAAGGCCCAGCTGAAACACTCAATCACAGTTGTGGCAAAAAAAAAACATATAATAAAAAATAACAGCCAGAGAGACAACAGTAAGTTTAGAAGTTGACTTTGATGTAACTTCTTAAATAGGCTATTACATTGTATTATTGTCAACATTACTGTTGTTTTACAGATGCTGGTAAACAGAGACAAATAGAGAAGAGCATTGTGGAGGACAGAAATGTTGGAGCTCAATGTAAGATGAGGAAGATGTTGTTGATGTGGACTCTCACGGGATCTAGTGAGGAATGGAGTCTGCTGGGACACTTCATTTCATGTGTTATTTACTGCATTTGTTCGAAATCTTTCATTCAAACTATATGTTGTATTTTTAAATGTTGTTTTCTGTTGAAATGGTTTTCTGACTGTTTTTATGTTTTGAATACTGTTTACTATGTTCCCCTAATAAAGACAAGCAATCGATCTGCCCACCTGGTCAGCAACCAATCACATCATTCACCTGTAAAGATTTTGCGAGGGATATATTCTAAATGTAACCAATAAAGTCACTTTTCTACAAACGTTTTGGGTGGGATAAATTTCAAGTTTACCAATGAAATGACTTTTGAGCAAATTCTGTGTGCTCAGTGGCCCAATGGCTGTCTGGTTTAGTGGTGGGTTTAGTTTAAAATCAACCAATCCAGTTTAACATGAATGACCAAAAGGAGAAGGCACACAGTGCCACGAAGGTGTGAACGCTCCCTTCATTTAGGGGATTACTTGCCATGGCAACAAATGTCTGTTGCACAGAAGAATACCTCAGTAACATACAGTATATCTGAATTGGGACACATCTGGCAGTATACGGACCCATGGTATTTCCGTGTCTGGTCAGTTATACTCCCAGATTTGTCCAAAAATCTGCAGTGTGTACAGGAGTTTACTGGCCCATATACAGCTCTTCTCATGCAGTGCAAGATTATCCTGTTTAAATCAATGTGATAAACAAGTTAGGGCAAAAGTAACCTAAAAGTAATCAAACTGTGTAATGGATTACATTTCCAACTAAAATGTTGGTAATGTCATTTGGAACCAGTAACAAACTACAATTTGTAAGTAATCTACCCAGCTCTGTACACAAACATATGTTTACTTGCACAGATAGTTTATACTTTTTTCACTTGGTTTACAGTTATTATGTGTTCTCATTATTTTTGTTTTGATCATTATGTTGTTCTCGTTTCCTGATCTTTGATCTTTTCCTCTGACTTCCTTATCTCTGAAGTTTCTCAGCTCCACACTTGCTGTGGATAACACTGTCCTGTTGCCATGGAAACCGACAGATAATGAGAGCTAGTGAGGGAGTGTCCTTTCTCCTAGTAAACATGAAACAAGAAGGAAGAGAGAAAGCGAGAGAATCAGAGAAATAGCTAAAAGAGCAAGATGTAGATCACCTCCAAGATGGCAACTTTGCATTTTGAATGGTGATAGATAGATAGATAGATAGATAGATAGATAGATAGATAGATAGATAGATAGATAGATAGATAGATAGAAAGAACTGTTTACTAGTAATTGGGCTTATTACATGTGATTCCAAAAGTTAGACAAAAAGACATTATAAGAAAAAGTGGTAAAGGTCAACAATGTGAATCAATACCTGTAATTACTGTAATTTAGTCTTATCACATAAAGTGATTGTCCCTCCTTCATTGCTCACAGTTTATCCGTCTCTTGTCTGCTTTCGGTATGCAAGCTTGAACTAAGTCTACCCCTGGTTGCCCCTGACAATGGAGCTTGTGCTGTGATTGGTTGGCAGGTTGCGGCGGCAGCAGCAACAGAGAGTGGGGAGTACAGCGGGAGGGGGGGCTTGTCAGAGGAAAGCTCCTCCGGGGGGTCCAGACTCAGCTCCAAGAGTGCTAAAGATCGAAGGAATAGGAGGAAGAAAAGAAAACAAAGAGAAGAAGAAGAGAAAGCCGATCAGGAAAAGTTCCATAAGTCCGCCTCAGAGGACAGCATCAGACGGCCTGGATTTCGATTCTCCATGGATGCCAACCGACTCTCGTACGAAAAGAAGTGTTCTACTCCCAATCAGGTGACTGCTTCCTTTTTGTGGAAATGTAGTTTGAGAAGCCTTTCTGAGTTCATCAGATAATTCTTAGCTTCTCAACTATATTGTTACTGGGGTTAGGTGGGACGGAGTGCTAATCGACTCAAGAAGTGTGATAAGGAGACAGAAAATATTAGCTCATTAAAATGTTCAATTATGTACTTATACACAGGAGGATTGCAGTAATGCATTACACAGATGCCTCAGATTAATCCAAATGTAAACGTGGTTGAGATTTGGTTTCATTTAATTCTTAAAAATCTGAATTCACTAGAAATATATTTTGGTGTGTGAGTTATGACATTAAGAGTTTTGTCATGTGGGTGCACATTAATCTCCAACAGCATTATTCACAATAAAGACCAAATTGCATATGCAGTTTTGAATTATGAAAATATGAGCACATGACATAAAGTAAACTGGAGAAACAAAATTAATGAATTTTTACACATTTTTGCACCAGCATGCACAATTCAAAACTAAGGCCAGGCATTTTGATGTCAGGACAAACACAAACAAATTTAGTTAGTACAAAGATAGTAGTTCTTAGAGAAACTTAGAAGACCATGTGACATTTTTGTTGATGCAATTTGGAGTTTGGGGTTGGATGTATCGAAGGGCTTTTTAAAATCGCTAATAGCCTTTAGTTTATATGAGAGCCATGAATCTTAATTTGCTACTTTTGCTAGTTAGAGGCAGTCTTTTTAGAGACGTTTGACCCTGCCGTATCAATTTTATTAAATTCAACAGGAACAGCATTGTTGATATTGTTGTTAATATTGTATACACACACACACACACACACATATATAGTACCCAGCAGTGTTGGGGGTAACGCATTACAAGTAACGTGAGTTACGGTAATAATATTACTTTTTTCAAGTAACTAGTAAAGTAACGCATTACTTTTTAATTTATTAGAAAATATCTGAGTTACTTTTTCCCATTTATTGATGACAGTGCGCTGTGTGAACATGATCTTACTGTAGTTCACTAAATGTGAAAGTGTATTAATTCATCCCACTCGAAAAAAACAGATTCAGTATTCATCAAAATGAATTAAAACAGTGAAATGCAAACTCAGAATATGACACAAACCTGCAATAATTAAATATGTTAAATAACACAAATATATCTAATCTCATTTTATTAACCAATGTGTTTGCTGCTGACCTTTGATGATTCAGTTCAACCATACTAATAAGCTAAAATTACTTTAGATAAACTAACAATTGTGCTTTGTTGTTTTTTCTTGCTGAAAAGTATTGAACCTTCATCTCATGCGTTCTACTGTACAGACGTGATTTACTCTTCCTTCAGCCTGAGGTTTATTCATTACACTTTTTGGTGTGAAAGGGCTTTTACATTTGCTATAAATAGAACTTCTTGTATTAAAAACAAACAATCAAGCCCTGATCATATTTAAAAAGTAACGCAAAAGTAATGTAACACATTACTTTCCATAAAAAGTAACTAAGTAACTTAATTAATAACTTTTTTAGGGAGTAACGCAATTTTGTAATGCATTACTTTTAAAAGAAACTTTCCCCAACACTGGTAGCTAGCATTTGAAGTGGATCAAAAAGTTCATCAAAGTTTTTCTAAGACACATTTTGGTTTTAGATTTTAGGACAACTTTAATGAAAAATTTGAATCCACTTCAAGTGTTGATTAGTGTGTGCGTGCGTGCGTGCGTGCGTGCGTGTGTGCGTGTGTTTGTGTGTGTGTTTATATATATATACATTAGATTTAAATGAATGAATATAAAAATGTTTCTTGCATAGATTATTCAACTAATCAGTACAGTATTAGTCTCGCAAGCAAGTTATTCACCTTCCGAGTTTAGTGATAAATAATTGAATGATTAATTTAGTAATATTAGGACTGGAATAACCAATACAAATTAGTTCTGTTTGCTGGTTATCGGACACAAATAATCAATCAGTATCATACTTTACATTTTCTCTTAGTTATTTAGTTTTTATCTCTTTTTCAGTCTCTTCTCAGCATTCGTGGATCTCTCTTCTCACCAAGGAGGAACAGTCGCGCGAGTCTTTTCAGTTTTCGCGGTAGAGCGCGAGACTTCGGCTCAGAGAATGATTTTGCGGACGATGAGCACAGCACATTTGAGGATAGCGACAGTCGCCGTGGATCTCTCTTTGTACCTGGTGGTATTGAGAGACGAAGTTCCACTGTCAGTCACTGCAGCCTTGCTCCCAGAATTATGCTCCCAGCCAATGGGAAAATGCACTGCACAGTCGATTGCAATGGAGTGGTCTCCCTGGTGGGCGGGATATCTGTGCCAACATCACCAATTGGACGTTTGTTACCTGAGGTAGAGTAATTGAAATCATAAGGAATTTACACCTTATTATGTTAACAGAAATATGTTCAATCCTCAAGGTGTGTTTTTCTTTTTTTCTAGGGCACGACCACTGAGTCTGAGGAACGTAAAAAACGTTCAGACTCACACCAGCCATCTGATTATCTGGATGAGACAGTAGCCAGAAAAAGAGCTCTCAGTGTGGCCAGCATTCTGACAAATACTATGGAAGGTCTGAAACGCACTGACCTCACACATGCACACATGTCACACTTTTTGACAATTGTCCATTATGATTTCATTCTGCTCTCTGTGACTTTTAAGAGAATAAAGAAAATAAAGTAATATTATTAAAAAAAATTAATATAATTATTTAACTTGAGTATTAAATGAGTTACATATATGTAAAAGGGTTTGTTTTAGATGCTGTATGTTCATATTATATATTCCATTGTAGATCTAATTATTCAAAAACGTACAATTTCTATATGATTATCTATGAAAATGAAGATCACCCTCACACACACTCTCACACTCATCTACTGACCTTTAAACACTGACCTTAAGTCACATAGTTGCTGACGCTGCTGACATGCCAGTGCAATTATTTCTGAACGCCTCACATTTACTCTCAAATTAATTTTCAGTCATCACAAACACACAATCTTCCATCAGACAATACAGACTTGTGGACTTTTTTTGCAATTCAACCTTAATTTGAAAGCTGAATTTTTGAACATTTAATGGATCTAAAGTGCAAATGATTTCTGTTCACAGAACTTGAGGAATCGCGGCAGAAGTGTCCTCCATGTTGGTACAAGTTTGCCAACAGCTTCCTTATCTGGGACTGCTGTCCAGCCTGGCTGAAGGTGAAGGAGATTATGAACATGGTGGTGATGGATCCATTTGTAGACCTGGCCATAACCATCTGCATTGTTCTCAACACCCTCTTCATGGCTATGGAGCACTACCCTATGACAGACAGGTTCAACCATGTGCTGTCAGTTGGGAACCTGGTGAGCTTTTAATTCCAGATTCTCATTATTGTAATACAGTCTTTTAGATTGATTTGATTAATTCAAACCAGCATAAAAACAGTACAACAAATACAAAACTGTTAGTTAATAATAATTACACTACTAAGTTCAAGCTAACTCTTATGATGCATTACAATTCTTTGTTTAAACATTGAGAATTTAGGTTTGACACGTTTTAGTGCACCGTGTAATTGTCGGTTTTGTGTTGATTTTTAGTTCCGTTGGTAGTTGTAGGATTGTTTAAGTGCTGATCTGTTCCTGTTGCACTCTGTGCAGGTATTCACAGGAATCTTCACAGCAGAGATGTGTCTGAAGTTAATCGCTCTAGACCCATATTACTACTTCCAAGAAGGCTGGAATATCTTTGATGGCATCATCGTGAGCCTGAGTCTCATGGAACTGGGCCTGGCCAATGTTGAGGGACTTTCTGTGCTGCGGTCCTTTAGATTGGTGAGGAAATCTCTTCTCTTGTACAGTGGGGTTCAAAGGTTTAAGATCACTAGTGAAAATGCTCCTGTTTATGACACTATTTATGCTGTTATTTCCATTATAAATGGTCATGAACATAACAATTTGAGTAAAATACAAGACAACAACCTTTGAGTTTAATATACTTTACATGCTTGTGCAAGTTTTGAACTGAATGTCTGATACCATTTCAGAAACCTAAATTTTCATACATCAAAACATCTCTTTTCTAACATTTCCTGTCTCATTCTCTCTCTTAGTTAAGAGTCTTTAAGCTGGCAAAGTCTTGGCCCACCCTGAACATGCTGATAAAGATCATTGGTAACTCAGTTGGTGCTTTGGGAAATCTAACCCTCGTCCTGGCCATCATCGTCTTCATCTTCGCTGTGGTGGGAATGCAGTTGTTTGGAAGGAACTACCGTGAGTGTGTCTGCAAGATCTCAGTTGACTGTGAGTTGCCTCGGTGGCACATGGACGATTTCTTCCACTCCTTCCTGATTGTGTTCCGAGTGCTTTGCGGCGAATGGATCGAAACCATGTGGGACTGCATGGAAGTGGCGGGGCAGACAATGTGTCTCATCGTCTTCATGATGGTCATGGTCATTGGGAATCTGGTGGTAAGATCAATCATGCCACACAGAGACACCTGGAAGATAGGCTTTCCCTCTTCCCCTTTCTTCTTCCTGTCTTATTTTTATTCCTCTCATGTACATTTACTTCTGCAATTTTATAGTTTCCACATTGATTGATTGAGGGGATTCTGCCAAGTAGGACGTGCTACTGGATTAATATCTTTGTTGGTCCTGTAACAACATTCATATACTCTAAACTGATCAGATTTGGAGTGTAAAGTAAGGGTAATGCTTTGAGTTCTGCAACGTCCTGTCCATCTGATTTTAGGTATGTGATGGTTAAGGTTTGGGGTTAGGACTATGTTTGTTTGACAGGATGTTGTTCCAGGGACACTTTCCTACTTTGCAACTTCAGTCATGTGATGCACTTGTTTAGATAGTTTAGACACTTTAGATATTTTAGACAATTATGGAATGAATGATCCCTTATCACTAGTGAACATGTGAATGTGGTGTTCTATAGTGGCATCAGTATGCAAAAATATTTGCTTTTGCATGATATTGCGTGCATGCTCTTCAGCATACAGCCTAAGATCACTGTTGTAGCATGAATTAGAGTCAGCAAAGCAATTTTTAATTGTTCAGTCGAATCAAAACAGAACTGATTCACCCTGTTGTAAGAGTCTGTAAGAGAGAGATTTTCCCATTACCATGGTGCATGGGTTTAGTTTAGGTTTTTTATGGTAGTCATTATTCCTAATGGTGAGTCTATATTTTTATTACTGTAATATATTTATAGTTCATAGTATTATACAATAGTACATACATAGTATACATGTATACATGGACAATAGTGTTTGTACTGACATTAATATATAAAAATATATATTTTTTTTTGCTTTATTTTAATTTTTTATCTACCATTCAGTTTTTGGTTAGTAAGATTTTTAATGTTTTTGAGAGAAGTCTCTTATGGTCACCAATGCTGCATTTATTTGATCAAAATATTCTAAAAACAGTAATACTTCTGATTATTATTGCAATTTAATTAATTAAAAAATCACTGTAATGCAATGCTATATTTTTAACAGGCATTGCTCCAGTCTTCAGTGTCACATGATCCTTCAGAAATCATTCTAATATGCTGATGTGATGTGACATTTCTTATTATTATGTTGAATGTTGAAAATAGTTAAAATAGCAGCATGTATTTGAAATATAATTAATTTTTGTAACAATGTAAACGTTTTTACTGTCACCCCTGATCAATGTAATGCAAGCTGGTTAAATTAAAATATGTATTTCTTTAAAAAAAGTATTCTTAAGCCAAAACCTTTGACCCAGACATGTTCGTAACAGGTTTCAAGAGATTTACCCGTACACATCATGATCATTTCTGAGTCGAATCTGTTCATCTTATTGCCATTTGATCTCGCTGATTCTAAAAGTGTGTGTCGTTGTATGCAGGTGTTGAACCTGTTTCTGGCCTTGCTGCTGAGCTCTTTCAGTGCCGATAACCTGGCCGCCACGGATGACGACAGCGAAATGAACAACCTGCAGATCGCCGTGGGCAGAATACAGAAAGGTATCGCTCTGGTCAAGTCCACTTTACGCCAGTCCTTCCAAAGCCTCTGCCTGGCCGGCTCCAAACCTCGCGCTCTAAACGAAGAGAAACCCCTTGACGACCTTCACAGCGACAGCAAGGGGAACTGCTTGTCCAATCACGCTCCGGTGGCCGTTGACCTCACTAAAGACTATCTGAAGGAGGGCTGCATCTCCCCTGGCAATGGGGTGGATGGTCACGTAAAGTATGGAATTGAGGAAGGCGACTACATGTCGTTCATACACAATCCCAGTCTCACTGTTACAGTACCGATTGCGGTGGGAGAGTCGGACTTTGAAAATCTGAACACGGAAGATTTCAGTAGTGACTCATCTGACGTCGAGGGCAGTAAAGAGGTAAGCCGGATTTCTATGGCTAAACAGAAATTTCACTTTTAATATGAATGAAACAGCTCTGAATTTTTGTGTTTCAGTGTCGGAGAGAGCAATGTAACAATGTAAAAAAAGTCATTTTTAATGGTTTAATTTATTGTTTTAGGTTTGTTTGTAAGTCATCAGGAGTCGATGTCTCTTTCCCTGTAGGGGACAAACAGTTGTGTTGAGTCATATTACCATTGCATCATTCTCTGCTCAAAGCTGCAGCCCATTGTGAATGTGTGTGTGTGTGTGTGTGTATGTTTTTACTGTTCCATGGGCTTCAGGGCAGTTTGACCCTTTTCATCTGCAGCTAGTTAAGACAAACCTCTGGGCACTGTAGCTGGTAGACTTACTGAGTATACTAATTATTTCAGTACAATATTCTCATAAACACGTCACGCACAGCCTTGCACACACACACTACCTCTCATACACTCTAATGTGTATTATTTACGACCAACTGGGCAGGCATAGCATCATGCATCCCAGACTATGAATGAGGCTGTTGAGGAAATTGCTAAATTCAGCATCCTTGCCCAGGGTTAAATTGAGTATGCTTAACTGTCTGTGTGTGTGTGTGTGTGTGTGTGTGTGTGTGTGTGTGTGTGTGTGTGTGTGTGTGTGTGTGTGTGTTTATTCCAGCACATTTCCATGCTTTTCCAGCAGTACTGTCACTGTACTTAATCTTTTCTCTCTCCCCTCTTCTAACTATTTCTATATATAATTTAAGTGGTTCAGTGTTTAAGTTGCAGACGTTATTATCCATGTTATGTGAAGTGTGTATCTCCTCTCTGTGTGTGACCTATTATTGCAGCGTTATGACAGACGAACCCCAGGTTTTCTCTGAGAGAGCCCTGTAAGAGACTCACCTTCCTCCTCACCCACACTAACCATGGAGATTGCCTTTGTCATCTAAATCAGACCAAACTCTCGTCTCTCTCTCTCTCATTGTATCTCTCTTTTTGGATCGGATTGCCCTATTGTTTTTCATTTCTCAATGCCTGTGCCCTTCCCTCCCTCTTAAACAACCCTATTTTGCACCGAAGAGAGACAGCTGTCAGCCTTTTTGTTTTGGATGGTTGTTTTCTTCATGACTTTGTGTTTTTGTTGTAGCACTGGGCTTCTTTGCAGTACCTTCAGTCATATGGAATGAGCAAGATCATCATTTTACATCAATAGTCCATCGAACATCTTTCTGTTACATTAGCTTGTATGCTTTTTTTTGTACGAACTATCAGTGAGCATTCAGAGCTAAATTACCTGAAAACAGAAAATGGTTGAGTGTGCATGTGTGTGTGTGTGTGTGTGTGTGTGTGTGTGTGTGTGTGTGTGTGTGTGTGTGTGTGTGTGTGTGTGTGTGTGTGTGAGGAGAGGTGAGCTTTGAAAAACAGAAAACTTTAATTATTGCAGTTCATTTAGAATTAGTCCATCTCTAAATGACCCAGAAAGTTCCATTCAGCTACAAGCTTGGTATAAATAGGGGTTTATGATAAACAACTGCTGGGATTTATAAATCTGCAAATATTCAGTCAGTATATTGCACTGTAAACTGCTGCAATAGTGGGAATCTGTCTTCATAGCAGTCGGCCATAAGAAGGCATTTCTCAATCTGGCGAGGTGTGTAATTGCTACAGTAATTGCATTTATGACACTTGTTTGTGCTTATGCAATCAGGAGGCTCTTCTCTGGTTGGAACCGAGCCAACGGTTAATTTAGAAAGATATTTCATGACTTTACAACTTCTGTGCCTCGTGCCACCTCATATTTATCTGCCAATGAGATATGTTCCTAATCAGATTTGAAGATATGAACTGGAAGTTAGGGAGTACCAGAGAGTAGCAGGGGATTAGGAAGCAAATCAGAACGTCTTCAATCCATCCATTAGACTTGCTTCTGATTCAACATAAAAAATTATTTCAGATTAATGAGAGGCTTATTTAAAGCTTAGGGACTCTGCAGTGAATCCATTCAGTCTGTGTCAGGGCAGCTTGTTCAGGTTAGCTCAGCCTCTTATATTCCTACTGTGATTAAAATGTTAGAGACATTCTGGAAGATTCTGAAATTGCACACAGCATGCTTACATCATTCCCCCGCGCCGCATTAGCTGGGTGCCACGGCAACCAGCGCTCCAGCTCAGTTTTAGACAGCATCCTCCTCTATGTATTTTTTATCTATCAATTCATCGGCAGCAAACCCGTCAGAAGGGTCAGTAGCTTTAAGAAATACACTGTGATCAGGAAATGAGTTCTTACCCAGTACTTTAGATCTACAATAACATCAGACAATATAATTAGAGTCCTGCATCACTAAATTTATTTCTGCAAGAAGCTTTTATATGCTACTGTCCTGCACAAAAGTCTTTAACCACTGATGAACAAGCGTCTCAGGGGTTAATAACATAACAAGTGATGCCATCCAATATAAAATCTCATAGATGAGTTTATAGGTTTTCCTAAGAGCTAGCTATTTGCGTTTAAATATCCAGTCAAAGTCGTTTTTCTCCAAACAAAGCTAATGAAATGCTGTCTCAGACTTAGCGTGTGGCTCTGGTGTTAGTTAACACTAATGCGGCTCCCCTCCTCTTCAAACTGACTGGCGGACAGAAGCTTGACTACTGCTTAACGGAATGGACTTCCAGCCTGTGTTTTCATGTCAATCAAGGCATTGCACTCAATGGGGTGGGGTCATGTGATAATCTGAATCATGCCAATCCAAATGTATTGGGATTATCCAATTATCAACCATTTGTTTTTGGAAGGGGCGGGGAAAGGTAAGGGGTTGACATTTGCACTGGACATGAAAATACTCAAAGCACTCAACATCTGATGACAAGATCACAAGCTTGGATGAGAAAAAATGCACCTTGAGAAACAAAAAAAAAAGCATGATGAAGGAATGAAGGCACATCAAATGTACCCACAGCTGACTGTGAGATTTTACCGTGAAGCCAGAGACGTTTGTCTTCACGCCTGGCTGCTAATTAGAAAATGAATTCAATGAATCAAATCAATCTCTAAATCCACGGGCTTGTAGGTACTTTTGAATGATCTGAAACTGCATGAGACTGAGAATAACTGCAAAAGCAATCTGGACGAGATGGTGTGCTTCAATCAAGTCTAATCTTGTGCCTGTATATGTGTGTGTCTGCTTTTTTGGTGTCTGGCTGTGTGGCTGCATGGATGCCTGGGTAGAAGCTGCCTGTTGATGCGGTTCTCAGTTCCTCAGAAGGGAGCACAGTGGATATCCGACCCCCTGGAGAGGGGGCGGAGTCTGTGGAACTGGAGCCGGAAGAGTCCCTGGATCCAGAGGCCTGCTTCACAGAAGGTGTGTGTGTTTACCTGGCATTGCCTATGCTATGGGGACCCACAAGGACTGTAATACCAGTACATTTTGTTGTATGCGAATGTTGTAAAGTCTCTTGCTCGAGACAAAAAAAACAAGTTGAAAGCATAGCGAGCCGCAGAAGAGACACTGTTTCTCGAGCGCTTTCTGCTAGCGCAATTTGGGACGGAGTGAAATATGGAAAAATTCGTTTTTTTCGTTCATAATCACACGACACCCCCCCTACACCCCCCCGGTCAAAACAGTTTTGCGTAGGGCCCCCAGAAATCTAGGATCGGCTCTGCTAAAAACCATTACATCTATGAACTGTCCCAATAAATCATGGAAACCAGGGAGTGTGTGCATTTGTGTACAAACAGGATGTCAAAATGTATCTTAAGCCCCTTTTCCACCGCAGGAACTTTACATTTACATTTTTATACAAAGCGACTTGCAGTACATTCAGGTTATACATTTTTTTGTCAGTATGTTTGTTCCCTGGGAATTGAACCCACAATCTTTGTGCTGCTAACAAAATGCTCTACCACTGAGCCACAGGAACACACCTTTTACCTAGGAACTAGGGACTTTGGGCCGGTACTCAGTGTGTTTCCATCTCAAGAACCAGGATCTAAATAAATTCCCGGCCCCGGGTAAAAATTTGCCCCTTACAAAGTTCTTGCTTGCGAGGGAGTTTTTCTACCGAGGGGAATGCTAGAGCCCTGCATTTCCCCAACTTTTTTATGCATCTAGGGCCGGGCTTCAATTGGGCCAATTTTCACATTATAGTTCAGACGCGTGTTTTAGGCTTCTTCTTATTTTTATATTTTAGACATCCATCAATTAGCGATGAAAGAAATTGGCGGTGCTGGTGGAAACAACACGAGACCGCGCCGGGACTGTGAAGAGCGGCTCGACCGTGTTTAGTGTAACGCAGCAGCAGCAGCGAGTGCCGTCAGCGCAGCGGAAGAGTTCTGTGTTCAAATGCACGCAATGGGCTGAAGCTTGCTGCAAAGCCCCAGCAAACATTATTACCATGAATGTGTCAGGGGGAAATAGTAAGGAGATATTTAAATGATCTACTAATAAACTAGGGATTTCAGTTTCAGTGTCACAAAGATGAAGAATGATCCTGACTCGCCATCTCCTCATTAGACGCGCCTTTAGAGAGAAGTGCATCTTCACAGATTAGGCCTATAATGAAAGAATTTTTGTTTTCGATTTAAATTATTTTGTTAAGTAGTAATTTTACGATTTCTATAGATATATTTACTATGTCTATGAGGCATGTATTCGCTGACTTTTGGTTCATTTTTGTGAAGTGCTCCTGTTCAAGACGAGACGGCAGAAAGCGCATCATTGTTTTCTTTATTTTAAAGCGCGACATTTTGTTAATATTCTGAGTGCACAAAAATAAAAGTAGACCCTTTACAGTTCCAAATTATGTAATACTCTTACCTTTATGGGCAAAAGTTACGGCATATTTTAAGTCGTTTCTTTTGAAAAACATGCACTTGATTGCGCTGGTGCCTCCGTGTCCTGCGCTTTAGCTTCCACTCTCTGCACAAACTATTGGATGCAGCGCACATTTATCTAGGTTTAACATTTAAACTGTGTTATAAGCTTGAACTGTTTAATTATAGATTTTATTTTAGGCACGTCGTGATGATTTGAGAAAGCTAAATTGACCTGCTGGTCTGCCGCTGATCATTTAACGAACAAGAAAATGCTCCAAACGTTTTTCTAGGTTAACTTAATAAAAAAACGAAACAAAATATAATCACTTTGCCATTACATACAAACGGTAACTATTTTAATAGCTGAAATGGTATTATAATCTGATTTGGGAGAAGGGCCAAAAAGACGTGTTTGAGTCGGACTCGGGCTGGTTATTCTGACTCGGGCCTAAATTTGAGGCCTGTGCAGGGCTCAACGCGATCGCAATTTCCACCCGGGGGCGATTCTACCAGAACGTGACCTATACAGAGAGGGACCCAATCCAACATATCACCTCTACCCCTACTAATGCACTAATGCTCCACAATCAGCTGAAAACTCTTCTTGACTCCATTGTGGTTATGTAATGACCGTTTATTGGGATCAATTTCTAATTAGTCCCAGCTAATATTTTCTTTGAGTTTCATATCCTGAAATACAATGTTACAGAAGCTAAATGAGTTGTGAATACTGCATTGAACTTTAAGGGGAGCACAGCTTGGAAAACCAGATTTATTTGATGTTCTTCTGAAAAAGATTTAAATGTACTATAGTATGTAAAGACTAATATTCTCAAAAACGAATATACTTATTTGAAATAAGTTGACTATGTTTTAAATAAGAAATTTGAGAAATTCGTTCACCATTAATAATAATAAAAAAATTGGGGGTACCAAATCAGCATATTACAATAATTTCTGAAGGATTTTGTGACAGTGAAGACTAGTAATGAATGGCTGCTGAAAATTCATTTAAAATAAATTGTTTATAATACAAAATAAATACAAATTTAAAGAATTACTTATTATATATTACATTGCAAACATTATAAAACTGATATATTAAACAATTGAAAACAATATACTAAAATGTAATAATATCTCTGTTTTTACTGTATATTTGATCAAATAAATGTAGCTTTAGTGAGCTAGTCCTTTTAACAATAGACTAAGAAGACAATCAAGTTCACATATCACCTTTAAGTATTCAACAATATTAAAAGTCTTAAAATGTATTCAATATTAAAAGTACATAAAATACAGTAACAAAACAGCCTGTTTAATTTTAAAGACATGGATCTGAATGAAAGCATGAAGCGTGAACAAATTCTACAGCTAAAGCTAGTTTGAGCCCTTAATGTCATATAGTCCCAAAGCAAAACTATTAGTATTGAATTTTTGGGACATTTTGGAGTGGTGACTTTTTCACTGAGCTCAATTGTTCTGCTGTCCACTTACATTGTTACTTTTCTCTGTGTCTTTTGCTCAGGCTGTGTGATGAGGTTTCAGTGCTGTCAGGTCGATGCGGAGAAGGGAAAATGGAAGAGTTGGTGGACTCTCAGGAAAACCTGCTTCATCATTGTAGAGCACAACTGGTTTGAGTCCTTAATTATCTTTATGATATTACTCAGCAGTGGAGCATTGGTGAGCACCCACAGACAAACACAATATACTCACCCACTCAATCGTTTTTTATTAGACAAACATTCAACAAGTAAATTGTTTGATGTGAATGTGTGTTCAGGCTTTTGAGGACATTTACATCGAGCAACGCAAGACGATAAAGACAGTGTTGGAATATGCCGATAAAGTCTTCACATACATCTTTATTTTGGAGATGCTTCTGAAGTGGGTTGCTTATGGCTTCGTCAAATACTTTACCAACGCCTGGTGTTGGCTTGACTTCCTAATTGTTGATGTATGTATGCACCTTATTTACTGCTTTACAACTGTACAGTGTGTGTAAGTGGATATTGTGTATTCTCTGGGTCTAAACACAGTCCCTTCATGATTGGCTGCATGTTTTTATTTTGCAGGTGTCGTTAGTGAGTCTGGTAGCAAATGCTCTTGGTTACTCTGAACTAACTGCCATTAAGTCCCTGAGAACACTGCGTGCTCTTAGACCTTTGAGAGCATTGTCTCGCTTTGAGGGAATGAGGGTAAGGCACACACACACGCATGCACGCACGCACACACACACACACACACACACACACACACACACACACACACACACACACACACACATGCGGTGTGATTTAGGACATGTTCCTGGATGCCTAACCTTATTTCTTACCAAACCTTAACAATACAGAACGACTGGCTGGTAAGATTAGTGATGTAACAATTGACATTACAGTTATGCTTCACTGGATGCAGATCCATATGTAATTGTTAAAAAATATATTTTTATTTTATAGTTACTCACTCTGAGGCCATCCAAGATGTAGATGTCTTTGTTTTTTATTTTGAACTAATTTGGAGAAATGTAGCATTACATCACATGCTCACCAAAGGAATCATCTGCAGTGAATGGGTGCCATCAGAATGAGAGTCCAAACAGCAGATAAAAACATCACTGCAATCCACAAGTAATTCGAATGGATACAGTCCATCAATTAAGTGGTATTAAGTGTCAGTCTTGTGAAGCAAAAAAGCTGCATGTTTGTAATAAACTAATTCATCATTAACACATTTTTTAATTTCAAACATTCCTTCCAGCTAAAATACTAGTCTTCTACCTATTATACTTTTTACAAGTTAAAAATAAATCTCATCTGAATCAAGAGAGGAGTATGCACAGATCAAGCACCATTTACAAGCGAAAACAGTCCAAAACAGTTCTAAACAAATATTTATGTGGATTTTGATGTAATAAAACAACAGGGGATTAACTTTTTCATTGGAGGAAGTGTTATTGTAGATTATCGATACATTGAGCAAAAGCAAGGTTTAAGGTTTAAATGCCTTAATGATGGAGTTGTTTATTACACACATGCAGCTTTTCACTTCACGAGATGTTAACTAATGGACTGGATATGTGTAGATTTCTTGTGGATTATTGTGATGTTTTTATCAGCTGTGTAGACTCTCATTCTGACGGCACCCATTCACTGCAGAGGATCCATTGATGAGCAAGTTGTGCAATGCTAAATTTCTAATCTCATCTACTCATTTACATCTTGTATGGCCTGGGGGTGAATACATTTTCAGCAAATTTGTATTTTTGGGTGAACTATTTCTTTAACATCAGCCTTAACCCTCAAATCTGGTCAGTTCATCCCCAGTGCTGTCCCGGAACCAAGGAAGTTGATCCTTGAACATGTCCTACTTGAGAAAAACAGCACACTCTCACACAAAAATACTGTTTCATTTTTTAAATGTTGGGACGCTGTAGTCCTCCTGCATGCTGTTGGTGAATATTAATGAGAACATCATAATGACATGAATAAATGAATATTGTATGTAGACTGCTGTATTTTTAGACCTTTCTCTTTAGTGTGCATGCCTCTCTGCATGTGCTGTGGTGAGAGCTCTGATCTATTCTGATGATTCTGTGGTGGTTTCTGTGATGTTTGTGACTTGACCTTACATTTCTTTCTCTGTTATGTGTCTCTTTTCATTTGCAGTAAACAAATGTTGTGACGTCATCGTGTCTCCACAAGGTTTTTTTTCTGTTTTCATTTGTAGTCTTTTCCACATTTTGGTAGCTCAAAGATATGTGTGATATGTCCCTGCAAGATGTTTATATGTTAAAGTTCTATGTTATGAACAAAATTGCAGTTGGTTAATAATGAAAGATATTTACCTATTAATTATAGAGTAAATTAGGCAGATTGACAAATTAGCCATTCTTCAAATAGGCCTACTCTATTTTTAGCTAATCAGTCTTAATGAAGGATAAAATAGACCTAGACTTGCTATTCTTAAAACCCTGTTAACCTTCTGAAAATCTTCTTGTCATTTGTCAAGGATTTAGTTTTTAGTAGCAAGTAAGCCATCCACTGTAGAAGCTAAGAAAGTTCATTGCAGTTCCGCAGCACTTGTGTCCATTGCCAGAGTGTAAATTGAATATATATGAATGTATTTGTGTGTGACATGATGTATTTCTTTTCTTCTAGGTTGTAGTAAATGCCCTGCTGGGAGCCATACCTTCCATCATGAATGTGCTACTAGTGTGTTTGATCTTCTGGCTGATCTTCAGCATCATGGGGGTGAACCTTTTTGCGGGGAAATACTACCATTGTGTGAATATCACCAGCGATGATATGTTTCCCATCAGTGTGGTCAATAACATGTCTGATTGCTTAGCCCTGATTGCAAACAATGGCTCAGCACGCTGGAAAAATGTGAAGATTAATTTTGATAATGTGGGAGCTGGATACCTGGCGCTACTGCAAGTGGTGAGTGAGCTGAACGCATAGCCCAACTATGATTTATTATTTGCTTAGTAAGAGGTTTTCTTTTTGTAGCATATTCACACAATATATTTATTATTGAAATTGATTTTGCTCTTTTTCGCAAGGCCACATTTAAAGGATGGATGGACATCATGTACGCAGCTGTGGATTCTCGTAATGTAAGTGTTTCTCTTTAGTGCAGTTAACAGATGTTTTTTTTAACCATTCAGAGTGCACTGTTACATTTAAACCACCTTTGACCCTTTTCCATAATTCTCTGTTACTGTCTGCTTAATGTATTTTTGTATTTGTTTTATGACTACACCATTTAAAAATGGCATTTGAGGATTAACATCATGAACTGTTAGCCTATCTACCTTTATTCGAGGAGATCCAGAAAAGTCAAAAATATTTAAACTAAGGATAATTTTATTTAGGTTATTTAGATGTACTGTATATTTGTTGTGGTTTACATCCAACTGAAAATACAGCATACAAAGGGTATATTTGTTCATTGGGCATTTCAATGTTTTTATTTTCAATATTTAAAAATAATAAATAACTTTCACATTAGAATAGTTTAATGCATATATTAATTATATAATTATATAAATCAATACTATGCATAATTATGTGACTTAATGAACATTATAGTTGTATATTTAAAATCATTTACTAGTAATTATAGATACACAAAAAGGTAATTTACTCTATTCTTGTTTTGAAGTAAATAAATTAATAAATAAATTATAATTGTGGTTTATTAATTGAATTTAAATGAAATGTAAATTATTTAATAATAACTGCGATTTAAATTAATCTAATGGCTAAAAAATTATTTTGCATTGAAAATCTCACATACCCTCTGGTATTGCTGCATACATGGACAATGTAATACATAAACAATTGTGAAGTTTTTTTATGTTTAAGCAGGAGTGTGCTTATGATGAGTAAGTTGTGATGCACATTAGGAATGAAAATGTGTAATAACACACAACATTTTCTTGTACCCGCAGTTGGAGCAGCAGCCTGACTATGAATCAAACCTTTACATGTACCTCTACTTCGTCATCTTCATTATCTTCGGCTCCTTCTTTACTCTTAACCTCTTCATTGGTGTCATCATTGATAACTTCAATCAGCAGAAGAAAAAGATAAGTATTTAAACTGAGGAAGGGGAATTTAGTGATAAGGAATATAGTGCATATTATAGTGTGCAGTGTGAATCAACCACTGTGTGTTTGTTCAGTTTAATGTTATATAATGTAATGTGATATGTACACAGTCTGTGGCTTTGTTTAGTGAGCATACGATGTTAACTTATTGAACTGGTTTTGTTTGTAAAGCGCACACAGTGGTAATGTATTGAGAGATAAATAGGACCGGGTTTGGACTGAACTGTCTCTTTGACATTTCCTGAAGTTCAGAGATGAAAAACAGAGGCCTGGTTGCATTATGTTTGTGTTGTGACACAATGAAACCATGGTTATAACCAGCCTTCTGCATTTGCTTTTTACCTAGGAGGTCAGGATATCTTCATGACAGAAGAACAAAAGAAATATTACAATGCCATGAAGAAACTGGGATCTAAGAAGCCTCAGAAGCCAATTCCCAGGCCTACGGTATGACACACAGCTCGCTCACCCTAACCGCTAATACGTTCCATTATATTTACTACAGCATGCCAAATGTGTCTCTGTACTTCACTCTAGAACAAGTTTCAAGGTTTCATCTTTGACTTCATCACCAAACAAGCCTTCGACATTGTGATTATGATCTTGATCTGCTTGAACATGGTGACCATGATGGTGGAAACCGACGACCAGACAGAGGAGATGGATAATATTCTGTACTGGATAAACCTGGTTTTCATCATCCTCTTCACTGGAGAATGTATGCTCAAGATGATCTCCCTGCGGCAATATTACTTCACCATTGGCTGGAATGTGTTTGACTTTGTAGTGGTGATTCTCTCAATTGTTGGTAAGAAAGTCTTGGAGGTTCTACAGACTAATCATCAAACTATAATAATATTTTTAAGATTTAGGCCAGAAACATACTTTATAAACATTCCGTACATGTTCCTTCTTGATAAAAATGGTGCGATCACATTTAATGTTGTAATTTCTGATCTGGAATTCGACTTGATAGTGAAAGATTTCCTCATACAGATTTTGCAACGGATTCAAGTTGGTCACACACTTTCGCTGTGTTAAACAACAGAAAGCTGCATAGTTTGAAAGTGACTTCTGTGTGAGGTGCACTTCAAACATTGCTACACTATTGGCAATAGAGAATGGAATTTCATCAATGTGACCGCACCTTAATTGATCTGAAAGACAAAAGAGTCCAAAGAAGACAGTTTAGGCTAATGTCTGCTATAGTGATCCTTTGCTGTAATACTGGGAATGCTATACTATATTTGAGTCGAGTATGCTTTGACCATAAATCACATTTAAAGGGATAGTTAGCCCAAAAAATGAAAATTACCAAATGATTTAATCACCCTCAAGCCATCCTAGATGTATAAGTCTTTCTTCTTTCATATCAATCCAATTTGAGTTATATAAAAAAATGCCCAAGCTTTATACTGGCAGTGAATGGTGGTCAAGATTTTGAAGCCAACTAATTGCATCCATACATCATACAAAGTGCTCCACATGGCTCCAGGGCGTTAATAAAGGCCTTCTGAATTGAGTCGATGCATTTGTGTACATTTTTCTTAAGTTTTATATACTGTAATCTATAGCTTCCGCTGTCATACGCGGGTTCACAAGACAGTGGCATTCCAGCGGATGAACGCGCAGCGTAAGCTTCGGTGAGAATATGCTAGTTAAGCAAGTTTTGTTTACAGCAAAGGAAAACCAGTCTCCTTTTGGTATTGATTAAAATCCTCCCACATTTTCCTTTACAAATCCTTGTTTATACTTATAATTCATGACTGGTGTTTTGTTTTGCTCTCTCCACTGCAATTCCGCATCCGTCACTTCCACGTTCATCATCACGTTCGCCTACGTTATCCGCTGAAATGCCACTCTCTCATGAACACACGTACAACAGTTAGCGGAAGCTAGAGATTACAGTTTGTAAAGTTTTAAATATGGATATTTTTTTAAATATAGATGTTATTCTTACACAAACACATCACTTCATAAGGTCTTTATTAACCCCAAGGGAGCAGTGTGGGTGCACTTTTAATAATGAATGGATGCACTTTTTTGGGGCTTCAAATCTCGACTCCCATTCACTTCTTTTATAAAGTTTGGAAGAACCAGGACATTTTTTAAATAACTTAGATTGTGTTCATCTGAAAGAAGGTCATGCACATCTAGGATGGCTTGAGGGTGAGTAAATTATGGGGTAATTTAGATTTTTGGATGAACTAACCCTTTAAGCACTAATAGTGTGAAAAATGAATGGATTCATGAAATCACTTATTGGACTTGTTTGTTTTTTTGTCAGGTATGTTCCTCTCTGAGATGATCGAGAAATATTTTGTATCACCAACGTTATTCCGAGTCATCCGACTTGCCAGAATCGGCCGCATTCTTCGTCTTATCAAAGGAGCCAAAGGCATTCGTACACTCTTGTTTGCCTTGATGATGTCACTTCCTGCCTTGTTCAATATTGGCCTCCTCCTGTTCCTGGTCATGTTTATCTATGCCATCTTCGCAATGTCCAACTTTGCCTACGTGAAACATGAGGCGGGGATTGATGACATGTTTAACTTTGAGACATTCGGGAACTCGATGCTTTGCTTGTTCCAGATTACAACTTCAGCAGGATGGGACGGCCTCCTGGCACCCATCCTGAACAAACAAGATCCGGATTGCGACAGCAAATTGGAGCACCCGGGCAGCATGTACCGTGGCAACTGCGGAAACCCCTCTGTCGGCATCTTCTTCTTCGTGAGCTACATCATCATCTGCTTCCTGATTGTGGTGAACATGTACATCGCCGTGATCTTGGAGAACTTCAGCGTAGCCACAGAGGAGAGCGCCGAACCACTGAGCGAGGACGACTTTGAAATGTTCTACGAAGTCTGGGAGCGATTTGATCCCAATGCCACGCAGTTTGTGGAATACGACAAGCTTTCTGACTTTGCAGATGCTCTGGACCCTCCGTTACGCATCCCCAAGCCAAACAAGATCCAGCTCATAGCCATGGACCTGCCCATGGTCAGTGGCGACCGCATCCACTGCCTGGACATCCTGTTCGCCTTTACCCTGAGGGTACTGGGAGAGGAGGGCGAGATGGATGCCCTGAGGGGACAGATGGAGGATCGTTTCATGGCCTCCAATCCCTCCAAAGTCTCCTACGAGCCAATCACAACAACCCTCCGGAGGAAACAAGAGGAAATGTCGGCCGTCATCATTCAGAAGGCCTTCCGACGGTACCGTTTAAGGCAAACGGTAAAGAAGGCCTTGAAAGCCTACCGTCAGCAGCTCCAAGATGGGAGTGTGCGCATCCCAGAGAAAGAGGTGCTCGTCATTGCAAAGTTTCAAGAGAACTCTGCATCGGACAAAACGGATATGACTCCCTCCTCTGCCTCTCCGCCATCTTATAACAGCGTGGCCAAGTCAGAGAAAGACAAATACGAAAAGGAGAGGAGAGAAAAGGAGGACAAAGCAAAAGATGCAAGAGACAGAAAAAAATGAACAAGGGACTGAAACAGAGACTGTTCTTTTCAACTGAGACACTGTTTACAGAGCGGAGCACGAGCCGGTGCAATTCACCTCAAGCGGTTTTGGAACTAATACCAAACTGAGTGTGTGTGAGGCGGAGTGTGTGTATGTGTGTGTCTTGACTATTGAGTGCGTGCACACCGAGCTAGCCTTAGGGTGCATTTATGGTATTGACGGAAAGTGTTGATTCAAGGACAGTGCCAGTGACGACACGACGCACACACACACACGCGCGCGCTGTATGACTGTTGAATCCCTAAGGACGCTGGTGTGAAACAAAATGGCAAGTATAGAGTGGTGTGTGAGTTTGTCTTTTAGTTTTGAGTGTTGTTACACAATCCCGAGGACTTAAAGAAACTGTTATAGTCATCAGTAGCTAGTGCTAACCCTACCGCTGGTGTCTTTCTTATTGAATGGCGTATTATATACCGGCACATTTTTGTTAGCTCATTTTTTTATTCATGTTGAACTTTTCTACTCATGGGTTTGATTGTCTGAACTACTTCATTTAAGGGCACGTCTGTGGAAGGGGCTCGGGAATGTCGATCATATCCGGTAGTGAATTATCTGAACGGTACCTCATTTACTTTAGCGTCATCGTATACCGAACAAACCACACACACACACACACACACACACACACACACCGGTAGATTCTAAGTGCTACAAAATCAATCACTCAGTAAGCTAAGAGCAGAAAGCTACTGTACTAATCAGGACTTTCACACATAGAATGTTTTTTATTATTTATGGATGAAGATGTAGACCATGTCTGCACTGCCTTACTGAACACAAACATGAAAATGGATTAATTGAACACAATCTTTCACTGTTGATAGCAGAATGAGCCAAACTCAGTTAGTGTATTTTGACTCAAACCCGTTGATGAATGCTTTGGGTTCAATGAATGTTCACCTCAATTGACAACATTTTTGTGTTGCTATAAGGCACTTATAAAGGAAGTAAAAGAGGCGAAGCAATTAATAATTAAAAGTAACACTTTTTACAGCCAAGTGTATAGTAGAACCACAAAACATGGCATGATATATTACAGATTATATACACGTGTTAACATGAGAATAGTGTGATATAATCACTTATCTAATCTTGTCTTTTATCTTTCAACTCTGTTGTCATGACAACGCCTGCTAAAGCCTGTAAACCCAATTACTTTTAGCACAATATCAGCACAAATACACCAAGAAGAGAGGTGATGTGATTTCCTTGGGCGTTGTACCACATGACTAGAGTTTTTATCTATTTATATCTTAAAGAGGCCACATCCTATATCTTTAATGTTTTTTTTTCTTTACGCCAAGTCTACGTATAAAACCGATAGATTGTAGCTAAACTTCTACTTATATTAATTATAATTATATCATCATTATAACAGACATAAGCGGTCTAATCAGAAGTTGCTGTCTATGTCTTTACCTGACACCAGGTGCATAATGGCAACAACAAAAGGAATAATATTGAAAACATAGTGCAACTATGTCTATTTAGGCAACTTTTAATTTCAAAGCTCATCATTTTCTTTTCCTTTAACAAAAGAATAAATGGAGGTGTTTTATCAAAAAATATAAACTGTACATCTTGGCCTGTAAACCCTCCAGGTGTCGGTGTACCGACGATACATGCTACCTATCAGATTGTGCTACCAATAATATATTTGTATTCTTTTAAGGGTAAGTTTAGGGTAAGGGTAAGTGTGGACAGGTAGGGTTAGGATAGGGGTAGGTATGGACATGAAAAAAAGCATCAAACCACACGAATAAGATGCTGGTAACTCAATCTGATAGGTAGCATTTTTCGCTATTGATTTGTGCTAACTATCTTTTTTAATGGGAGGTAGCACACTCTGAGCAGGTAGCACAAATCATCAGAACACCGGCACAGTTTACTTCGTTTGTAAGTGCCTCGTTCGAACCTTGATTTTAGCTCATTTGATGTGCAAATTGCAGTTATTTTCGGTAGTAATCAAATGTATGCAACAAAAGCTTTTCATTGAACCCTAAACGTTCTACACATGAGGCACAGACGAGACAGATGCCCACCCCTCCGTGAAACTACTGTAATGTTAACAGACTTTGGGAAGCCTGAATGTACACTGGTGAACGTGATCAGAAACGGCAATGTAACCCTACTGAATGTCTCTGTACCAGACAGCCACATATCTCACCTTTTTTATTTTGAACAAAAAGAAAGAAAGGGAAAAAAGTTGTGTATATATATACACATATATACAATATATATATATCTTCTAAATCTAAACTATTCCGAGCATAGGTGCAGGTCAACCTGTCAGTGGATCTCTACTGAAAAACAATTTTCCTCGTTTTGAAGTTCAATGTCTGTCGCCGAGTAACAGCAACACCCTGAGTTCGGATAAAAAATGTGATTATGACATGAGCTCTTCTGTTGAACTAGTGGTGGTGATTTTGTATGTATATAATGGCACGCTGTATCTCACCTCTGTACTCAACTCTGTAGAGGAGCACTTTTACACGCCACTTAAACTGTCGTTTGGATGCATGTGTGAGAGGTGCGAGTGTGAAAGAGAAAAATAATATGAGAGCTTATTTATGTGAGAGAGATCTGACTATATGTGTGTGTTTTGACTATGTACTGGGGCCACCATCTATGTGCTTTATTCTCATTCTTTTTATTGTTTATACTGTAAATAGTAGTTTCAAGTTCATGTTATTGGATTTGTTTTGTTTTTTTATTTTGAATTAACTTATTTCGTTTACATTTCTTTTTGCACAGTGCTACATGAAGGCCAGGTCCTGGTTTTAAATGTACATAAAAATTTATGAAGCAATCAGTGGTCGTCATATTTCATTCGTGGTGTGGTAGTAAACTGCATGCACTATATTAACCAACTACATGGTGACGTTATTTTAAAAGCCAAAAGAATAAAGATCATATTTTTTGTACCAAAGTTAAACTTATTATATTCGTTATTATACACATCGCAAATATAATTTCGAGAGAGAATCGCAGCAGAGAAAGGCATACTTTTTTTGTTGGGTTACTTGAAAATGTTTATGATTTGCAAACGTGTAATACCTTTTGTTTTGGATGTGCAATATTAATTGATTTCATCTGAAGCAGAGCAATTTGCAGACATTCACTGTAGTTTTCCGAAATAAAGCACATTTTGGGAAGCCAGTAACTGAAAAGCCTAAGACATTTATTTTGGAAATGTTTTTTGTCAAATATGCAGCATTTGCCTTCGGTCTGTATTGGTATATCTGTGCCATTCAATAATTAATAAATAAATAAATAATACAAATATATAATAAATAGATCAAGTCAATATAACCTTAATCCTTTGAACATTTATGCTTACGGACATCACAAACAGATCTCTGCTTGAAAAAGGAAAGAAAAGTGGAAGGAGGTGTAGAAGAGAGGGAAGAACCACCCATACAGGAGAAGCAAGGCCTACATTTAGTCTCGACGGTGAGATTAACTGCTGCAATCATCCTTCTAGTACTGCTGCTAGACTCTCTTTCAACAGACCCAAGAAAGAGTGTGTGTGTGTGTGTGTGTGTGTGTGTGTGTGCGTGCGTGCGTGCGTGCGTGCGTGCGTGCGTGTGTGTGTGTGAAACACTCTGTAATCAGGAGTGACCCTGCTGGAGTGCTTTTCTTCCTGTTGCCTGGCAACCTGACATCACGGTACACCCTTCAATGATTGATCACACAGCGTCTACCCATAGTGCTCTGGGGTTTTCAGCAGGCTTTCCCCAATTCTCCGCGTCTCTCATCCCCTCTCTCCCACACTCATTCATTCATGCTTTCTGTTCGGTCACAGAGAGAGACGGGCCCGCGTTTGTTCCTGTGGGATTCTCTTTTGAGAGGAGCTGTTTGTTTCGGTCTTTATGGCGAGGTCTGGTGCGGGAGATAAGTGTGCGTGTTTATGTATGAATTGATAAGGTTAAGGATAAGGCGTCAACATCATTTTTGTCTAAATCAAATTATTCAGAAAAACAGCAAAATAATAAATAAAAAAATGATACCTTCACAGATGCAAAGATTAAAATCTTGACCAATTCAAATTGAGGAAATAGAGGGTGGGACTGGAACCAGAGCCATTTCAATAAAGTGTTATTCATGGTTCAAGGCGCCCTCTTGCGGTTGAATGAGGGGTACACATGTGTTTGTTGTGCGATGGATGTTTGCCCTTCACCGGCAGTGGGCATTACACCCCATGACCAGGAACAGAGATTGTAATTATTTCTTCTTAAAGGAACCATAACCTACCCCTTTACCATGTTATGTTTACTAAAGCAAGTCGTATAATTGTGTTTCTTTTCTTTTCCAGCAAATGGTCGGTGAAAGAAGGTGTTGACCTATCTCTCATGATGAGTTACAGTATTTGAATTTCACCATTCTAAGAATTTTTCATTTTTTGTAAGGGGGAAAACATGACTTGCAAACAAAATATAGGACAATGCTAAGCATTAGGATTTTGGTAGTTCACTTTGTCACAAAGGTGATTTTTTACTACATTGAACTGGATTTTTGTATTGTTAAATACAGTATAAAAGGTTGGAAACTGTGGTGGGTCACATTCACATATGTCAGGATTGATGTGTTTAAAGAAAATGTTCTTGGTATGTAATTATATGTTATATAATGTCTAGTATCTTTAATATTGGATCTTTTGCCTTTAAATCTTTTGTATTTATCTTATTATTTTTAAACCAAAGCTTGACATAATTAACAAACAAGCTATAGCATTCTACACACATTTCTAAATCTTAGCTTTTATGTGCATTAACAATTCAAATAAATTCTGTATTTATTAGAACTTCAATCACTGTATAATATTATGGTCATGTTATGGTGCACATCACAAAATGGAAACATGACTGTGATGTAACATTATACTGTAGATTAGGGAAGATATTCACAGAGTTTTCCCTCAATAAACTCCTAATTTGCTGCTTATTGGAAGTAAGGTAGTTGTTTATGTTTAGGTTTTGGGTGGGGTTATGATCTAGAATATGATCATGCTCTATAAAAACTATTTAACAGCCAATATGCTAGTAATTGTTAACTATTAACAACATGTATGTTAATAGTTAATTGTGAATAGTGTTCCTTATGTGTACGTTTGTTTGTGTGTACATGTTTCTGAGTGTGTGTGGCACTTTAAATACTGTGAGTAATTGCTTTTGAATGTGACTGGCTCATTTTTTCCACAAAAGTAAAATGTGGGAAAATAAAAAGCATGATGATGTCAAAAAAAAAACTGTGGGAAAAACCATCTCACCATCTGCATTTGTGTTAAAAGGAAAGTAGGCATTTTACCAAGTTCAACAAGCTGCAACAAAGTGTAGACATTTCTTTGTATGTTACATAGAGAAATGTGCTCCTGAAAGTTCAAGCCCACTGTTTAGCAAGTCCCTTGAGAAAGGGAGGGAGAGAGAGAAAGAGAGAGAGAGAGGGGGGGAGGAGAGGAGAGAGAGAGAGAGAGAGAGAGAGAGAAATACATGTGTTGCATAGTCTTGCATTAAAGGAACCATGCATTTAACACACACATTGCCAGAAGTAGAGGCTAAGTAGGTCAAGTGAGGAGAGAGAGTGAACGAGAGAGAGAAACAGAGAAAGACAACCTAATTCCACAAACACTGCTCTTTACCGTGAGGAGCAATCTCATCTCGGCTCTGAAAATGCCTTGACTGTGAAGAATTGAGATGACATAGATTCAACATATTGTCCAATATGCAATATTTTACACTACTGTATTAATAAATAGGAACAATTCCAGAGTCGGTGTATTGCACGACAATGTTTGACACCAGTAAATATTTTTATTAAATTGAAAATGGTTCCAAACACAAGACTACAGTACAATTGAGTATGATTTAAAGAATATGCATTACAAGAACCAAGAACATATAAATGATTTTTTAGAGGGTTGAGTTTTTCCCATCGAAAACTAAAACTTCACAGGGCCTTCCAGGCCATGTTTGGGTACTTTGAGAATTGTATTCAGTCTCTTGTTAGTTGTGACGTGTTGATGACAATTCATCAAATTCATTAAACTGAATGATAATTAGTAATGGTAATTCATGGTGTACCTCAAGGAGGCCCTCCGTTGTTTCATTTGTATACTTTTGCTAAATTAGTTAAGTGTGGTATTAAATGAATGTCAGTTAATGCTAAAGAAAATGAAGGTTGTTTTTTAAGTTTTAAAAGTTTAATCTTTTAATTAATTTCAATTAAATAATAATAATAACTATTATTTACATTAGCAAACTGAGTTTTATAATAACTATTATTGACATTTATTTTATATTTGAACTACAATTAAATCAAATAATTTGAGAAACTTTTCTTTTTTGGAATTAAAGGGACTGTTGGATCATTCTATCATAATTTAATCACCCTCGTGTCATTCTAAACATTATTTATTCTGTGGAACACAAAAGACATTTTGAAGACTGTAAGGAGGTAACCAAACTGATTTTTGACTTCCATTATATGGACCGAAAAACAGACATTTCTCAAACTATCTTCTTTTACTGTAGGTTCCACAGAAGAAAGAAAGCCATACATGTTTGGAATGACTTTAGGTGAGTGAATGATTTTGAGTGAACTATAACTTGAAGTTTAAGCATGTAGATGACTGCTTCTTTGAGTATTGTAGACTACTTTCAGAGACAAAGCACATTACGTGAGGTTTTTGCAAAATATAAAATATATAAATAAATAAAACATTCTGGCCCTTGTTCAGAATGTCTAGAATTGTAATGTCATCCGTTTGTGTGCCATTAAAGCATGAATGGGTCACCTTTAGCTGGATGTTTCTGTCTCTGTATTTTAGTGTGTGTGTGGTGTGTAAGATGAGTGGACAGGCCTGTAAGTGAGCTGTGTTTCTGTGGATTGAATAATGCATTTCTGTGACGTTCTCATCCTCTCTCTCCTTACAGCCGCATCTTAATTCTCTAACATTAGTTTGCATTAACTTGACCCCATCATTCCCCCTCTTCCATTATCTCTCCAGTCTCCTTCTTTTTGTCTCACTAACCATTCCTACAGTCTCCTCTGTGAACTACAAGCATCCACTGTAGCAGAAGGTAAGAGCGTGTGAATCTAGGTGATGTGTTTTTATGTCTCTGATCCATGACTCAACCGTCTGAATGTGTTCTGCCTGGAATTCATTTACTTAAGTAGTGCTGGTCACAGAATCCTCCCCCCAGTTTATATACAACGGTTTCCTCCATTCACCCGTCTGCCTGGGCATTTCCTGTCAGGTTATTCAGTCATCCACAAATAAAAATGAGTTTACAGTGCAGCAGCAAGCTATTTTTGCTGCTTACAAGTTAAACTCTATCAGCAGCATCTATGGTATGCTGTTGATTACCACAGGAAATTATTTCAAAAAACAAACGGAAATATGCATGACAGTAACACAATGCCCTAACCAGGCGCAACATGATATAATGTCAAGAGATAAAAGCTCTCTCTTCCATGTAAAACTCTGTTTTTGTTATATCTAGCTGTGACCATGACAGGACACTTTGACCGTTGTTCATTTGTCCATGTCTGTTATGTAGTGCTGCCCACTGTGAAGTCAAATTTGTTTAAAATCCAGCTTATAATTACAATTGAATTTAAATGTAATTTATTCCTGTGTTGGCAAAGCTGCAATTACTCCTGTCTTCAGCATCACATGATCCATCAGAGATCATTCTGATATGCAGTTTCTTAATAATAATAAAAAAGTGTATTATCACTGTTGAAAAAAGTTGTGCAGCTTAATAGTTTTGTGGAAACAAAAAATAGTTTTTTTTCAGAATTATTTGATGAATAAAGCATTTATTTGAAATATAAATATTTTCTAACATTATAAATGTCATATTTTATAAATGAATATGTCCTTGTTAAATTAAAAACACTAATTTATTTTTTTAATCTTACTGACCCAAGCCTTTGAATTGAAGTAAGCATAAGCTCTAGTATAAAAATAATTGTAACTAAAAAAAAAATTTCATGATTGATTATATGATTAAAATGGTTGCCTCTAGACATCAATTATTTTATTTATTTATTTAAATTTTTATAGAATTTAATTTTGTAATCATTATTTTTTTCTATATTGTGGTTATTGTGGACAGACACTTTTAATAGACACTGTTAATTATCGCTATGATAGTACTTTACAGGTTTTTTTCAACTGCTTACAAACAAAATCATTACGTGTCACACAATTTCTAAAACCTGACACTCAAATATCAGAACTACACACCAAATCTGCAAAACCATACACTAACTCTCACCTTTTGACTCGGTTTTCAATTTCATAAAACACTTTTTGCAAAGCATAAAATGCTCTATGTAACAAAAACTAACAGGAATTAAGATTAAAGCAAAGGTGTTTGCAAATGTTTGCTTTTGAGATGTGTTTGTGATATTTTGAATGCAGAGATGTGAGGCATTTAGTTTGTACAATTCTTGGATTTGTGTCTAAGGTTTGGAAAAAAAGAGGCAAAGTTTTGAAAATGTGTGTAAGCAGTTGAAAAAAAATGTAATTTCTCATCACATGCAAACAGGATACTGCAGAACTATATCTCAATTGTATAAGCTGCTAAATGATCCCAAGTTCCATAATAGAAAGTTTGAAGTATTACCAAAATGTGTAATTTGGAGATATAAAGTTGTAATTCTAAGATAAAATATGTTTATTTTTGGCTTTGTAAGTTGCAATTGTGAAATGTAATGTGTCAGTCACAATCGTATTTTGTGGCAAAAAACATGTTTGCCCTAGATTCCCTGTGGCCCCATAGGACCTTAATCTGTGCTTGTTTAAGTATATGACTTTTGGGGGAGATTTTTGGAAATGTATGGATACAGGATACAGTCTCAGGGTGGGTTTTCTTTTTAGGAAATGTGTGCGTGTTGAAAGGAAAGGGTGTTGGTGTCAAAGCCGTGAGGAGGGCTGTGGTCAAGTTTCCATGATTTGTTCAGGAGTGATGTTCATTTCCTGTTGCCAGGAGTGTGTGTGTTTTACTCAACTGCAGCACTTTTGAACCCCTTAACTTTGGCGTTCTGAGTGTGCATGTGACGATTGTGTTTACTGGAAGACCTTTTTTTCTTTTTCTCCTCCTTCAAGGCCGTCCTCGGTTTGTCCGTCTGGTTCGGCCTCTTAGACACCACAACTGTGCCACGCACTTCTTCCTCCACATCCCTCTCTTGCTCTCTTTCCCTCTCTCTCACCGTATCTCTCTTCCTCTGTCCAGTCTTTCAGTAGTGGTCCTCTCTGCTCTCGTGGGGGAGGCTGGAATATCTGGTTTCCTGAACAATGGAAATTCAATCAGGAAATGGACCCGAGGTGTCGAAAGAAGGAGAGAACTCTCGTTCGTCTACTCTCGCCCTGCGGCCTGCGGACGCTAAAGGGGACTTGGAGGAGAACAGGCACATTGAGAAGTTTAACATCCCACTCAGCAGCCTGAAGCAAATGTTTGAGAAACCGCAGACGCAACATGTGGTGAGTGAAAGAGAAAGAATGAAAATGGAAAAGAAAAATTGAGCTCTTCAGTCTGTTTGCAGAGAGATAATGTGTGCATTAAGATGTAATTTTGCTAATATTTTGCTGGCGACTAAAGAAAGAGAGCAGATGGAGAAAGGGAGAGAGAGAGAGAGAGAGAGAGAGAGAGGGAGGAAGAGAAAAAAATGATAATGTTTAAAAAGAGTCAGTCATCTATTCCCAAGACTTTCACATCTGATTTTCCGAGTCACATGATCCTTCAGAAATCATTCTAATATGCTGATTTGGTGTTGAAATAAGATTTCTTTCTTACTATCAATGTTAGAAACAGTTGCACTGCTTAATATCTTTGTGATACCCTTCTCAAACTTTTAAACGGTAGTGTAATTCCATGAATTTCCAACAATCTGGCATCCTGTCCAGTCTGACGAATGTCTGCAGAAGAAATCTGGAGATCATATCAATGACTTTTGTGAGCTTCAGTTTGTTTCCCTCATCAGTCTTTGGTATACAGTAAATGTACTATGCATTCATTTAAAGCATTGCTGCTTTCTAGTTTTCAGATAAACAGTATATGTAAGGTCCTTTTTGAAAGTGCTAACATGCTAATATAAGAGATTATGAATAGAAAGGAAAAGTATTGTGACCCAGATCCTGTTTTTGGTCTAACTTGCTTAGCTTGACAGGGTTTGGTTCAACTTGCAATAAACCTGGGATTTTGTTTTTCAAAGCATTCTTACACATTAGTAAGCTATGTTATCAGAGCAGCATATCCGATTTCTCAAACCTGCTCATTGGCAGTGTAGCCTGCTCAGAAGACCAGCTCGTCTGCTCTAGTTTGGAACTTATCCAAGCTATTTACCAGCACAACATATAAACTGTTCAACCAGCATCATCTTTATAGAGAGATTAGGGTAAACACCAGCACATCTGTATCCAATGATGGTGACCAGCATTAAAAACTTCAGTTGGTCTTTTCAGGAGGGTGAACTGTTCAAGGGGATCCTAGGTTTCTGCTACTGTAATTTACCACACTGCAAAGAACGGGTTTGAAAGTTTAGTGTTCAACAGTCACGGTTCAGTGAAGTGACACTGATGGGATGCCTGAGAATGAAAAATTCATGTGATAGGGATGGGAAATAAGTGATACAAGAATGAGAATTCAAAGAGCAGACATGAAAGGAGAGAGACATATGATTGAGAGAGACATTAGATTAAGAGAGAAGATCAGTTTAAATTATGTGTTTCATAGTTTGGAAAACTGCTCTGCGCTGGAAAGCTCGTTTTGCTGGCCTTTTACATAGGCACATTTAATCCATTAAATTAAATTGTTGTGAGCTCACAGAGAAAAAGAGACAGAGAGAAAGGTCACAATCTGGAAGTGCACACACACACACACACACACACACACACACACACACACACACACACATAAAATAAAGTTACAGACACCCATAACAGAAGCAGCTACTGGCAATAAACTTGTGGGAAGCAGAGCAACATGTGTGCTGACATGCACACACACACACACACACACACACATATTTCACTATGTAATTTAAAACTTATTTCTGGGGTTCTTTCCGCAACACTAGCTTTCGTATAAATAACCCTATAATTTGCATGTGGGTAATGTGTGTGGGGGCAGAGTAAAGCCAACAGAAGAAAGTGAGAGAGATATGGAGATAAAGAAAGAAGAACTAATTACTTTAGCATGGTTTGGTTTTACTCATACTTGCAGGAGTATATATATACACACACACACACACACACACACACATATAAACAAACAAAAGCTTTGAGTCAAAAAAAAGAAGAAGGTTGAATGTTATGTGAAGCTGTGGCCAGTATTGTTTTGTATTGTTGTAAAGTCTCTCTGTGTTATAGTTAAATAGATAAATAGATCATAGTTAAATATTATCTAATGAGCAGAGTCACGTGGAATATGCAGTGGCAGAATTGCAATGCTCACCAGTCACAAAGTTCTACTCTTATTAACACTGCATGTTCATTTATTAAATATTTTGCCTATTTAAACATGTTAGTTTAATATCTGCTACCACTAGAAGTGTAGTACTCCAAGCTCAGTTTAGAGTTTAAACTGTTAAACTTTAATCTCCACTAAAAGGAGATTTTCAAGGTGATGCCATATAGAAACCATGTTTTGCTTGTAGAACCTTTCAGTAAACAGTTCTTAAAAGAAACTTTTAGTTTTCTTTGTGTGAAAACACACTGTAATAATCTAACTATGAAGAACCTTCTGAGCATTGGAAAGCTTCCATTAGTGTTAAAGATTCTTCATATTAGCTCAGATGTAGCTCAATTATATTAGCTCAATCATATATTAGCTCAACTATTCTTCATTCGTCAACTATAAGAACATATTCTTCTATTCGTCAACTATAAGGTTCTTCGTGGAACCATGGATGCAATGAAAAATCTTTTCCATAGATTTCACCTAAAAGGCTCTTAAGTATTGATGATTATCAGGCCAGGAATGATTTTCTTCTATTAGTTAGTAAACAATTACATAATGCCAAAATACATTGCAACGCAGTGTCCCAATCGATATACAGTTTCTTCAGTATTGTGAAACAGATTATCAAAAAGAAAGAGATGTAAGACAGGGACATGGTTGCTTGCATAGGCTGTTGATTGGATGGAGGCAGATCTGAATACAAGAGCATTTGTAAGAAAATGAAACATGCGTTGATTAATCATTTACAGTATATACAGTATCTGTTTCCATTGTAACATGCATTTAGAAAATAGATAGGTTCGTTTTTTGGAACATGGCAGGCTAATGTACGGTGGCCGAGAGAGCTGCAAATGAAAAAACACATGCAAATTAAGAAAACATCTTTGTCAATTTGACGAAGATGAAATGTTATGTAAGCTGCATAGTAAGTTTTTTTTTTAACTTAAAATTAACCATACTATTAAAATGAATTAGTTAATACATTTATTTATTATATAAAAAATAAATAAAACAAAAGAATGCTTACTATGTTTAAACCATGCACAAATTAACCATGGATTTACAACACTAACCATAGTTTAACAATGGTATGTGTACAATTGTGCTTGCAAATGGTTAATATTTTATTATTGTTACAAATCAACACCTTTTTGTTGGGTCATTTGTTATGGTCTATACTGCGCATTTGGTTGTGTTGTAAGTATTGGCAGCGCATTTCTTTATTTGTTTGTGTTGTGATCATTTGCAGTGCATGTGCTGTCAAACTGATGATGTTTTCTTAATTTGCTGGTGTTTTCTATTTGCATGTGTGGCCATGCTAAGCAGATATTGTTCAAAGCTTAAGCTAAGGTAAATTGTCCAGCAGAGCTGAAATACTATAGTTACTATATACTGTACACATTTACATACACTGTGCACTAAATTATGTATTGTAGATGTTTCCCTTGGCTTGGGTTATTGTAACATTGTTTGCATTTGCAAATTCATATAACCTTAAAAGCAGCATTAGGCTACTTACTTTTTTTCAAACAACTGCAGTGGTTTGGTCTGGCATTTCAACTTTCAACAAGTCAAATATCTGTAGTCACCAGGGTTATTATCATTAACCAATTATGAACATGACAGACAGACAGACAGACAGACAGACAGACAGACAGAGAGTCAGACAGAGAGTCAGACAGACAGAGAGTCAGGCAGACAGACAGAGAGTCAGGCCGACAGGCAGACAGAGAGTCAGACAGACAGAGAGTCAGGCAGACAGGCAGACAGAGAGTCAGACAGACAGACAGACAGACAGAGAGTCAGACAGACAGACAGAGAGTCAGACAGACAGACAGAGAGTCAGACAGACAGACAGACAGACAGACAGACAGACAGAGACAGACAGAGAGTCAGGCAGACAGACAGAGAGTCAGACAGACAGAGAGTCAGACAGACAGACAGAGAGTCAGACAGACAGACAGAGAGTCAGACAGACAGACAGACAGACAGACAGAGAGTCAGACAGACAGACAGACAGAGAGTCAGACAGACAGACAGACAGACAGAGAGTCAGACAGACAGAGAGTCAGACAGACAGAGAGTCAGACAGACAGAGTCAGACAGACAGACAGAGAGTCAGACAGACAGACAGAGAGTCAGACAGACAGACAGACAGACAGACAGACAGACAGACAGAGAGTCAGACAGACAGACAGACAGACAGACAGAGAGTCAGACAGACAGACAGACAGAGAGTCAGACAGACAGACAGAGAGTCAGACAGACAGAGAGTCAGACAGACAGAGAGTCAGGCAGACAGAGAGTCAGACAGACAGACAGAGTCAGACAGACAGACAGAGAGTCAGACAGAGAGTCAGACAGAGAGTCAGACAGACAGACAGACAGACAGACAGACAGAGTCAGACAGACAGAGAGTCAGACAGACAGAGAGTCAGACAGACAGACAGAGAGTCAGACAGACAGACAGACAGACAGACAGACAGACAGACAGACAGACAGACAGACAGAGAGTCAGACAGACAGAGAGTCAGGCAGACAGACAGAGAGTCAGACAGACAGACAGACAGACAGACAGACAGACAGACAGACAGACAGACAGACAGACAGACAGACAGACAGACAGACAGACAGACAGACAGACAGATAGATAGATAGATAGATAGATAGATAGATAGATAGATAGATAGATAGATAGATAGATAGATAGATAGATAGATAGATAGATAGATTCTGGTATTGTTTTATCAATAAAACTATGCATTTGGTGTTATTCATCATGGTTACCTCAGTAAATAAGTAATTTCTGGGTACCATTAACTGTGGTATTTTGATGTTGTACATTTTCTGTAAAGGTTTTCGTGATAGTCCCTGCATGAAGCTTGTGCTTGACAGAAAACAGAAGTAATCAAGAATACTCTGAATGTGAGTAAGTTGTATATTTCTTCATCTTGGTTGTGAAACACAGGCCTGGCCATCTGATCAGATTCTTGAGTCTGAGGTTTTTTTGGGACAAGAGCGGAATAAGTGAATGGTGTTCCTGATTGAGTGGCTAATTGTTGGCTAGATAAACACAGGAAGAGGAGAGAGATTGCTAGAGATCCATCTATCGTTTTATCTGAAACACGACCTCTCCACCCCACAGGGGTTATTAATATTTCATGATCCCTTTGCAAAGACACACACACACACACACAAACTCTCTCTCGCTCTCTCTCATTCATTATTACTCAGTTAGGGTACACAGAGAGACTGCCATGATTAAAGGCTGTCAGAAAGAGACTGAGAAACTTTCATTTCAGACATGAAATCCTCCTGCTGTTATTCATCAGCCACTTTAGGACAGAAAGCAATACAAATCCTCACATCCTGTTTAAAGTCTAGTTGGATTTTAATTTAGGTTCATCCAAGGTTTACATAGCAAGCACTTTTAAACTCTTCAGCAGGCCGAGTGTTGTTGTTGCGCATTCTGTCCAGGAGATGTCATTATAAGCGAATGCAAGGCTGGAAACGTCTCTCATAATCACAGATACCTAATCAATATTTTCCCACATAACGCTTCTTGTGCAACAGAGCAAAGGAAATCGTTGTTTTGCTAAGTTTGGATATGTGGTCTGTATAAACAAATATCTTTTTTGTTTGAACAATGTTTGAGATCTTTATTTTTACTGTTTGTTTCTTTCAAGCAAATATTTTCAGTATCCAAGGAATAGTGAGAAGCTCTTATTACACTGGTGAAAATACCAGACGTGTTCTTACAATACATAGACTTTACAGTCTATGGCCATTTCACCAGGATAATGGTCACAAGAATACCCTTAAAAGGTGCCTTTAATTGTATTGAATATGCGAATGTAGTGTTCTTCAAACCTTAAAAGTATGTAAAAAAACTGCTTTCTGATAATATAATAAATTAATGAAATAACAGATCACTTAAGTGTACTTAAAGAGAGTATACTTTCATGACTTTGTTAAACAAAATTCAACTTTTACTTTTAAAGTGCATTAAAAGTTTTACTTTGAAGTACATTTTAAGACTTGTTTCAAGAATTGTCATACTTTAAAAAAGAGCACTTAATTTGATGCACAGTACTCCATTGACTAACATAAACTTCATGTTAAGTGCATAACAATCCTTTTAATATGCTTAACAATAATTTATATGTAATTACAAATATATTTAAATATGTGTCGAGACATAAGTTTCATCAGAAATTACATTAAAGTATATTTTAGTTTTGTTTGTTTTTGTAAACCAAGTTCAGAAAGTCAGAATGATTTTCTGTAGAAACCAACTGCCTTGACAAACCTCAAAACAGCTCGACTTGTTTTGAACCCGCAACATTCCTTTACATTTTGTTTTAAATAGCGATGAACTCATGCTAAACGTTAAAGCTAGCTGACAGTTAATCACTGTCCTGCTACTGCTAAATATACCCTACAAACACAGTGACTATACTGCTAAAAGTGTGGAAAGTATTAGGTGCTGTCATCTCACTCTTTTATAGTTATCCCTGTGCTATGTGTAGTGCTCAGGCTAAAAGCAGCTCCTTGTGACTGTTTCTGGATGCCTTTTGTGTTAAAAAAAAGAAAACAGAACGGTCGGTCAAGGCCTTGGGACATAACGCAGATATTTAGATGTTTGGATGTTCACGCAGGAACCCAGGATGTTCGGTATGTGTTTTTGTGTCATCTCATGTGTGCATGGTAATCATACCATGTCTTTACGTTATGTAGATTAACCTGCGGCCTTGTTCTTCAGACTACAAACCCGGTCACCCTCCATCATCCTTTCTTTCCTCCTGTTTGTGCATAAAAGCCTCTGAGTTTGTTTTAGAATTGTTGGTGGAAATACAGTTTATGTTATCAAGAAGATGGCTATATCTGTTTGTGTATGTGTGTAGGAGAGCTGCCCCGCTGGCTTGTTTTTCTAACTCCAGGTCAGTGACTCATGTTTAAATATGTCCACTTATCACAGAGACAGGAGAGTAATGGGAGACTCTCAGCGGTGCTTACAAAAACAGGAAATCCCCTTACGCACACAAACACACGAGGGTGACCAGATTTCTGAAATAAAACCAAGAACATTTCGGGTTTAGCGCTTCAGCATATTGAATGTTTATGGCGTACCGTCATGTTGTAAAGTGATGAGCTATACAGTAGCTCGTCATACTACTAAAAATTACATTTAGTCACACTTAAAGACTGTGATAGACTGTTAGTTACTTACAACCAATTTCTATTTTATTATTATTTATACTATTGTAGATTAATCAAGAGATTTCCTATAAAAATATTTTAATCAAGTTTAAAATATATTTTCAATTTAATTTGTGTTAAATGTTTATCAATTTTGTTATGTGCTAACTGTGGTTGGTGTAGAAAAACTAAGGTTAATTAGTAGTTACCATGGTTTAACTATAGTACATGTTTTATTTTTTTAATTGTAGTAAAACCATGATTCATTTTCGTAAGAGATGATAATAATCCTTTGTTTCTCTCCAACAGAGGTTCATTAACTTTAACATTAACATTAACTATTAAATCATGTTCTTACTGTATGTTCACCTTTGTTCAGGTGAATTAATTCACAGCTCTTTTAATCTTTATCCAGGTGAAATTTTAACAGCTTTAAAGATTTAACTGGATCAGCTTTTAACTAATGTCAATTCTGCCAAAATATCAGTGCGTTTGAAAGCATCAGCAGTGTTTGACAGCACTTTGAGGAACCGACACGGCCGTTTATTAGATTTCATTTACAGTAGTTAGCCTTTAATTTAATTGCAGTGTAACTGATAAAGTAAAACTCGGCCTTACAGTGTGTGAAAGAAACCACCTGTTCTCTCTGTCCAGGGTGAACTTTGACCTCCTGGCTCAGTGTTGCACAGACTTTGCGTGTGTGTCTTACGCCAGATGAGCTGAATAGTGAAATATGACTCCACAGGACACAATCAATGTGTGTGTGCATTAGCATGTGTGGGATAGTGTTGATTATCCCTTCCTGATGTTTTGAACTGTCTTTCACAGCTACATGAGTACTTTATGGAACATCTGATAGGTGAAGATTTGATTTGCAAATTGTTTTGTGAAGCAAAACAGACAGAGGGATTACGAGAAAGAGAGAGCTTGAGGGTGAATATTGCATATACTGATGTGTTCCTGGTCCCTATCCACTTGATTAAAAGCAGCTCAGACATTCTGCTACATTTCTCCTTTTGTGTTCCATGGAAGAAAGAAAATCATACATGTTTGGAACAATATGAGGTTTAGTAAATAATTACAGAATATTTATTTTATGATTAACTAACCCTTTACAATATTGCTTCCTTATATAGTCTTATTTCCTCAAAAAGTAAAAAAAATAATAATACTTGGACATCAAAACATTACCTGACGTAGCAACATAAACTCACCAATTGAGCTCATCCTATCATAAAATTTCTCTTTTTTCTTGAAGTTCCTGGTTTATATCTCACAACTCTGACTTTTCTTCTCCACAAGTTTAAATCTCGCAGTTCTGTGACATAATTACCTTTTTTATGAACCAGTTAGGACTCTTATTCATGTGAAAGTTGGACACCTTTACAATTTCTATTTCTTTTAAATAATTATTTGTCATGATTTTTCAAAAGCATTGCCGATGATCATTAGACATGCTGCGATCCTTTTGCATGCACGGACTATACAAATTTAGCAGCTTTTAACGGTTAAGATACTTGCAACAAAAACAAAACATTCAAATAATATATTCTTCCATTCTTTCAAGATTTTTTTTCCACAGCTGAATTCTGCATTAAATTGTGTTGTGTTTCAGGTTAACTGAAAAGTAACCTTACCAGAAAATTTACTGTTAATTTTCTCTGAGGACATTATTTATTTATCTATGCATTTTTTTTTTCTTACAGTGTAACTCTTCAAAACTTCATTAGAATCTTTTGCATTAATGTTGATTGTATTTATAATGCTCTGTTTCTCAAACTCAGTTATTAGACCTGTGTTGTATGGAAGAATATAGGTTTGCTTTTGTTGCGTGTCTATTCACAATACACACTGAAAATACATTTAAACAAATGTTATAAATACATTTCCTTTTGTTTATATGTAAATCTGTTTCACAGTTGGCGGTTTATTTTTTTCTGTCCTCAGCCTCCTTCCCCATTTATGTTCCTGTTTCAAGGGCATTACTATTGACTTGGTGACGGCTTTCAAGCTTCAGGTGAACTCTAGCTGATACAGTCTTGTTGATATGCTGTTAATAATAAATAGACAAAACAAACACACACGTGTGCTTCGTGTAACACAGTGTCTCTGTTCTTAACTCTCTTCCGAACTTTTGCAAGAGGTCTCGTGGAACTGCTGATCGCAAATGAAACACTGACTAGAAAGTGTTCTTTAACCACACCTGCCTCTCTCTTTTTCTCTCTCTCTCTCTAGGAAGTGAGTGGTTCATATTCATCTAGTGGGAAAGTATCAGACAAATATAGTGGTGTAGGAGAAAACATGTCGAATCAGGACTCAAACGTTGGTGGATGTGAGTATCTTTTGGCTTTTATAATACAGTAATTCAGTTTATTTTCAATTCACCCTAAAGATGTCTTTGTTTGGCTATTTAAAGGCTGATTCAGGAATTTTTAAACTGTACTGTTTGCAACCTCTTCGTTTTTTTATGTGATTTATATGTTTGTGGAGATTCAGTTTGTGTGTGTGTGTGTGTGTGTGTGTGTGTGTGTAAAGGTGACATGATTAAAGACTTCACACATTGCTGTCTAGCATGATGACAACGGTGATGACAGATGAGCTTTAGTGCTCATGCATGTATGTGTATGTATGTACATGTGTTTGGATTTCTGCTGCAATCTTGTTCTTAAGGCACTTATTTCGGTTGCTTTGAGTTTTCAGAGTTTTCTCACGATATAGTATTAAAAGTACCGCTATCATACCCAAAGTTTACTTTATAATGCTTGAGTGTACATGTTTTAAATATATGCTGTGACAATATGCTAGTGGGAGGCCTGTGTAATTGAATAGGTTTGTTTGACAGGTGAGTTGATTTGTGACAGTTGATCAGTGTTGTTTACGACTGGTCCACACACGTACACAGACATTCACGCATGCATATCCTGATATATTGTTCATCACTCAAGTGTGCTTGCATTCTCTTGAGCGTTGGTGTCTGACATCATGTGATGCATGACTTTAATGCTGTCCAGGAGAATTGTTTTATTTGGTGTGATTGTATGTTTTCTCTTTTTAGGGCAAAGTTGGCTACCTAGATTTTTTTATTTTATAAGATCATTTGTTTTGAGCACGCACACACACTAATTTATAGAATTTCTAACACTGATAATGTTCACTAATCTAACAAAACTTATCTTTTTGTATTTTATCTGTTTTCTTTTTTACTATACATTTAACAAACGCAAAAAAATTATCTAGCAATAGCATGTTTGTTCTATTCTATCGGTTTTCTATTTATTTATTATGTAATAAAAAAACTGAAGTCCTGACTTTTGTTTGACTCTTATGCCAACACATCCAAACAAATGTAAGACCTTTCTAGAAGTGCTTTATAATAATTAGAGCTTTGTAGTAGCTGTCACCTCCTCTTTAAATGGAGAAGTTCTGTTGAAAATTGTGTTTATGCTTTTTTATTCCCCATCATATTGTTCCAGTTTTGTATGTTGTTTTTTCCATGGAACACAAAAGGATTTTTTTTAAAGAATTTTCCAGACAACAAGTTTCCATGTCTGTGAAGTTCCAAAAACATAGTAGGCACCACAGAAGAAGACGTGTGTGCTACAAGCCATACCATAGCTTTCTAATGAACAGATTTATATTATTTATTTAAAAATCATTAGATTATCAGTTCGTTTTAGGGCTGTTCTTTATACAAAGCTCTTATACAAGCTGCGTTATACAAATTTAAACATGTGAGATGGGCTGTCAGTGCATTTTATTAAAGCCAAGGATGAATGACCCTAAAATCTCTCAGACAGCAAGGTGCCTCTCCCCCTCAGCGTGTCAGTCTGTCTGTCTCTCTGTGACTTCAGGTTAAGGGCATGTTGAGTAGCTCATCTAAAAAAAGGCCTAGCAGACTGGCAATCTTTTGAAGAGGAGGAGGGTAATGGTAGGGGCCTCTGAAATACAGCCAGCTGTCCCTGCCCTCCATCACTCGGAGGTGAACTGGACAGTAGACTGGAGCTGGTCTCCAAGCATACACTCACACTTTCACACATGGACGCTGGGTGTCTATAGAGGTCTCCAGGTGGGATCTGGATTGTCCAGGTGACACTATTGTAACGTTGAGGAACATAGAGGAAACCTCAGATCTCTATAGGTGAGTGTGATTCAACGGAATTGGTTTCTGATGTCGATGTCTGAGAGGACTAGAGAGAAAGTTTCATTTGGAAGATGCATGCTTTAGATAGAACTTAACCTATTTTTTATGAAATAATCAGCACTACTGATTAACTCATAATTTGACAATCTCATTTTGCTTTTGAGCCTTTTTAAATTAAAAAGGTAACTTGGTTGAATTCAAATTAATAAGTACATATTTCCAGGTTTAAGGCCAATGGCGCACGCGCACGTGTTTGAGAGCGCTCATTAAGATTGCATAAAGAGGACACACGGCATATTGTTCCGTCATAATGGAGTTGAGAGAAATTAATATTAATGAGTATTTTTTTATGTAAACAAAGTAACAAAATGGTTCTTTTGCTAACCAAAGACTTTCACATTTTCTGAGACTTGTTATACTTGTTTCAGCAAGACAAGAACTTTTAAGCTTTTAGCAATTCACCCCATGAGTGTCTTAGAATAGAGTCCTAAAGACCGGGCTTTCTGAATTTAGCCTGTAAGCTACTGCTGCATTCCATAGACTAGAGTCTAGAATATTACAGGCCTGCTGATATACTGCTTACATAGATTAAATCACACATTTAGCAGATGTCTAATACTGCTAGTTCTGACAAAGTGAACCAAAACCAGAGAACTAACTGATCAAAACAACCACAAAAGCAATCAATCTACTACTTCCTATTTCTGATAATCATAAAAAGTCAGAACTGTGGCAGATAATCTTATTAGACAAGTAGAAATCTGAATGATAGACAAGGGACTGATATAAAGATTGCTATGGCTTTGCATTTTAGTTAGTCACTCTTCCTGGGAACCTCACTCTCTCTCTGAAATATGAAACTAATGGGCCTTGGTTTAAAACAAGTCTTCTTTAATTGTGGTTACTTCACGTCATGGTAATGCGTGATAGCCTAGAAAGCCGCCAACCCCTGCGGTTCTAGACACTTGGAGGTGTTCTGGAATGTTCATCGTCCATCTTCCCCGCTGATGTCTTTCTCTATCATGACAAACGAGTGCGTGATCCCTCTGTCTCCACATCCCCTCATCTCTGTGCTTGAAAAGTGTCAGATACCCTCAGGTGTAGAGTTTCTGTTTAACAGCTACTAAAGCTGGCTTATTCTGGATCGGAATCATCTCTATCCTTCTGCTGGGCTAGTTTTACACTGGCATGCTCTGAATAACTGCTCTGCTAAAATTAACGGTTCAGGGAACATGTCTTGGTCACATGGTGATACGGTCATGCTTTACTGATGTAAGAAAAGCAGTGTGGGTGTATGACAGCACAAAGATCTGGCTTGAAATCATCAGCGAAGAGCATTGCAGGACATCCTCCATGGGCTCTTATCTTTAGCGGTGATGGAGAGAATTCAAATATTTTTAAGAACTTAAAATGTGCAGCTATTCAAAGAGCTAACATGCATCTGCCAATAATGTTTTGATATTTCATTCGTAAATAATCTTAATCATACGGTTTTCACAGTAATGTCTTATGTGTTTTATGTAACTTAACGCTTACATGTTTTTTAAAGCTATTTTACACATTATTAATATGGTATATATTGTATGGAAGCTAGTTTAAAAAAAGGTGACTGCAACAATTTCACAATTATGAACCTCATAGTGACCTTTTTTTTGCAATTACGAGTTTATATCTCACATTTTTTCTAGATTACCGAATCTTGCAATTTTGACTTTTCTCTCAATTCAGAAAACAGAGTTTACAATTCTGTTTTTGTTTCTGCCACTGAATTATAAATAAAAAGGTAGCAATTAAATTTTTTGCAAGTTTATCTAAGATATCTGCTATAAAAGTCAGAATTTTTAGAAAAAGTTTCAAAAATGAAAACATTACCGTTTTATTCCGTGATGGAAATAAATGTTCATACTATAGTATTACAATAGATAATTACTACAGTATTAATTAGAAAAAATATTACATTTTCATTATAAAGCAACCTTGTACATCACCCTGGCTAATACGGATAAGCCAATCATTATTTTCACTTCATGGCTGATAATCCATTATGGGCCAATAAGAGAATTCTGTACCATGATGTTAAAAAAATTATGCTTCTTGTAAGTATTTAAGTTTTCATTTCTGCTAATAATTATATTTAACAGTGTTATGATTACATGCTTGGTATTATAAAAAAAGTACTTTAAAAGATTGCTAGTTGACATATAAATGTATCATTATTGATAATACCAATACATTAAAAATAAACTCTTATATTGTCACTGACAGATATGGTAAAATTATATTGTGCATCCTCATAACCTCCCATGTAATATATATAAATGACCTTATACGTGTACAAGCCTTACCAGAGCTGGTAGTGGTGATGGTTTGGGTGATCCAACTTTGAAAACCGTGATTGATGAGAACGACGTGCAGGCTTTATGACATCATTTCTCATCTTGTCATTAGAGCCATCTATAGACTGGGAGACAGAGAGAGAGAGAGTCCGCATTAGCTGTCACAATACATCCCTGTTGTCAGTTTGACTTTGTCTGGCTAAATTTACTCTTGAAAATATGACAGAGGATGTTTTCTCTAATCTAACATTAGTTTCCCGTGAACCAATCATGAGACCGGAGTCAGGGTGAAGAAATGCATTTATTTTTACAGGTTCAGGTTTAATAGCGAATGATGCGCACCCTGCAACCTGAGTGTGTCTCTGTGTGTATTTCAGCTGCGGGCAGCGCAGGTGTTTCACCATCAAGAGAGGGACACGCTGACGGTGAGGTTGATACCTTGCCTCTCAAGCAGAGACTAGCCCTATACCAAGCTGCCACTACCAAGGAGGAGAGAAGCCCATCTGTGGTATTTACCAGCATGAACACGCTTACAAATATGCATGAACATATGCTGGCCCACACTCATTTCATATTACCTGTAGAAAAGGAAAAATAGGCACAGATTTCCTACTTCATCTTCTTCAGAAAAAAACTCCTTTCAGCCCATATAAGCATGCTGTAATTAATGGATATGTAATACATAATAGATGCATAAAATACATATTAAATGGATTTGCACTTTATTGATCCCAAGTGGGAATTTGGGTTCCATTAAATAAAGTGAGATGGCAGTTACTGGATGAGGTGGAGTATTATTACACAGTGCCCTAAACAATTTGTGCTTGTATCCTAACCGGCTGCAACCATGAAAATACATATTTGTGAGTTTGGTTTTTAAAGAGCTTTTCCGTTGATATACTATTACAGATTTTGTTATTTTTATATTTTATTTTTTATTTTAATTTATAAGTTTTAGAAATGTATTGTGTTTTTGTAATTATTATTATTATTATTATTAAACATGTCTACTTATTATACAGTTTTAGTTTTATTTAGCTTTCGTTATTTTAGTACTTCAGTATATTTAGCTTTAGTTATTTAAATTAAAACAATTAAAATACTACCATGGCAAGTAAAATAAAATGTTTTTATATTTTATTTTATTTCAAGTAATGAAAATATTGTTTTATATTTTTGGTTATAGTTTATTAACTAATTATGATAATCCTTCTGGAAGTAAATAATTATTTTCTATTGGGTTATTTAACATATATTTACATTTAGAATACATTATGCTTAGAACTATATTTATTTCGGGTGTGATGTGCTACCCATTGTGAAATCCCATTGGTTCAAAATCCAGATCTCCATTGCGGAATATTAAATATCAAATATGTTCTGATTGTTTGTCAGTGTGTCGCATTCTGCATAATTTTTGATATCTTTGTGGAGAGAAATATCTCTTGTCACTGGAATTACGCTTAGCTCTATTGGTAAACTAACTCTCTGGGCTTTATCATACACCCGGCGCAATGTAGTGCAAGGTGCAGCGCAAGTGTTTTTGCTAGTTTCAGCCGGACGCAGTTCACCTTTTCTCGTCCTGCGCTAAGTTGTTTAAATAGTAAATGCATTTGCGCCCATTTGTGCACCCATGGGCATGCTGGTCTAAAGAAAGAGGTGTGTTCAGGCGCATAGTTGGCATGTTGCTATTTTGAGGAACTGAAAATAGACTACGCCATAGACCAACTCAAATCTGGTCTAGAGTCAATGGCGCAATATTTTGTTTTGTTATTTTAAGAGCGCGTTAGTAGAAAATGCACCTCTGGCCGGGTCCACAATACGTGTTCACTTTGCTTATTACACATACAGGAGCACACAAACATGTCAATTATAAAAATGAAAGGATTACAATGTAAAAGATTATTATGGTGTAGGCTACATGAGTATAAAAATGCCTACGTCATGATGGATAGTCATTACATGTATCAGAATTAGGCTACCTCCTGCATGAACAGATCCATCTAAAGTGTATTTGGACATGCACCTGCGCCCAGCGCTTTAGACCATGCGCTTAGATTGTTAAAATAGGGCCCTTTGTCTTTAAGATCTGTATAATAATAAATAATTTAATAATAGAGGATTAATAACAACGAATACTGATGCAACTTGTCAATGTGTAATGTAGTATGTTTGTATAATGTGTGTTTGGTTCTAAGTAAAAGAGGAAATTAAAAACGTTGTTTTCAACCTTGTGGCTCCGCCTAGAGGAGAATCATATGTCTCCAATCTATCCTATGTATATTCTGTATGTAAGCTCATACTGTATGTATATTTATGAATGCGTCTTACCATTTTATTGTGTGTTTCAAGGTCATGGACAGCTCTGAACCATGCTCTTTGCCAGGCGGACTGGCTAGCGTCAAGAAACAGTTTGAAAGCCAAGAGTCCAGTTCCTCTTCTGCATCCCAAAGCACTGTTACACAATACCACTATCAACAGAAACAGGTAATGCTGATAAATACACAAGGATCCACAACACTAACTCAATTCCACCAAAAAAGACAAAAACAAGACTTGCTGAAAAAGTACAATTTGTATTGCAATGCTACTGAATCCCCTATATGGCAGTTGCTCATGCAATAAACAAGACTAATTTTCATATCACAAGGCATGAGCAGAAGAACACTGCTGATTATATCATACTAACAGCAGTGAGTTGCATATTGTGTATGTTTGTTTAACAACAGGTGTTCTCTGTCTTTTGATAGCAGGTGGTAAGCTCATCAGAGTTGACGGTACGAAGCAGTGTTAAAGAAAGCAGCACCTCAAATGCTCAGGTATACCACACAATATGAAAATCCCATTTATATGATAGGAGCAATGCCCAAATAAAAATTCTGCTATGATTTACTCACTCTCACACTGTTCCAAACGTAATACAGTTTACTAGAAAACCTATATTTTGTTGCAAGACGTTCTTTTTTTGGAGGTATTATTTAGGTGCACTGCTCACTGTTTTCATGTTAGGTTTCCCTGGACCAGAATGTTCATCAGAGTGTGGCTTCAAGTTTTGGGGATCATTATGATGAGAAAGGTAGTGTTCAAATGTAGTTTACTACAGTTTAATAACAATTTGTAAGTTACTTTTTGTAATTTCCTCTCTCAATTTGTTTTTAACCTGTGAAAGTGATGGTAATTGGAGGAGAGAATTTGGCAAAAATGTCTACTCAAGCCCTGAAACAGCAGCATGAAAAAAGTATTGAGGAGTCCACTCCACCCAAACATATCAAGGTAAAAATGACATACTGATGAAGACAGTAAATTGTTTTACCTGCAGTGTGTTACAACCACCTGGCTCTGGGTGAAGCAACATTGTAGAAAGGGGAGGCCACACATAACCTCTCCTGCTTTCTGAATCTCTGTCTGTTAAACGCAAATGCCAATCACAGGTAAAACTCCACACCTGTACCCGACTCCCACGAAAAGATGGAACAGCACCACCTAGTGGACAGATGGCCGTAACACCTCCCCTCTTAAAACAAACTCTGCAAACACCACTAATAATAAACAAAAATGAAAAATAAAACATTAAGTACACAATCAAACATGTTTATAATTGCAATCAAAATGTATAGACTCACATACAAATGTCACTTACACTCTCTCATCTCCTACCCCAACTCCATAGTTCAGTATCTTCAGGTGCCTTGAAAACGCTAAACACAAACTAAGAGGAAGGGCAAATAACATTTAGTAACGGTTGATTTTATTCATCAGCTGGAGAACGAGACCAAGCATCCGCCATTACATTATCCCGCAATCGAATATGGCGAATGTCTAAACTGTACGGCTGTAATAATAGAGCCCAACGAATAAGTCGCTGGTTAGTACTTCGCAAAGACTGTAAAAACTCGAGCGGATTGTGATCTGAAAACACAACTACAGGCGTTGAACCACCCCCTACATACACATCGAAGTGCTGCAATGCCCACACCAAAGCCAATGTTTCTTTCTCAATTGTGGAATAATTGAGTTGATACAAATTAAACTTCTTGGAAAAGAAACTAACAGGCCGATCAACTCCATCATCATCTTTTTGCAACAATACAGCTCCGGCACCCTCCCGGCTTGCATCAACTTGGATCTGGAATGCTCGATCCCACCGAGGCACACTTAAGACAGGAGCAGTACTCAGCAGAAGCTTTGTATTTTCAAACAACCGCCGAAAATTTGAAGACCACTCAAACACTCAAGTATTTGGTCTTGAACAGGTCAGCGGAGCAACTACAGTCGAGAAGTTTGCGCAAAAACTGCGATAATACCCAATCATCCCAAAAAATCGTATCAGCTCCTATTTAGTGATAGAAGCGGAGAAACTATCAAGCACCTTCTTCCATATCGGACGCACCTCCCTTGTCACACTACTTTTCCCAGATAAGTCACGGTAGCTTCCACAAACTCACGCTTAGCTAAATGTATAGTTAACTTAGCTTCTAGAAGATGAGCAAACAAAGCAAACATGTTCATCCCACATCTGACTATGCACTACGGCATCATCTAAATACACGGCACACCCTTCCAGCCCTGAGACCACTCGAATCTTCAGGCGCTGGAAGGTAGCTGGAGCATTTCGCAAACCAAAACTCATTACGTTATACGAGTATAGCCCCGACGGAATAATAAAAGCAGAATTTGTTTTTGCACGAGGAGTAAAAGGAATTTGATAATAACCCTTCAAAAGATCAATCTTGGTTAAAACTTAGCCGAACCCACAGAATCTACGCAATCTTCCATGCGTGGAAGCGGAAAAGAGTCGGGCTTAGTGACGCGATTTAATTTTATGTAATCAGTGCAAAACCTATACGTCTTATCTGGCTTTGCAACAGAATACATGGTGATGCCCAACTTGAATAAGATGGGTTCGCGAGGCCAGCATTCAACAGATACTTTACCTCAGCTTCCAAAAACACAATAAAACCTCTGTCGGATGGGCAAAGAATTACCAACATCAATATTGTGATATATCAAGTCAGTGCACGAAGGAGTATCTGAGAAGAGTGACGGGAACTCAGTTATCAAATCAACTAATTGTTGACGGTTTTCTTTAGACAAATGTTTCAACATAACATCCAACTTAGTCAGTCGAAACAGTGTAATTTTGGTCCGATACCCGTTTAATAACACTGTAAGGTCCAGCAAATCTCGCCAAGAAAGACAATCCCGTAACCGGTAACAACATTAAAACTTGATCTCCGGGACTAAATTTGAAGCACTCGGACCGACGATCAAACCAGGTCTTCTTTTTCAACTGTGCTTTACCTAGGTTTTCACGGGCTAATTTACCTGCCAAATATAATCGATGTCGGAATCCATTTACATAATCCAAGAGATTTACTGGCGTTTCGGTTTCAGTAGCTTCATTTATCAAAATTGCCTCTTACTCTATGACCAAATACCAAATCGTTAGGGCTGAAACCCAGACTCTCCTGAACAACTTCACGCGCTGCCAACATCAACCATGCGAGTCAATCTTTCCAATCCTTATTCAACTCATTGCAGTATGCTCTCAACAACTGCTTTAACGTTTGGTGAAAACGTTCGAGAGCTCCCGAGCTCTCAGGATGATACGCACAACTTTTATGATGGTTCACACCCAATTGTTGTAATACCCAAGCAAACATATGGGAAGTGAAATTGGTTCCCCTGTCATTTTGGATAATCTTTGGAATACCAAACACTGAAATAAACTGAGACAGAGCTTTCACAACTGCCTTATTGGTGATTTTCTGTAAAGGATAAGCAGTGGGGTAACGAGTCGTCTGAAACATTACCGTTAATATGCAAGTAGTACCGGCTTTAGATGGACTTAGCGGGCCCACACAATCAATAGTTAAATATTCAAAAGAATTGCTCACAACAGGGATGGGATACAACGGCGCAGGGGCTAATATTTCGTTAGGTTTTCCTACTATTTGGCATGTGTGGCAGGTCTTAATAAAACTCGCCACATCTCTTTACAATCGAGGCCAGAAAAAAATGCGCATTACTTTGGTGTAGGTTTTTACCCCTAAGTGTCCAGCTACGTCGCCATGAGCCATTTTTAACACAAAAATCACACAATACATCTGGAATAACGATCTCAAATATGGGTTCACCCGAAGTACGATCACTACAGGTCATCCACTTACGAACCAAAACAACATCTTTTAAGAAATAACCAGAAGCAGCACTTTCATTAGGCTGAACATCCGAAAATAAAAGTTATTAACCCGGCATCTTTCCCTGAGCCACAATTAGCTCAGCATGGGAAATCGACGAAGGAAGCAAAGACAAATTGGCTAACGGATCAAAGGAAACTTTTTCCAATTCCTCTTTATTCTGGATAATATTAATTTTTTCGGCACTCATTGCTCGAGTTGCAGTGCAAGAAACGAAAACATCTGGAAAATCTTGTTCACTTTCATTTGCTTCTGCAGACAAAGTTGGAACTGTTTTCATAACAGGAGGTACAACAGCACGCCACACACGGTTTCCGGCCAAATTATTTCCCAAAATCAAATCTACGCCTTCCACAGGTAACGAAGGTCATAATGCAATCTCAACTTCTCCATTCACAAGTTCAGACTGCAACTGAATTCTGTGCAAAGGAGCAGAGAATATCTCTAATCCAATTCCTTGGATCAGAATACTATTCCCTGTACTAGATTCAGACGAAAAATTCAATTTTGAGTCCAAAATAAAGGATTCTGAAGACCCCGTGTCGCACAAAATCTTGATAGATACCTTACCGAGACAGTTAACTGAATAAACAAATCCTGTTGTAATGAAAGGACCATAATCTGTCTGATTCCCTACACACTCATCTGCGTTTAGATTTTTCACTCCATTAGGGGTTCCCCCAATACGCACTCGTTTATTATGAGGATAACTTGACACAAGTCCTACCGCTTTAGTTGTAGACTTAAACTTGCATTTCAACACTTGACATTCTTTTTTCCAGTGGCCCTTTTCCAGACAGTAGCTACAAGAGGAATTTGGACCTATGTTTTTAAGCCTACTCAACCTTAGACATCAGTCGGTCTAGATTTTCGGTACGCCCACCTGCAGCTGCAAAGGCTAATTCGTCTACCCGTGTCCGACGTACCAAAAACAAAAGACTAAAATAACAAACTAAAATAAAAACAGCGTTGCCGCTCTATAACCTAACATGGGAATCTGCATGGCTCTGATGGTCTAACCCGTCTCATTAATACTTCTTGGCAATTAGAGTGCAAAACCTCACTTACTCACTTTTGGTCATGTACCAAAAGAGCTTGACCCACCGTCAAAGCCTTAATACTTTGACTGCTGGATAATTTCTTCCTCTACAGTCCCAGCAAAATTATCCAAATAAAAAAACAAACTTTAAGGGTTGCATTATACAAACACTCCCCCAAACAATCAAAATATTTCGTAACAACTATTAATCAAACTCATTCAATTATCTCTTCAACCAAATTTTCTAACCAAAACTTACTAAACTTATAGATGAGCCCCCATAATGTTACAACCACCTGGCTCTGGGTGAAGCAACATTGTAGAAAGGGGAGGCCACACATAAGATTCATTTTAACAAATAAACATTTCATTAAATATAATACAATAATGAATTATAAATAAGGGAAAAAAAACAACAAACAAAAACAATCCAAGACCAGAAAGGAAAGATAAACGGCCTCAAAGTCCAGAACCTCTCCTGCTTTCTGAATCACCGTCTTTTAAATTCAAACGCCATATTTCATATAAATCATAATGTGGAAAATTAAGCTAAGATCATGTAACAAAAAAACACATGAAAAAAAGGGAACAAGACATCATGCAAAACATGAAATAAAGCTTTAGCAAAGCCATTTTCCCAAAAATGTTTCAAATATAATTTACGGAATGATGTTAAACACAATAAATAATTTGAGATGTGGTGGAATTGACACTTTGGTGTAAAAAATATATACAAAATAACAGAACTCTTCGGCAATGCATATTTCCACTTTAGACAAATGAATAATAAAACTATAAAGAGTGTAAAAAAATGTGTTTTAGGCCCACAGGGCAAAAAGTGTCCATATTTAAAGGAACGCCCATTTGTTATTTGTACATAAATAAACATAGATTTACACTGACTATTCTATTCAAGTATATTTCTTTCTATTGCCCTTTTCTTTGCTTATGTATAAAAAAGGAGAATATATTTTATGCACAAGATTATATATTTATAAAATATTATGCTTGTCTTTTCCTTCTATACCAACAAAGATTGATCTTGATTACAACCAGCTTCCTTGGGCCCCAGTAAATGTTTCTTCAAAAACTGCTGCCACAGGTAGCTATGAGACCATGTCTATCACTAAAACAATGCAAGAGGCCTCTACCTCCTCTGTGACTTCCTCACAATATGAGGCCGTGGAGCAGTTTTCACAACCAGTATCTGCCATACAACAGTTTCAAGTGACTACCCAAGTCCCAGAACGTTGTACTTCCCCTAAGCCAACAGATGCACCTACTTCAGCCAAATATGCTGTCAATAAAGAGGAGTACTCTAAGCAGAGGAACCTCTATGAACTTAAGCGCCTCTATAAGCACATTCACCCAGAAGTGCGTAAAAACCTGGAGCGTGACTTCTTCACTGAAGTGACAGACACAGAGCAAACCTATGTGGACAGTGATGAGGAGGTGAGCAGAGACATTCAGCAAGCACGCTATGTTTTTGAAAACAGCGGAAGCACCAGTCCTGGCAAGTGCATAAGTCCAGAGAGAGAGTATTTGGAGTGGGATGAGATCCTGAAAGGTGAGGTGCAGTCAATGCGCTGGATGTTTGAGAATAAGCCGCTAGATTCCATTAAAGATTGCACACCAGATGAAGATGAGGGAAAGAACATAGCCCAACAAGAAATCATCGCTGGAAAAGATGTGAAGTATACTGCATGGATGTTTGAAACACAGCCCATCGATGCTCTAGGTACAGAAAAAACTGATTCGGCAGAGCACAGTGGAAAACTAGATCTAGCAAGGGGAGATGTTCAGACAGCTACATGGATGTTTGAGACACAATCACTGGACTCACTCAACAGAATTTACAAAGAGGATGAGCAAGAGACACAAGTGATCTATACTAAAGACATTGCAGGGGGTGATGTGAAAACTGCTAGGTACTTGTTTGAAACACAGCACCTGGACACACTTGGACACACTGAGACTATTGATGAAAGTCACTTCCTGCAGCTGAAATCGGAGCTTGAAGAAGTCAAGGGTGAAGTAAAGAAAACAACCAAGATGTTTGAAACACAACCCATGTGTGTCATCCGTGGTGACTCGGGTCAGATGCTGGAGATTACCAAGGTGCGACGTGAAGAAACCGAGAAAGGTGATGTCAGGACATCACGCTGGCTCTTTGAAACTCAGCCTCTGGACCTAATCTGCAAAGATCCGAGCAAAGTCAAATTAATATGTGGGGTCTCCATGGAGGAAAATGACCAGGGTGGGGTAAACAGGGGAAGATGGCTGTTTGAGACACGGACACTCGATCAAATCAAAGATGAAGAATGGGAAAGCACAAAGATTAATAAGGAGGAGATTTTTGGAGCAGATGTTAGGAGACACTGCATGGTCTTTGAAACACAGCCAATGGATATACTTAAAGATAATACAAATGCAAGACCAATGGAGCCAGAAGACATTTTAGGTGGTGATGTTACTTCGGCTAGGCATTTGTTTGAAACAGTGCCAATTGAGAATCTTAAAGAGTTACCAGAAGTTGGCAAGTTACAAAAGGTGGTAGCTTCAGAAGAAGAGAAAGGCGACGTGAGACACCAGAGGTGGTTGTTTGAAAGCAAACCTCTTGAGCAGATCAGAGAGGAGAAGAAAGAGGTTACACGGACTATTAATCTAGAGGATCTTGAAAAGGGTGATGTCACTAATTACAAGGAAATATTTGAGACCATGGACCTGAGCAAATGTACAGATGCACAAAAAATACAAGTGGAGGGTGTCACCAGCGGCTCAGTGAAATCAAATAAAGTATTATTTGAGTCAACACCATTGTATGCTGTACAGGACAGCTCAGGACACTACCATGAAGTTAAAACTGTGCGCAGAGAGGAAATTGTAAAAGGAGATGTGAGAAGCTGCAAGTGGATGTTTGAAACTCGTCCCATTGATCAGTTTGATGAGAGCATCACTAAGTTCCAGATAATCAAAGGAATATCTAAAGAAGAAATCCAATCAGGTGATGTCAAAACTGCCAAATGGCTTTTCGAAACCCAGCCACTTGACGGCATTAAAAACTTAGAGGAAGAAGACAACAGGAAAAATGAGAGCATTGAGATCCAAAGAGGTGATGTGAAAACATGCAGATGGTTGTTTGAAACCCAACCAATGGATGGCTTGTATGAGAAAGTAGAGACAAAGACTGAGGACACCACAGACATCCAGAAAGGAGATGTTAAAACCTGTACATGGCTTTTTGAGACTCAGACTCTTGACAGCATCAAGGATGAGTCTGCGACAATCCTGAAAACTTGCACAGTAAAGCAAGATGATGTAAAAGGTAAAAATGTAAGTCTAGTGCGTTTCCTATTTGAGACTGAAAACCTAGAAAACATCACTAACAATGAGGATCATAGTGGCTTTAAGCGAATCACTGAGATTGACATTCACTCTGGAGATGTCTCACGAATGAAATACATCTTCGAGAATCAGTCATCTGATATCATGACTTCTACATCTGAGGAGACCATGCAGAAATTCAAATGCCGTCAAGCAGAGGACATTCAGAAAGGAAATGTAGTCAACTGTACCTGGATGTTTGAAAACCAACCAATTGATTCTATCAGGGAAAATTCTCAAGAACTCAAGGAGTCACGCACAGTAACAGATATTCAGGGAGGTAATGTTGATAAAGGTCGATTCATTTTTGAGACATACTCGTTAGATAAGATTCAGGAGGAAGCATCTGATACTGAGATCAGCAAACTCCAAAGCATCATACACAAGGAGATAGAGAAAGGGGATGTAAAAAACTACACCATGATGTTTGAGACTCAACCACTGTATGCTATTAGGGACAAAGAAGGACACTATCATGAGGTTACTACAGTCACAAAAGAAGAGATTCTTCGAGGAGATGTGGTTGGGGCAAGATGGTTATTTGAGACAAAGCCCCTAGACTCAATTAGAGACACAGATGAGGTTTATGTCATCAAAGCTGTTACTGAAGAAGACATCCAAAAGGGAGATGTCAGCACAGCCAGGTGGAGGTTTGAAACTCAGTCTCTAGATGAAATTGCAGAGGATATGAAAGTTGCTGTTAAAACAGTAGCAGACATCCAAGGGGGGGATGTGAAAACAAACAAACAGCATTTTGAAATGGATGACCTATCAAAGAAATATGTGAAAACCGTTAGTGTCAGTGAGATTCAGAGGGGTAACGTGAGAAGCTCCACATGGATGTTTGAAACACGTACTATTGACAAGATCCGGGGTGAAGGTTCGGAATATGATGAGATGGAGAAGGTAACACATGAAGAAGTGGTAAAAGGTGATGTTAAGCAGTCCCTGTGGCTCTTTGAAAGGGAACCACTTGATCGCATCAAGGAAGTTGATGAAACAGACACAGTCATTTCTCGTGAAGAAATCCCAAAAGCTGATGTGAAAACAACAACATGGTTGTTTGAAACCACCCCCCTTACCGAGTTCAACGAGAGCAGTGTAGAGAGAAAAGATATTGTTGGTAAGAGCATCAAGGCAACCCTAGAAGAGTTGTATACTCAGAAAATGGTTGAATCACAAGGTATTCTAATCGAGGCAGATGAGATTGGAGACGTCAGAATGGCTAAATACAAACTTCAAAGCCAGGACACTCCAGAGATCCAGAGAGAAGAGGTAATACATGGAGACCTGAACAATATTATGATGAACCTGCTCAACAGACGTGAGACAACAGAGAAGGCAATCACCATAGACAGGGAGGAAAGAGGAAATATCAACTCAACTGTCCAACAGCTCTTTAATCAGAACAAGAGTGATAATGTTGAGAAAGAGCAAATTATCAGAGGAGATATCCAAGAGGCAATTAATAACTTGCTCAAGCAAGAAGGATCTTCCAAACGTGGCATTCTGATTCAAGAAGATGAGAAAGGAGATGTGAAGATGACCATCTATTCACTCCTCAATAAAGAAAGTGAGAGCATTGTTGAGAAAGAGGATATAGTGAGTGGAAATATTCGTGGAACACTGCATAGGCTGCTGGGTAGTGCTGATTCAGAGGACCCATCATCTAAGATATCTGTAGGAGAAGCAGAGAGAGGAAATGTCAGTTTTTATTCTACATGTATCGAGTCTGGAGCACTGGACTACCTTAGGCAACTTCAGATTGGGACTGGTGAAATTGTTGAGGAAAAAGTTAAAGAAAAGATTATTGGAGGTGACATAGAGCAAACAAAACAGATTTTAAGAAAGAGCCAGCAAACAATAGGACGAACTGTTGCTGAAGATGATATTGTACCTGGTGATGTAATTAACACAGTACAGGTGTTTATGATGGAACCTGTATCCCTGCATAACATGCAGAAAGTGGAGATAGTAAAGGGAGACTTGAGAGCAGCTCTTGACTCTCTCACACAAGCTGTAAACCAAAGTACTGTCGTAGAAAAAGAAGAGATAGTCAAAGGAGATATCTGCACAACACGCAGGTCTCTCGAGGAGGCTCAAAACCAACTGAAAGAAATAGAAAAGCCCAAGATTGTCCCTGGTGACATCAGGGGTGCATTAGAATCTCTTGAAAAATCATCATCTGCAAAGACTGAGGTAATTATTGAAGACATGGTCCCAGGGGATATTAGTGGTACCTTGAAATCCCTGGAGGAGGCAAAGCAGGCGGTGAAAGAGGTTGAGAAGGAGGAGATTGTTAAAGGTGACATTCAGACTGCCCTCCTTAGTCTTCAAGTGGCTTCAAATGAAAAGAGGGTGTTCCAGCACCAAGTAAGTGAACAGGGTGATGTGAAAGGTACAATTCATCTCTTACTGGAGCCAACTTCATCCCCACGTATGCAGAGGAGGGCAAGCACAGAGGGTGACATAAAATCTTCCATCAAATCACTTTATGAGCAGGAGCAAGTGCAAATTGAGAAAGAAGATGTGATTAAGGGAGATGTTCAGGGCACCATTAAATACCTGATGAAAAAGAAAGAGCATTCAGGCCATAAATCAAAAATGAATCCTCACAAGAAAGCTAAAGTTCCCTTTAAGAATACAGTCCCTCCTCAACAAGCAGCCTGTGAATGCCCCACTGGACCTAAAACGGAGGAAAAGCCAACAAATCCACCTCCAGTGAGAAACATGCAACAGAGCAGCACACAAAGGACATCTGAGATCAAATCTTCAGAAAATCAGACTTCTTCTGAGGATTATCGTTCTGCGACTAAACAGATGACAACAGCTGTTCATGCACAAGAGTCCTCTCAGAGCTCTCAAAAGGTAAATGTCAAGGAGCAACATATCAAACAAAAACAGAACTCTCCTAGTCCAGTGCTAATAAAGAAGAAGAATTTTGGAGGTCAGATGAGTGAGAAGAAATCTGAAATTGCAGCTGTGTCTTCTGCAATGAGTACATCAATGGAGGTATCACAAACTAATATTAACATGAAGCAAACCGAGGAGACAAAGACAGTCACAAAGGTTCAGTCGACTGTGACAACAGAACAAACCACTGTAACCCAGAAGCAGAACAAGAATTTAAAATCAGAAAAACATGTTAAGAGTCTGAACCGCAATCTCAGTCCCAAAGGAATGATAAAAAAAGTGAAACCACAGCCAGAGATTCACTTTCCACCACCTCCAAGTTCTCCTCCCCCTCCCTCTGAATCAGAGCTCTCTTTGCCTCCTCCTCCCTCACCAGTGGCAGAAAGTGATGTCCAGCCAGCCCTATTACCTCGCCCTTCTCTAGTCATGAGACAGGACAGTGATCTTCCTCCTCCACCACCTCCACCCCCCGTAATGGAGTCAGACACCGAATTTTTTCCACCACCTCCTCCTCCCCAAGACCTCCTCCCTCCCCCTCCATCTCAGCAGGAACTCAGCTCTGTTGCCCAACCTGAAAAGCCAAAAGGCCGAACTTTATTCAAATTGCCAAAACCTGAGCCTCCCAAGCAGCCACAGCCAAAAACATTTAAATGGCAGAAAAAACAACCTGCACCTAGTCCACCACCTCCACCTCCACCTCCTCCATCAGTAGCAGAGCAGAGTGAAACAGTTGTATCAAACATAACCACAGTTACCGAAACAACAGAGAATATCACTAAGCAAAAGGAATTGGTTAAAACGATTGAACCTCCGGCTCCACATATTAATAAAGTTTCATCAGCAATACCAGTGCTACAACCAGCAGCTGAGGAACCACCACACACTAAAAGGGTATTTGCACCAGTAAAACTTCCACCTCCCCCCGAGCCTTCTGCTCAAAAAACAAGACCTGCAAGTAAATTCAAAACACCACTCATGCTAGCAGAGGAAAGATATCGCAAACAAAGAGAGGAGGCTGAAAATGACCAGGGAGAAACTATTCCCACCTCACCCTCACCTTCTAAACCATTTAATGTCATGAAAGCTGAAGCAGAGTCAAGCACACAGAAAGTTGAACAGCCTCAAGTGACTCTTCAGACACAGCAAGAAACGCCTAAAGAACCAGAGGCTAAACAGAAGCTATCCATGCTTCCCAAAGAAACAGCAGAAACACTTGCCCCTCCAAAAAGTCCACAGACTCAACCAAAGCAAAAGCCACCAGCACATTTTCAGATAAGCAAACCTTCATTCCCAAAAGTCGGTAAGAAAACAACCACAGAATCCTCTAGCACTGTATTAGATAAAAAGCAGGCATCTACCACTGCTGCCTTAGAAATTAAAAGCCATCCAGCCCCTGAAATTCATGCACTCTCTGTTGCAGAACAAGTTGAGAGTACAAAAACTCACTCTGTAAAACAAGAGAGCAGCCAGGCCACAAAAAACATTCAAAGTCAGACTACTGCTTCTGCTCAAGCAGAAGAGATCAAGAGCAGAGAGACTTGTGTGGCTCAAGAAGTCAAGAAGGTTATTTCTCAGACCACAAAGATCCCAAAAGTGACCCCTAGCTTTAAGGTGAAAACATTTAAGGTATCTACGGTAGAGAGGCCAGAGAAACAAGACAGAAAGGAAACAGTTCAAACAATCAGCACAGAGCAAACAGTCACAGAAACAGGAAAAAATGATGTCTCTCAAGTGTCCATGAGTCAGGTGGGCCTCCAAAAATTCACCAATGCTGAAGTGAAAATTGAGAAAAAGGAGGAAATGAGACAAACCAAGCAAGACACCAAAATAGAGGTCCAGTTGAAGAAGCAAAGACAAACATCAGTTCAGCAGCCACCACCTGTGGCACCAAGACCATCAGTTGAGATACATCAAATGCAACCAGCAATATCAACAGAGGTACATCAAGAACAAGGGCAGACATCTGTCATTCAGTCACATCAAGCAGTGAGAGAGGAACACTTCCAGATTCATGAGGAGAGGATGGTCACTCAGACCACATTTCAACAACAGAGCACACAACAGAAAAGTAAATTCCAGATCAAGAAGCAGGTAAAGCCTCCACTGCGGCCTCCAAGCAGAGAGGAGGCCATAAAACAGCCAATGCAGAAAGAGGAGCAAAACAAAACAGAGATTGCAAAAACAACAGAATCTGAAATGAGTGCATCAATGACATCCGAAAGTTCTTATGCACAAAAATGTGAAGAAATTAAAAAATTATTGTGCTATATGAAAGAATTTGAAGGAGCTCCTGCAAAACTGAACCCAAAGTCATTACAGACAATGCTGAGTATCATTCCTGACTGGCTAGTTGGTTCTGAAGAGAAGGCTGATTTAAGCTGTACTCATTACAACAAGCAAAAAATGAGAGAGGTAATAATCTATGTGCAGAACCTTGCCCTAGCTAAACTACATTTTTTAGAGGGAAATTTGTCCGTTTCAGAGACGGCAAAAAGTGAGTCATCACAGGAAAATAAAATAGTTGGTGGAGCCACACAGAAAATATCTAAGATTACTATTGGTTCAGCAAAAATAGAGACTCAGAAGAAAGTAGTGGAGGAGAAGAAGACAGAGTGCCGGAGTGAATCAAAGATATCAGAGCTCAAAATGCCACCTGAGCTAAGAATGCGGACACCGTCACCTACATTCATCTGTATCGAGTCCGCCAAGAGGACAGACTCTCCCTTGCAGTGACTCCATCACCCCCTCTCTCTTATAGGTCGGGCACCACACCAACACCTCCACCTCGCTGGTCTGAAACACCAACACGTCTGAACCAATTCACACCCTCCCCTACAATGAGTCGCTCTGAGAAGCTAGCTAAACTAAGAGATACCACTGCCAAACTCTCACAAGGCATGACTCCACCACCCATGCCTTTGCCAGAGTACATAATAAAGGCTCAAACTGATTTGGAAGGGTCTCGCTCATCCAGCTGTTCAGAGATTACCTTTGAGACTCACATGATGGAATCATCCATGACAGACGTCACAGATATCCATGGAGACTCCATGATGACTGTAAAGGACAAGCGTGAGTTCTTTGAAGAGGCTCAGAAAGCAGAGGTCTGTCATCCATCTGTACGCAAAGACCCTATTGACATCCCAGTGCGTCTTGGACCAGATACAGAAGATAATGAGCCAGAGATCCCGAAATCCATCGACGCCCATGAGAGAATATTAGACGACTTGCCCAGGGTTGATCTGTCCAGGCTTGTTGACAAATTTGAGTCTCCCCAGCCTAAAGTTTATATGCGGAAAGAGCCCATTGTGATTACTGAGAGACTTGGAAGTGACACAGATGTTGAATCTGAGAAGAAGTCATCTTTGATGGAGGACATACCAAGCTTTGATATTAAAGCCCTCAAGAATGTATTTGAAATGGGTGAGCAAGCCCACCAGCACCTAAGGGAAGAGAGAAAGAATATTGAGAAACAAGAGGAAGCACCTGAAGGATTCTCTCAAACTAAATCTGTAACTGAGAACTTCTCCACTGTAGATGAGTTTGGAAACACTGTAACAGGCTCAAAGATGGAAACAACCTCCCGCTCTCAGACTGTGACAGCCCGTGGTGATCCACCAACTTACGCAGCTGTAGTAAGAGGAAATGTTCCTGTCCTGGACGTTCCACCAGAGGCCTCTGCAGAAGAGTTACTAAAGAACTTCCAGCAGACATGGGCAGAGAGTGAAAACGTCTTCAAAAACCTGGGCTTCACTGTGTCTGAGCAGCACAGATCACAGACTGTTTCACACCAGCACCAGACTGTTGTCACCGGTAAATCTGTGTGACGAGCATGGAAAGGTTAACAAGAGTGCAGAGTGATAACTAAAACAGTGATGGTGTGTTTGCATTTGACAAATAATGACGCTTTAGGCATTCCTGTCTATACTTTTATTTTGATCTTTTAGTTTGTGTTAATAAGAGTGCTGCTAAACTAGATAGTCAAAGTGAATGTGATTATTATTTTGTTACTATTGATTTGTATATTTGTAGTATTGCCCGTTATATGTAATGAGACTGTGCTGAGGTTCTGATGTGATATTTGCATTTGTATTGCACCTCACTAAATGCAAGTTGTGTTGCAATGTGCAATGCAATGTTTTCATTCTAACAACTATACTAAAAGCTTCAGCTTGTTTCTTTTTAATATCTTTTAACTTACCAACCTCTGCTCATAAAAGTATAATGAAACTGTCTGCTATCTGTCCATGTGAGTCTGCATATGAATTAGGGGTTGAACGACTTCTGATTTTTAAAGTCGACTTTTATGTGATGAAAGTCAAGTCGAAGTCGACTTGTTGTCGCTGATGACGTCATTAATGAACAAATAAGTCTGGAGCTGTGACAAACGTCTTGTGCACAGCTATGAAATATGACACAGCGCTGCCCACATGACTATTGCACCTATAACAGCTTATTTTTATCAGTTATTTAGTCTTTGGGCCATTATATTTCTCACAGATTCCTGCTCATTCTAAATCAGATACAGATAAGTAGTACAGTAAAGATTACATTCATATGAATGAATGCATTAGTGAGCATTAGTGAGAGCGGTTGCGTGTGTGAATTAATTGTACCTGGCAGCGTCTCTCTACTAGTAGTGAAGCTGTGGGATTTATTTATTAAGAAATATATGCTTGAACTTTTCAGTTTCTAAGCTATTTTACCGAGAAATCACAGAACAGTGTTGACAATGCATTTTCGCGCTGAATGATTCTGTGCGCTTGATCTGAATGATTCTGTGCGCTTGATCTGGTATTGTACGTGCTACTGTCTGTAGCCTATGTGTGTGCGTTACAGTGCAGCACATATTATATTAGAACGTGATTAACTTACCTGTACAATAAGCAGTTTAAAACATGCATTCTACCGTTCAATTTCTAGCATCCAGTAATATAATCACACATTTCTTGTGGAGCGCATTCAGAGTATGAATTAGTTTGTAATTTTCACTGTTTGGAAACGGAGCGTAAATGTGGATTTATTATCCTATTGCGCCCTCTATAGGACCAGCGACTAGTCGACTTCAAGCTTAAAGCGTCATGGCAGAGCACTTAGGTCGACTGGTCTGTGCAACCCCTAGTATGAATGTGTGCTGACTGATTTAAAAGCATTTTCTGATGCTAGTCTCTTTCTCTCTCTGACAGAAAATACGGGTGCCAGAGTCCGAACTGTGTCGGGTATGTCGGAAGAGGGTGTATCCCATGGAGTCTCTCATAGCAGACCAGCAAAACTTCCATAAAAGCTGTTTTAGATGTACACACTGCTGCAGCCAGCTAAGGTAGAGGCGTCTTTTTACACGAATCCTAGATATTTTTAACATTTGAATGTGTTACAGCGTGGAACAAGAAAGTTAAAAAAGTTGAAAAGTTTATATGCATCATACTTCCATACAGGTTTATTTGATTTGGGAGTTATGAGTATGTGAGCTGTTATTGTTGTAATGAGAGAACACACTTTACCGCCATCTAGTTTATATCATATTCAAATCTGATATTTGTTTATGGCTGATACTGTATCTCATATTTGTGCTTTTCTCTCTACTTCAGTCTTGGAAATTATGCTTCTCTCCATGGACGAATGTACTGCAAGCCACACTACAAACAACTTTTCAAGTCTAAAGGCAACTATGATGAAGGGTTTGGAGAAAGACCCCACAAAGAACTTTGGAGTACAAAGAATCAGAGCAACTCCTCAGAGACAAATAACATAAAAAACAGCCCTCCTGTCAATTTTAATGTCAAGGTAACTCACAGCCCGCAAGAAAATGACCCCAACACCACAGAGAGGATTACTCTAGAAACGATGAATGATGACATTAAGAAGCCAGCGAACAAAATGGCAGTTGTGTGGCCGCCCCTGAGTGATTCCCCAAAAAAGTCATTTAATTTGGAGGAGGACGTAAAGGTAGTCAAACCTGTCTGGCCCCCTCAAGTTGAATTAGAACTCTCAGGTAAAGAGAATAATGAACCAGCAATAAATAAGAGGAAAACTGTAATTACTAGAGGAAACTCTGCAGAAAATGTCCCTGAAGAAAGGGGTGGAGGGCTTATGTCATCCATAAATATGCTAGAGAAATCATCTACAGATGCTAAAATAACTCAAGAGACAGAGGAGCCAACACCAAATCCTGAAACTGCTGAGGGGAGAGAGGATGCCAGTGAAACAAGCAAAGCAATTGAGTCCTCCAATGAAAGCCAGCAGACCACAGAGCAGAGAAATAATGAGACAACTCAAGCAATTGAGACAAAAAAAGAAAGTGAGATGAATGGTCAAAAAGTTGAGGAGATGGAGAATGGAGACGCAGAAGGATCTAAGAATGAAGAAGAAAGTGACAATGCAAATATCACAGATGAAAATGGTACTAAGGAAAGAGAAAATAAAGTGCAAAGTGATGTAAATGAGGGAGAAGAGGTAAAAGTGATGGTGATAGATGGTGAAATACCAAATGGCCAAACAGCCAATGGCAATGCAAACAACAACAATAATAACAGCAGCCACCTAATATTGGACAACAAGGCCGGTTTGGCAGGAATTGATGAAATTAAAGAAGAACCAGGGCTGCTGGACTTCTCCTCAGGGCCACTTCCTGCTCAAGAACCATTTAAAGAAGAGATCAACAGTGAGATGAGGGCTTCTGACATATTCCAACAGCTCCAAGACGACAGCTCTGTCTCATCACGTGCCAAATACTCACATGACATAAAAGTGGCAGAACAAGAACAGCCCAAAACCAAAACATTGGTTTGTGCTGAGACAGATGACAACCCAAAGTTTAGTCCCTCACGTTTCATAGATGACATATTTGCAGGTTTTGATGACAATTCTAGTTTGTTTCCTGAATTTAAGGATGATATTTGTAGCAAGGATTCAGCTTCATCTCAGCTGGATGACCTTCTGGATTTTGGAATAGAATCAAAAGGGGAGATGGGCCAACACGCTGAGGCGGAAATTAGGAAGAATCCACTCGATAAAAATGACACCAAAGATGCTGGGCTGTTGAGTGAAGCCAGCAGCCTCTGGCAGGATGAACATGACTTCTTGTCTGTAGAGGATCAAATTAAACAGAACCGATATTATGATGATGACTGGTGAAAAAGTAATCATTTACACTGTTTAATCTGCCATACACTCATTTATAAACAATCAAAGCTTCTGTCAACATTTTTTAGAATAATATCAAAGCTCTGTTCATGGAGAGATGAATGTTAGCATGCTCGTATTGCATTTTATATTCTGCTCGCAGCAGACAGCACATTTAACCACAATCTGAACCTTTTAAAAAGCTTTATTTAAAGCACCTGGTGTGCAAGATAAATTGGGGAAATATGATAATAGTGTTTTTAGTTTTTATGCTGTAAACATTTAATTCAGAATTAATGTCTCTTTGCTGGTGTCTGTTTTCCATGCCTGCAAGTTTGCAGATCTCTTTTGCTTTCTTTCTAGAACATTCATAAGGGGTTATTTCTGCTTTTGTTTGATAGAGTTTTAGACCGTCTGTTTGTCTTACGGTGGTTATAATGAATTGTTTCTATTATACTGCTACTGCATTGACAATGAATAAAAAACATGTTTCTGGAATAATCAGTATTATCTTTTGTGTTTCATCAGCATCATGTTCTGTATTTTTTGTATGAAAAATATGATCCACATATAGCCAAAAACTTCATTTGTAAAGTTCATTTGTAAATTAGTTCAAGGTTCTTTATTATTTGTCACATACACAATCATACAGGGTATAATCAGTAGTGAAATGTAGGTCAGGACAGGTCCGCTCAATGGAAAGTGCAAAAAAATAATAATAATAATAATAATAATAAAATAGAAAATAAAATAAAAATAACGTAATAACATAAGCAATGAAACATAACACAAGAGAATATATATATATATAAATATAGGTGAGAATGAAAAAGGGGACAAATAATAAAATAAAACGAGATAAAATGTGCAATACAGTATACTGTGGATAATAAATATTAATAAAAAACACGGATGGGCAAGAGAATGTGCAAATAGGTTGTACCGGGTATGTACACATAGCAGCAGTGTGGATGATGGAGAATAATGGATGTGTATACAGTTTATTAAATTGAGTCCTGTGGATGTAATGATGTTATGAGACTGAGTTTAGGATCCTGATGGCCTGAGGGAAGAAACTCCTCCTCAGTCTTTCAGTTTTTGCCATCATGCTCCTGAAGCGCTTGCCAGATGGCAGTAAATAGAAATGATGGTTACCAGGGTGATTCGAGTCCTTGATGATTTTAGCAGCTCTGCTTTTGCAGCGTTTGAGGTAGATGTCCTGCAGAGAGGGGAGAGTAGACCCTGAGATGCGCTCAGCTAAACGCACGACTCTCTGTAGAGCTTTGCAGTCCTGATTTGTGGCATTATTATACCACACTGAGATGCACTGAGTCAGAACACTTTCTATGGCCCCTGAATAGAAAGTTTTCAGGATAGCTGGTGAGACCCTGAATTTCCTCAGCTGTCGCAGATGGTACAGTCTTTGCCTGGCTTTCTTGACCTGTGTTTGGATGTGTGCAGTCCAAGTCAGGTCCTCGGAGATGTTTACACCGAGGTACTTGAAGCTGCTCACCCTCTCCACAGGGGTCCCACTGATCATAAGAGAGTGTGGGGCTGCTGCTGTCTCTTCCTGAAGTCTACAATCAGCTCTTTGGTTTTGGTCACGTTCAGAGAGAGACAGTTGTCCTGGCACCATGATGTGAGTCTCTCCACCTCATGCAAGTATGCGGCCTCATCATTGTTGGAAACGAGGCCCAGAACCACAGTATCATCAGCAAATTTGACAATAGAACTGGAGCTGTGAGAGGACACACAGTCGTGTGTGTAGAGAGAGTAGAGCAGGGGGCTCAGGACACAGCCCTGTGGGGCTCCTACGTTCAGGGTGATGGAGTTGGAGGTGAACTGGCCGACTTTCACCACTTGTGGTCTGGCGGTGAGGAAATCTTGAATCCAGTCACAGAGTGAAGTGTTTAGGCCGAGGTCTGAGAGTTTGACAGCTAGCTTGGTGGGGACTATAGACTATAGATAATCCAAGACCTGGGGTCGGTTGCATAAACATAGCCACTATGTTAAGACCGTATCTTAACTAGTTTAACCAACTAACAGTTAATCAAAGTTTGGTAATCAGTCTGTCTTTGATTCAAATGAGGCTATTATACTTTTCTATGTAACTGACTTTACAAAGTTATGACCAGTCTTTGAGGAAAGTGAAACAAAAATAACAGATGACTAACTTTTAAGACTAGCCTAAGCAGTTTATGCAACAGGCACCTGAAGTGGGTGTCATTAAAGGGGCTCCAGGAATATAGTTGAGAACCACTGACATAGAATACATTCACAGGGACATTAAACAACTCCACCAAAAACAACTAAGTGACAGCAAAATGTCTAAAAGCTGATTTATACTTCTGCGTCAGACATAAGCCGTAGGCTGTGCATCGGGTTTCATTTATACTTCTGCATCGTTGTCCACGTCAACATGCAGAACACATGCGGACCGCTAGTCTGCAGTGTCCACGGGCATGTTGCTTGTGTAACCCGCAGTACCACGGCAAACGCCGAAGAAGAAGCGGCTTGTCAGAGAAGCATCAGTCGTGACGGTGGCAAATAATATCCAAGAACAGATAATTTATTTAAAACTAAAAAAGAGACGACAATGGAACAGGAGAAGATGGCATTATTTCAATCTCCACAAGGATTGTACCGAAAGTGTGAGCGATGTGTAATGCTATGTTGTATAATAAATTATAAGACAATTACTTGTTCTTTGCTTTGATTTATTTTAAACAAGAAGGTGTAACATTAAAGTACAGTAAAGTGCAAAAATCACACACAAAACAAATACATAGGGAGGGAGGGGTTCTAGCAAACCAACAGAATGAACACGCTGTCAGATGTTTGGAGAGGTGCATGTCAGGCAACAGCGTAGGCTGCGTGTACTACACAGCCTATGGCGTAGCTACGGTGTAGGTTTGACACAGAAATGTTAATTGGGCTTAAGGGTGCATATAGTAATAAATTATTATTATAATTTTTTTTTACATCTCTTACTCATCTTGCTCTCCACCATGTGCCCTCGCAGTCCGGTTTCCTCCCCTGTCCCTGGCACCAATGAGCCACTTTGACACTGCCTTTTCTGCTTCTTTTCTGTTTATTTGGTTCGTAAGGGCATTGTTTTTCAAGCTGCCTGTGAAATACATATAAACAAAGAGCATAATAGAGAGATTAAATTCCATATTTGACCACTTGCATCAAAGAAGCAGTTCTCCAATTTTCCAATGATTTATGAATAACTCAACTCTGCTGAGTAACCTCTGGCAAAGAGGAATAATACTATAGTAATAAACATACCATGTATGACCTCAAAGAGTTTGAGTCCCCGGAACTCTCGCTTTCCATGGCGCCCAACGAAATTGTATTCCCTCGACAAGGAGTGATCCAAAAGGAAGGCCATCATTCTCCTTGTAGCTTCTCTCATCTTTTTAAGTGGGAGAACTTGCACAATTGGTGGCTGACTAAATACTTTTTTGCCCCACTGTATGACCTACGCGTTATGTGTTTGGGGCGAAGAGCACGCACGCTCTGTTCTCGAGGGAACGGAGTGCGTTCATTGTGAGCATTTTTCTTTGAAAAAGCTCCGCTCTCATTTGTCCCTTTTCTCGAGAGAATTAGGGCAATCATCTGCCCCCCGCGGCTCGGGTCCGGCCATTGCTGAGGCAGCGAGGAGACTGAGATTGTGAGGATCACAGATGGAGCTCGCTAACGAGTTTGAGAGAGGAGTTAATCTCTCACGCTCATTGGCGGCTGACGAGGGTGAACTGCTGGAGGAGGATGTGTTGTCACAGCATTGTTAGTCTCTCTCTCTCTCTCTCTCTCTCTAACACAATTTAGTGAGGCATTTTGTTGACATTTCCAATCTCCAGGGCTCCGCTTAGGCAGTATTAATGTGTAGGCTCGTTGGAGCCTCACTAACCGTCTCTAGCGCTGAATGTAGTCAGGTCTCCTCTTGTTCTAAAGAGTCGTTATGCTGAGACCTCCACTCTTAAAAGCCCCTCAACTAGGGATGATTGTTGTTAGGCTTCCTCTCGTTTTAGAGAGTTATCCTGCCGAAGCCTCCTCTTTTGAGAACTCCATCTCTGGCAGTAATATGAGTATGTAGACTCTTGTTGAGCCTCACCAACTTCCTTTGGCGTTGAGTGTAGCTAGGTCTCCTCACACTTTAGAGAGTCGTTATGCTGAGACCTCCACTCTTAAGAGTTCCCCTACCTGGATCGAGGGTTGCTTGCTTCCTCTCACTTAAGAGAGTCATTCTGCTGAAGCCTCCTCTCTCCAGAGCTCCGCTTAGACAGCACTATTAGTATGAAGGCTCTATTGTCAGCCTTGCTAGCTGTCTCTAGCGTTGAGTGTAGCTAGGTCTCCCCTCGCTTTAGAGAGTTGTTATGCTGAGACCTCCACTCTTAAGAGTTCTCCTACCTGGATCGAGTGTTGCTAGGCTTCCTCTCGTTTAAGAGAGTCATTCTGCTGAATGGTTACGCATGTAACCATGGTTCCCTGAGAATAGGGAACGAGAACGAGATGAACGAGACGTATGTTTAATGTGATGGGGCAATAGTTTATAACGTATTAGAGAAGATAGTGCCCATGTTGCTAGTCATTTCGTCTAGTTAATGTGTATTTATGGGTACATAGAGAAGTTGAGATTAATCAGGTAGGTTATTTTTGAATCTGTCTTCAGTGGCTGGAGCAATAGTTCTGCTTGGACGATAACGCGGAGTCATATAGAACTCATCTTCACCTGCACTCAAAGGTAGACACAAATCCGCCATTAAAGCAAGTAACACTGAGACAATGGTAATGTGTGTGAAAAGAGTATTAAGTTAGCTGTGTTAGCGTGATTAGCACCAGCCACGCTGGCGATGCTAATGGGCTATAAGCTAATAGCGGACTTGGGAAATCAAAATCAAATTAGTGATAACAAGGCACTCTGATTGTTTTTGTTGTAGAATGTGATAGGGTATATATTTACACGTTATAGAAACGAAAATGATGGTGTATAAAATTTATTTTAAGATAGAAAATAGACAATAAATAATTGACTTGATGGAGCTCAAACTCAAAACATGTGTCATGCGCAATTATCCATAAGGCCTCTTTAAAAACCATTTGGACTAATTCTATGTTAGCAACAACTGATGCAACCCGCCATTTTTTCAGACAGTTTTTAGCTCGGTGCTTTTTTAATATACCAAGAGAGGATATAAGCTGTATTTTTTTCTACTAAAAAAGTACATGCTGTGGATTAAATTATAGCCTATGTCTCCAAAATTCCCAAATGATCACAGTGCACAGGTAAATAACTCATTTAGCCTATATTTTGGTTAGGTCAACATAATAATACTAGATACATACACAATACCACCATTTTATTTTATTTTATATTAGTTTTATATTATTATTTCTTTATTTATTTTGTCAATTGGTAATATTTTTCTTGATTCTGAATTGATTTCTCTGCAGTTTCTAAAACATAAGTGGGAAGGAGTAATTGCATTACTCATCACAAAAGTATTGGAGTAAAGAATACATATTCTGTATACTTATTCAAAAATAGTAAAACAAGTAGAGAGTAAAGTGGCTAATATCTTTAAAAAACATTGCACCTAAAGAAAAACTGCAGTGCTTTACAAGTATAGGACAGGAAGAGCTAAATAAACGTATCACTGCATCTAAACCAACAACATGCCTATTAGATCCCGTACCAACTAAATTACTGAAAGAGTTGTCTCCTGTAGCAGAATAACTGCTTCTCAATATTATTAATTCATCGTTATCTTTAGGTCAAGTCCCAAAACCATTCAAGCTGGCGGTTATTAAGCCTCTTGTTAAGAAACCACAAGTAGATCCTTGTAAACCGGCAAATTACAGACTCATTTCAAATCTTCCGTTTATGTCTAAAAGTTTTGAAAAAGTTGTGTCTGCTCAATTGTGCTCCTTGCAAAAAAAATATCTCTGTGAAGAGTTTCAATCAGGTTTCAGGCCCCACAGCACAGAACTGCACTTGTTAAGATTACACATGACTTGCTTCTTGCGTCAGACCAAGGCTGCATCTCATTGCTAGTTTTACTTGATCTTAGTGCTGCGTTCAACACCATAGTCCCTACAGGATTTTTTACAGATTTTTGCAGCCTACAATGACTGATTTCGCTGCGGTTTTTCTCAACATTTGTGATGATATTCTTCTAACTTTTCTGACTTCGAGAACCACCATAGGGTTCCAGACTAACATTTAAGGACACCAGCACCAGTGCCATTAAGTTCTACAGAAGGTGGCACCACCACCTGACAGTAAAGCACTCACCCTTATCGCACATGTACATCTCAGAGATGTCTTTTTGATGTCTGCATTTACATATGCAAGACCAGGGTGTTAGGGTGTTTGCTCATCAGCAATATATCTCGAAGATATTTCCTGTCAGATGTCAAATAGAGATTTATTAAATGCATGTAAAACTTCTTCTGAGACGTTTATCAGATTACAAGGCAGATGTTTCCCAGATCTTTAGCAGACGTCTTGCAGATTTACTTGTGCTGTTTGGGTAGTTGAGATGCAGATTTACTTTTATTACTGTCATTCATAATGTTTAAATATAATTTGATAAATAAAAATTAAAAATATACATAGGGAGTGGAAATGGCTAATAAGCCTACAAGCAAATACGCCTATAAGTCTCTGCAGGCATATGGAGGTAATTTAATGTCCTTTTTATTTTTAAATAAGTGTTTGTTTTCCTACATTATGAAACTTTTAGTTTTATAAATGGAGGCAACCTATGAAGGATGAACAAATAATGTCATAACATTAAAAATAACTTTCAAATTTGGTAGGCTAATACTTAAAGCTTTGAAAAGTTGTGTGAAACATTTAAAAACACTCGAAAACATTAAGACCATTTCTGCCACAAGTTGTTCCTGTTGTTATGTTAAATCCATGGTGGATGGTGGAGATTTGTGTTTATTGAACAATGTTTTTCAGTCAGGTTTCAGGCCCCACCATAGCACAGAATCTGCACTTGTTAAGATTACAAATGACTTGCTTCTTGCGTCAGACCAAGGCTGCATCTCATTGCTAGTTTTACTTGATCTTAGTGCTGCGTTCGAAACTAGATTATGACATACTCACAGATCGATTACAAAACTAAAACGCTGGATTGTTTTTTCAACCCAAATGCTGGGTTGAGACCGCTGGGTAAGGGCGTTGGGTTGTTTTAACCCAATTTTGGGTTGAAAATTGGTCTTGATCATAACCCAGCGGCGCTGGGTTGGGAACGCGGACGTGAAGGAGAGCACTCACGTCACGTCAACATCCGACGTCACCCCGACGACACCAGTGCGAGAAGCCGCCATTTTCTCAGCCTGAAAGAAGCGAGAAGCGAGTGAAGACGTTATGATAAGTAAAGATTCAAAATGTTAACTCAACATTCATTGTTTGTGTCCAGGAGTATTTTGAGGTTTCATGGAAGGCGGAAATAGTCCGAAAATAGCTTATATTGAAAAATACGCGGACGTGGTTTAACTTACGCCTCAGAAACGGAGATCTTAACGGTCTCTTTTACTGAACGGAAGAGGTAACGTTAACTTAACGTACTTTTATAACGAGTTAGTATCATTATTTAGAGCAGGGGTGTCAAACTCATATGTAATGATAATCTTATTTTTCATTAGGTTGCCGTGGTGGCAGATATTGGAGGGAGCACTGTAGATGAGTTACTTTTATAACGTCCGTGAGTGTCTTATGTCATATTTAGATACGATTTTACAATATCTGCTCTCTTTGAGGTGTTAATAGACGGTTATTAACATGTTAATTCGTTATTGTATTGTTCGCGGTTAAACTGAATGTAGTTTCCTAAAGGAAATGGCGTTATGTAATAAAGACTAGCATAATTATTTTGAAGCCGATAATTGTTAACAGTAATGTCTTGTATGTAATATTTCAGACTTGTTGAGCTTGTGTCTTCGTTGTGCCCGCGCCGGGAGTTAAGGATAGAAGCGTGCGTGCGTGCGTGCGTGCGTGAGGAGGAGGAGGCTTCTCAGCTTCTTCAGAAGAGAGGGAAAGACCGTTTTAAGGCAAGTAAACTTCATAATTCCACCCCTTTGTTTTTACTAAGACTAAAATAATGTTTCTTTGTTTTTATTGTAGATTTTGATTGCCAGAGACATAGGAGAGCATAATTATTTTGAGATTGATGTAAGTGATTATTAGAAAATACATGTTTCTGTTGTCTCCTACCTGTTTACTTCACATTTTAATGTAACAACAGTATGATTACGTGTTCATATTTTATATAAACCATTGGTGTCCTTTTTTTCATTGCAGAACCCAATCCAACTTTGGAGTTAAGGACACAGAAGCCTGCTTGTGTGAGGAGGAGGCGACTTTCTCAGCTTCTTCGGAAGAGAGGGAACGACCGTTTAAGGCAAGTAAACTTCATAATTTCATGTTATCAATTTTTTTACTAAGACTAAAAGAATGTTTCTTTGTTTTTTTGTAGATGTTTATTACCAGAAACTTTGGAGAGCATCATTCTTTTGAGATTGATGTAAGGTATTATTATAAAATAAATGTTTCTGTTGTCTCCTGCTTGTTTACTTCATATTTTGATGCAACAACAGTATGATTACGTGTTCATATTTTATATAAACCATTGATGTCTGTTTTTCATTGCAGTACTCAAACCAAATTTGGAGTTGTCTGATTTGGAGAGTCATCGTTCTTGGTCTTCCTTTCTTAAAGGAATAGTTCACACAAAAAATAATATACTTGCCCTTATGTCATTCCAAACCTATAGGACTTGTGTCTGTCTTTAGAACACAAATTAATATATTTTACATTTTCTCTCATCATTTTTTGTTAATCCATTGAGAGTCTAGATAATCAGTATTTTCAAGCTTCATAAATAGAGTTATTGTAGAAGTAATACATTCCAATATTTATATATGTATACATCTTAAATTACATGATAGTGAACATGTCTGTTCAGAAGAAAATTTTGGTCTCCCAGACTTGCAATTGAGGACAGAAATTAAGAGAATATTAAATATTTATTTTTGTTCCAAACATTAGCAGAGTTTGTATGGGTCTGGAACAACATGGGGGAGTAAATTATGACCATTTTCATTTTTTGGTGAACTAACCCATTAAAGAGCAGCCCTCCACGTACATGGGCATTTGTGAGGTATGTGAATGTCATGTCTGTTTTAATGTTTCAGTAAAGAAGAAACTCTCTGAAAGCAATACATTTAAACAATAATACATGCCCTCACACTAATCCTGCCATTATAGCATTCTAGAGCGCTGTGGTAGACAGACATTAAACAAACAGACTATTTACCTGTCCTTACTGATGTGGACAATGGATAAAATGGACCTCTATCTGAAAATGGATAGTTTCATTAAATGTTTTTCTCTTTTTAGGCCACTGATGAAGAACAGGAGGTGACTGGGATGAATGCTGGTCAAAGAGGAGAATTTCCTCCATACTGATGTTACAGTGGTTTTAAAGGAGCACGCTGCCCTGAATGCTGTAAAAGATGTCACATGATGTACTGATGGGGCTTCTTCATGACTACATCAATTATGCTGAAGAGATCATGAAAATGGGCAGTGATGTATGATCTGTATTCATGGACTATGAAACAAACTGTAAGTGTATAATTTGTAAAAAATTACATGTTAAATGCTTGTTCTGTGTTGTTTAGTAGTAATGGAGTATACACTCAGTCATTCACACACATGCTCACATTCTTTCACACACATATGTTTCTGGTAAATGTTATAATATCAGTGCTAATGTTGTGGTTTATTAGTGTACTCATGCCAGAATAGTTTGTAAAAAATGTCACTATTAAAATTGTACAAGTATTGTATAATAGTGTTTTTGTATATTTGTATACAATTTACCAAAAAAGGAAATTTTGATCTTAAAAATTCTTCACCAAATGTTTAATGCTTAATTTATAATCTCTGTAGCTGTTAATTCCATACTTGTCTGCATTTCTTCTTAACATGCATGTTACTTTTTGACTGTTTTGTCTTGTTGTTTTTAATAAATATTTACCTTTTGATAGTCATTCTTTGTGTGTAAAAGTTATTTGAAAACGGAACAAGATTTGTAGATTTAATATCTAGCTCGATTTGGGTTCATTTTAGCCTAGCAATGTAGTAATTTTAAACCATAAAAAAGCAACCCAGCCTGCTGGGTTAAACATAATAACCCAAATTGTTGGGTTAAAATAACCCAGCGCTGGGTTCGTCCCTTTTTGACCCAGGAGATATTTAATCGGGGAGTCATCTCAATTATCACCAGTAAAGTATGGAGTACCACAAGCATCTGTCCTAGGTCCTCTATTATTTTCAATATACATGTTGCCCCTTGGTAATATTATTAGAAAATAATTAATGGATTAGTTCCCATTGTTATGCTGATGATACTCAACTATATATCTCAACAAGACCAGATGAAAATTCTAAATTATCTAAACTAACAGAATGTAAAAATGTAAAAATTGGATGACCAATAATTTTCTCCTATTAAATTCAGATAAGACAGAGATATTACTTATTGGACAAAAAAAGAATACACGGAATCTCTTGGATTACAATTCGGAACTAGACGGATGTCCTGTTACTTCCTCTACAGTCAAAAATATGGGTGTTATATTTTGAAAATCATGTTTCCCATGTTACAAAAACAGTATTCTTTCATCTTAGAAACATTGCCAAGCTACGGAACATGTTAAGTGTTTCTGATGCAGAAAATCTAGTTCATGCATTCATGACCTCTAGACTGGACTATTGTAATGCACTGCTAGGTGGTTGTCCTGCATCTTCAATAAACAAGCTACAGATAGTACAAAATGCAGCAGCTAGAGTTCTTACCAGGTCAAGAAAATATGATCATATTACCCCAATTTTACAGTCCCTGCACTGGCTACCTATTAAGTTCCTCTGGACTCTTGGTAGTAGGATAGCAAAGTCCACTAAAGGAGGTAGAGCTTTCCTGATACTGTCCGGGGTTCAGACACACTCTCTCTATTTAAATCTAGATTAAAGACACATCTCTTTAGCCAAACATTCATATAATGCTTCTCAAAATCTTGTAATGCAGTTATATCTGATCAAACGCACATTATTATGCTTTAGCTTGGGTTGAACAAAAATGTTTGATTGGATGGAACAACAGCTATGCTAATTATGTCTCTATTTGTTTCTCTGTTTCTGCTAATCCCGTGGTAACTATTACACAAGCTTCAGTCTGGATCCAACCCTTAAATGATCCAAGATGACCAAACACCTGAGAAGAGATGATGCCAACCCCTCGGACAATATACAGAATTAACCAAATGTTTCCATAAGTTAAATATATATATATATACACAAATATATAAATATAATATAAATATATTGTGGAAACTTAATTTCCTGTAAATTTCCTGCTTTGCAACTATTGTTTTGTAAAAAGCGCTTTACAAATAATCTTGAATTTAATTGAATATCTTTGATACTCCGTAAAACTACAAATAGCCAAAAAGCAACTTGTACTCAAATTCTTTATATCACCGAAAGCTTGCAAAACAATAGCCTAATGAGGGTTAGTTAAAAACTGTTATCTTAGCATTTAATACCATTGATGACTGAATTATGTGCAGGTTTTCAACTAATTTACAAATTAACTTCAGTTTTTTGGCTATATGTGTGTGTGGGGGGGGGGGGGGTGCACTTAACATTATATGAAATTCAAGTTAAAATGTAGTTAACAAGGTTTTTGACCAGCGAATGACGGAGATGGAGTGTTTTGTCTGTCATTAGAACCGAATTCTTCTCCACTCTTCAAGCACACAAAAGCGCCTTTACAGACGTAGTGTTTGAGTAAAGAAAACGCTGTACTATTCAAACTTCAATTATGTATTTAGTCTTTCATTGCGAAAAAGCAGAGATCTGTTTCCTCCAGGCTGTGCGCGGCGCGTCAATCTGAATGGAGGCGGGTGAATTTACGAGGTTTTGCTGAGAGATGATCCAATGGCGTTACAAAGTTTTACTGACAATCTCTTTTTAATGCTTATCATTGGTTAAACATGTTCAAAACCCTCTGATTTAAAATAATAACGGAGAAATTAAGTTTGAATATTTTTTCAGGGCACACCTGACTGGGCTATATATAGGCATGGGCGGTGCTGGGAGGGGCTAGCAGGTGCAACACCCCCAAGAAAAAACAAAGCACCTCCATAGCACCCCCATAACAAATGAAATAAAATAAAAACATTTGACTCATTACACATACATAAATAATACAATGCAATACAACGTGATTTGCAGTTGCACGTAATGTCAGCATTTTATAAAAAAAAAATGGATCGGTTCCTTGTGCCAAGGCCTGCCCCAGACTAAAAAAAATTCTAGCCAACTAGTCGCATGTTTATATTAAATTTATTAGTATAATAACTTACTAAACCATCCTTAAATATAGGCATTTAGCCGTATTATTCCCCACTCAAGCGCACGCATAAAGCTTGCTGCGAAGCACTGACTATCGGGGTAAAAGAAGACATTTTTATTATTTAATAATAAACTAGTGCTTTCTCACATTTTTATTATTTATTAATAAACTAGTGCTTTCTCAGACTCACCATCTCAACAGTGGACATGCCTTTAATAGAGAAATGCTCCTATACGGAAAAAGAAGATTAGTTTTTTATTTTAATTGGTTTTCAAGCTTTCTGCAGATTTATTTCTTATGTCTGTGAGCTGCTTCATTGTTGTGACGCGCTCCATTCACGGAGACTGCATGAGACGACAGAAAGCTCATCCAAAAATGACAGTTTAAGAGTATAAGCTCTTTCTGCAGGAAAATAAATAAATAAAAATGATCGCGTGCGCGCGCCCCCATGTCATACAGAAAGCGCGATAATACTCCCACATTCCTCATTGAAATGCACCTTTATAGCGATTTTATTATTCATTTAGAAAAATAATAATAATAAAAACACGTTTTGTTCATATTTACTATTAATTGCCCAGCTCCCCCTGTCATTGATCTAGCACCCCCTCAGCACCTGCGTTCAAAACTATCTGGCGCCACCCCTGGTTATATGGCACCTGCCACACTCTGCCATCCGGAAACACCGCCCCTGGAAGAGATGATGCCAACCCCTTAGAGGACCTCAGAGGATGCCAACCCTCAGACAATATACAGAATTACCCAGTTTTGCCATAATTTCAATATATAAAGTTTCTACAATATATAATTATATTGTGGAAACGTAATATTCTGTAAAGCTGCTTTGCAACAATATATAATTAAAAGCGCTATACAAATAAACTTAAATTGAATTACGAACAATATCACGGCAGCCTACTTTATATGGATATATTAATGGATATATTATTGATATCAACTATACACGTCCTAGTAACTAATGCTGTTGTTGCTGCTACCTAATAATTTAATTTAGTTTAAGTTACTAGTAATTTTTTATTATTTAATATTACTACTTAATCTTTAGTTATATTGGTTCTTTTTTAACTTGTTAAATGGTAATGTCACACCTTCTTGTTGTCCAAATGAAGTTCTTAACAATGCATACTACTTATCAAAAATGAAGTTTTTATATATTTATGTTAAGAAATTTACAAACTATCTTCATGGAACATGATCTTTACTTAATGTCCTAATGATTTTTGGCATAAAAGAAAAATTGATAATTTTAACACATGCAATGTATTTTTGGCTATTGCTACAAATATACCCCAGCGACTTAAGACTGGTTTTGTGGTCCAGGGTACCATATATGGTTTAGCCTTGTAAAAAAATAAAATAAATCATGACCTTTTTGTTCACCCAAAATATGAAAGTCTTTCATCATTTACTCACCTTAATATCATTCCAAATCGTAAGAATGTTTCAGCTGTTTTGACTACAAAATTAGACCCCGTTGGCAACAAATCGTCAGTAGTATAATCAATATTGTGAAGACAGTTCACACCCCTGATTGGTGAGTTTTTTGATTGATGCTAAGTACTCGATTGGAAGCTTCTTGATATGAGCACTGCTATACATCATGCTTTGCAGCTTGAAAAAAAGGCTCTCCTATGGATCTGACATCTATCAGTCTGTTACTTTTTGTTTAGTGGAGAGAGATACTTTTCCATAAGGCTGTTGGCAACTTCTTAATACTGTCAGCTTTATATTTTTATTTTTTTTGCCATGATTTGGATGATTGACATGCTTTTGATTATGTTCTTTTGGAAATTCATTCTGCTGACCTCGCAATCACACCCTACTGAATAATCAGGAAACTTTTGAGTGTACTTTAAAGTTGTACTGTTGACATTTTAGGTGAAAGCATGCTTTAATGTTGACTTTTACATTAAATAGTTATGGCCCTCATCCTGAGGCCCTGATACTGTACATCTGTTGTAGCTCCTAAGATCTTGTATGATTGCACATCTATAGCACAGTGATGGGATGCAGGCATTATTGAGATTGTTAATTCATAATTAGGCTTTCTCCATGTTGACCGCAACACATCTGCTTATTGATTTATATGTACAGTATATATAGTTTATTATTGTGTTTTTGTTCTCATACAGTATAGTGATATTTCATAGGTACTGTGAAGTGAGAAGTATACCCATTCAAATTACTTTGCCCTGACTTTTGTGTTCTGAGAAATTAGTTTACCGCAGTGCTGGTAATATAATGTGTGTTTGTGTGTGTGTGTGTGTGTGTGTGTGTGTGTGTGTGTGTGTTTGTGATTTCTGTGTAAGTAGAGCAGCTTCTGTCAGAGCTGAGGGAGAACAAACCCACTTGCATACAAATCACATTTTCTTGTTTAAGCATCTCTTATCCACATAAATATTTAAATAGTGGAGATTTTCTTATTTCTGAAGTGCACTTTTTTTATATCAAAGCAGTTATTAGAACCCAACAGGCTATCATAATTTAAAACACAATAATCAGTATTGAGACAGAATGAAACCGTGTCTGACCCTGAAAGGTTTGTCTGTTTCTGTGTCATCTCTTATCACTGATTTAAATCTTTAATCTTTAAACTTTGGGGAAATGTAAGTGTGAATGTTGGATTCAAACTAAACTGGCTACTAATGTGTTGTTTCCATTTTTTTCTCTGACTTCATCGTAAATTAACTAGAAGTGTGCACCAGACTTATAATTATAACATTTAATGAATTGATGATACTTTTTACATTTCAGTTAATTTTCCTGAATTTATGTTGAATTTGAAATGATGTGGAAAAACATGATGCAGAATTTCCTTACATTTTTAAGGAAATAAAATGTCCTTAATTTGTAACATTTTAAAGAATTAATGTATCTTCTGTAAGTGTAGTTACTACAATACATTTTTTATTATTAATTATCCAAATATATGTTGTCATGCAGATATAATTATTTCCAGAAAAACATAAAATTATATTAATAATAAAAGAAAATTGCAATACCACATATAAATGTAATATATGGTATTTGATTTATGCACACAATTCCTTATATATAATTAGCTGCATCTAAGTTCACTTTTTAGGGAGGACTAGGGTGTAATTTATGGTGTTGAACAAAAAGTCTCATATGGTAACCACATGCCTGATTTAATTTGTACTGTAAAAGGACAACAGCCATCCTAAAATCCCACTGGAAATTCCTGTGGGAATCTATGTTAAATTAGCCTTCCAGGTTTGGCCTGCAAATTGATGGCATGACTGTACAAGCTCTATTACAATTAAATATCCTGTGGTGCATGGCCAAATCAATTCAAATTCCAACTCATCAACAGAAATGAATAATCCTGGAAAGAACATCTTGTCGATTTGAAACAGCAGCTTATTTTAAAAGGGTAGTTTTAAGGTTTAATTTCTATAATTATGTAATGTGTGTGTGTGTGTATATATATTTGCTGTTTGTTTATTTTGAGCGAACAATATGAGTGGAAAAAAAACATGGCAGTCATTGCAGATGAAGCCAGTGCTAGGAAAGATCATACATACACTGCCTCAAGATTTATCTTTAGTGAGAGAAGCAGTGCCAGCCATCTGTTTATTGATCAGTAAATCACAGAAAGCCTTACATCAGCAAACACAATTATACAAATGACAAATATGCAGCCATTGAACCGAGAAATATGGTTTAGACTATGGTTTAGGTTTAGGCAGATGTTATTTACTTGTATTCATTACAGAGTCAGTCAAAAACAGAGAAGAGAGTTAGACAACACTGACCACGTTTGCGTTGTTTTAATGTTCATTTTTTTTCACTAAAATGGCAAATTTTCATTTCCTTTTTAGCATTAAAAAACGATAAAAATCTATTTTGAAGTCAGAAAAATAAACGTATATGAAAACAATTCATATTAAGTGATTTTGCTTCTCAAGTATTTTTTAGATCATAATATGATTAGATATACAGTATATTTACTGGAAAACAAAACTGATGGAAGAATTTTTTGCAGTGCATTTACTACAGTTATAGTGGCAGTAATGGTCGGTGAAAGCACCATGATAGTATTTCCTCATACCACATTTCTCTCTCTGACTGATTGAATGTGTTGTGAATCAAATTATATTACATCTGCCAGAGCCTAAAACATAATCCCCATCCATCAGTATTCAGCTGCCGGTTCGGTTATGTGCCAGCAAGTATCTGAATGCCAATGTCCAGCTAGTATATTAGTATTAGATAGTTATATGAAAGTGCATCTACCAACCCAGAAATTACAAAAAAAATTAAACCAGTCATTTTATTTTGGTAAGCCTTTATGTGTAAGCTTGTGAAGAATCAAGCCACTCAGATTTCTCTCCCCCTGTGACATCGAAAGGGTATCTTTTTATAATATTACCGCCCCTTGATTAGGGCTGCACGATTATGATGATTATTCCCTTGAGATTATAATTGTGATTATTAATAATGATTATTTTGAACAGATTTATGCCATGGTTTGAAGCTGCATGCCATATTTTTATATAAAATATATATATTAAAAAAAGGCTGAAAATATGAACTTCCTGAACTTTTTGCTTTTCTATAGCATTGAGCCTCAAATGTCAACTATACATTGGTTTGGTTTCTTCTTTAAACAAAAAAAGGTAAAATTATGCATGGTATAATAATGTTATACTAATACAAAAAAAAGGGTTTACTAAAGCTATATATTTAATTTACAATCGAACAGACGAAACTTCAAATTACAGTAACATTTACAGTACAATGTATATTATCAGGGCTCCAGACTAACATTCGAGAGCACCTGATTTGGCAGCACTGAACATGTAATATTACAAGTTTTGTCTCTTATAAATGTACATTTGAACAGGAGCTTGAGTTCAGAGTAGTAGGAGCTTGAGTTGGGAAGCAGATGTATATTTGACAGTACTACTGTGAAAACTGTAACAGCCTAATCCTTTATACAAAACCAAAAGTACAGCACCTTATTACCATGGTAAAAAATAGATTAACTATATGGTTTCTATGGTGTTTGCATTGAAAAACAGTAGCTTAAAGACAAATCCACATCAACTGATAGAATAATTAACAAAGTAATGTCATTATATTCCATTACTCCTTTAACATATTTACCACGTACCGTTGTTACCAATGGTAAATGTGGGTGATTTGTGGATTGAAACGTCTTCTAACTGGATCATTGTTGCACTGTTTCTGCATCAGTGTTGATGAGAATAACAGCTCCGATTTATTTGGCTTTAAATAGTTTAAAGAGACGTGATTTGTACTGGAGAACGCTGCGCTGAACTCGACGCTTCTTACTGGATTTCACAGCGTTGTTTTGTGCGTGATCACAAGTGGTCTCTGTAATAAACGCAGACGCTCTAAATTTGCGCTGCGCTGTTTTCTTTTGAGGGCGAGCAGATAAAAGGTCAGTGTGGCGCACAGCTCAAACGAGTACCGCTATTTTGTTCCGCTTTTGACATGTTTGGCGTTTAACTTATCTGTCATGCACAACAGAGTGACAACGACTATCAGTTAGACAAAATGTCTTTTATCCAGTGTGTTTGAGTTTTTTAAACCCTGCGCTGCAAACACCTCTTAAGCACACAGAATAATATTTTTTTTATTTTTGTAATCGCGGCTTTGAAACGATTATGTAATCGTGGCATCCATAAACGTAATCGCGATTAGAAATTTGATTAATCGTGCAGTTCTACCCTTAATCTTCTAGTTTCCACCCACATTTCTGCTATTGTGTTTTTGCAAATGACGCACCGGGTTTAACGGCATGGCAAATGTTCGAGCAAAGCATGCTAACTGTTCTGTCTTTGTCTGCACAGATGAGCACAGATCTCTATCTAGATTCCCAGCTTCAGAGGAGACAAGAGAGCAGTGGATTTATTGATTTATTTACTGTATATTACGCCGCTGCTACACAGATCTAATATAAACATGCTATTTCTTTCCAATGTGTTAACCTTCACAGACATAACTGACTGTTTTTGTAACTCGTGTGTTTTAGCATAAATCTGTTTGTATTTGACAGTTAAGCGCAGTAAGATGTGAAAGAGAACTTGGTTTAGTACTCACATGTCATGTGACAGCCGCTTTCTGTGCACATACTTCAGATGTGTGCCTAAATCAAAGGTTTAAATGAATATGCACGTACAAGATGACGCGTTCGGTGTGCGAGAGAGTCAACCGTTTCCTGCAGTCTCCAAATAGGTGTTTTATTTACTTAGGGGCGCTGTTAAAATCAAAGTAAAACACACAAATATCATTAAGATACTTGTGTTTCTGAATAAATAAAGCAGTAAAGCAGTATGTACGTGCATAAAAATTACAAACATAACACTTTTAAATGAAATAACTTAATATATACAGATTTATTCAGTAATATTTTTCAAATGGATTATGAAAACAAATATAAGGAAATATGTAAATATAAAGATTTTTTACAGCTCTTTTGCTTTAGACCATCTAATAATGTTAAATCCACAAATAAAATGTTCCGGTTTCAAATACATCTGTTAAAAAAACAGCAGAGATTGATTGTATTAGTTATTTTCAAGGCTTTCAATGTGCTCTCATTAAAGAAGTTTTTGTTCAAAACAAAATGTAAAATAATTTGTTTATAACTTCTGCAAAGGAGAGACTTGGTGTTGTTTCAAAACAAAGGGAAAAATATATCGGCATCAGCTATCGACCAAAATGATTAGAAAAATATCGGCAAAAATCTAAAATCATTCATCCTCTCTTTTAATGAACATAAATTGTGGACTTGGGCGGTTGCACTCCAAAATAACAATTAAAATACCACAAAATATCATAAAGGTAGACAATTTATTTATATTCTAATTCATGAGAAAATAGAAAAGGTATTTGGAGAAGCCATTAAAAAAACTGCTGATTACGTGAAGTCATTAGCAAACTGGACAGCAAGGCAGCCAGAAAATCATACTGTATGGGTTTGGGATGGCATTAAGGTGAGTAAATGAGGACAGAAGTTTCATTTTTGGCCGAACTATCCCTTTAAGAGTAAATGAGAGAGAGAAATGAACAGTAGAAGAAGAAGGATATATTGTGCTCATAGAAGCCATAAAACAATCCCAGATATATTTGATTAGGTTAAGGACCCAGAAACAATTTTATGCATATGCAAATGTACTGTTAGAGAGAGAGAGAGAGAGAGAGAGACGCACACATTCATAAAAGTGATGCTCCACTTACTTACTCCACTCCAAGTACAATGCTGAAGGTTAATCACTGCACTCAGAACTGTGTGACTGGATGCCCCAATGTCAACAGCAGAGTATCCCACAGCATCCGAAAAGCAAAATGGTGCCATCACTTCGATACATAATTACCAAATAAAAGACTGTGCAATAAGATGGTGGTGATGACTGTGACTGACAATACCGAAAAGAGTGAACGTATATATTTGTGTGTGTGATCAAAACACAGACACTGTTATTCCAGAAAAAAGTATAGGCTAGCTAAATCAATGTGTGTGACTGTAGAGGTTGTTCTTTAGCTTCCATGCTGTGGCATGTGCAGTATTTGCATGTATCTGACCTTTTTAAAGGAAAGGAAAGAGAGGATGGTGTTGATCTGAAGCAAAGAAGGGGGAATCAAGATAAAGAAAAGATTGTGTTTGTATAGTGGATACTCTTGCTTACCCATCATTCTCTATTTATCTCTTTCTGCCCTATCTTTTCCCCAAGGTCCTCTGCTATTTCTACCTACATTTGAATAAACATGTTGTAAGAACAATAATATTGTGAAATATTACTACAAATTTAAATAAGTTTTCTTTTTAAAATACTTAAAAATAAAATGTAATCTTATGTTGGCAAAGCTGAATTTTCAGCAGCCATTACTCTCCAGTCTTCAGTGTCACATGATCCTTCAGAAACCTTTCTAATATCCTGATTTATTATCAATGTTACATTTACATTTATGCATTTAGCAGACGCTTTAAAGTGACTTACATTGCATTCAAGTTACAGTTTCTACATTGTATCAGCTCTTGCTTTCCCTGGGAATCGAACCCATGCTCTTGGTGTTGCTAACGCCATGCTCTACCAGTTGAGCTACAGGAAAGCTATGTTAGAATGTTAGAAATAGATCTGCTGTTAGTTGACCTTCAGTTGTGCTTCTTATTTTTGAAATGTGATACTTTTTTCAAATGTATTTGGTAGGATATTTTGTGGCAATGTACGATACTGTTCTAAACTCAGTATGGTTTATCAGGTCAGTATGATTTTTTTTATTTTTCCATGAAAGACGTTATCTCATATTAAAGGGGGAAAATGTATGATATGATTTTTATATAAAACATAATCATTACTTGAAATGTAATAAACATCATCTTAAATAAATAAATTCAAATAATAAATTAAATGGTCATTCAACCAGCTTTTGGTACCCTTGGCAGTGTGGGCAGGTGCCAAGTCCTGCTGGAAAATGAAATCAATCAACATCTCCGTAAAGCTTGTCAGTAGAAGGAAGCATGAAGTGCTCTAAAATTTCCTGGTAGATGGCTGCATTGACTGTGGACTTCAGAAAGCACAGTGGACCAACACCAGCAGATGACATGGCAGCCCAAATCATCACTGACTGTGGAAACTTCACACTGGACTTCAAGCAACGTGGATTCTGTGCCTCTCCAGTCTTCTTCCAGACTCTGGGACATTGATTTCCAAAGGAAAAGCTACATTTACTTTCATCTGAAAAGAGGACTTTGGACCACTGAACAACAGTCCAGTTATTTTTCTCCTTAGCCCAGGTAAGATGCTTCTGACGATGTTTCTGTTTCAGAAGTGGCTTGGTAGCCCTTTTCCTGAAGATGTCTGAGCGTGGTGACTCTTGATGCACTGACTCCAGCTTCAGTTCACTCCTTGTGAAGCTCTCCCAAGTGTTTGAATTGGCTTTGCTTGACAGCATTCTCAAGCTTGCAGTCATCTCTTTTTCTTGTGCACATTTTCCTACCAAATTTCTTCCTTCCAGTCAACTCTGCATTTAATATGCTTTGATACAGCACTCCTTGAACAGACACCCCTTTCAGTAATGACCCTCTGTGACTTACTCTCTGTGGAGGATGTCAATGATCGTCTTCTGGACCATTGCCAAGTCAGCAGTGTTCCCTATTATTGTGCTTTCAAAGAACAAGAAATAGCCAGAATGTATACTGTATGGATGGTTATTTATTGAAACTCAAATGTAAATATTCTAATATTTTGAGATACTAGATTTTTGACTTTCATTAGCTGTAAGCTCTAGTCATCAAAATAAAAATAAAAAATGTTTTGAAGTGTTGTACTTTACATGTAATGAATCTAAAATATCTGAAAGTTTCACTTTTTGAAATAAGTTTTCACGTTTTCACAATATTCCAATTTTTGTAGATGTAAATGTATTTTAAATGGCTAGAGTTTGAACTAAAATTAAAATAAAACCGAAAAATATTAAATATGAATATATAAAATTGTAAAAAATGATATGAAAATAACAGTGGTGTGGAAAATTATAGCTGGTCTGTTATGTATTGAATATGCTTTATACTGACTTAGAAAACAGTCACTCTTGGATCTAATCAAGGTTAATAGAGGTTCATAGAAACAATAACAACAGGCCAGAAAAAGGATGAGTCATGTTTATCTCCCAAGTGAGGTTCTGAGGAAGCTGAGGTGCCCACAAATCACCTCTGGCTCTGCTGTTGGAATCCTTCCCAGACAATTGCTGCTGATGTTGTTTGTTTGTCGTCTTTTGTGTCTTCAGGTGCAAAAATTCTGCTGAAGTGCTATTTTATAATAGAGACAGATATTTTTACCAGGTCTGCCTTTAGTTTACAGTCCCACCTGTAATATACCACCTTCATTCTCATTCTCACCTCATTATGTGTATTTTCGATTTGTTGGGGATTTCTGCATTCTATAATATAGTATTCTTAATTTTTCATTCTTAATTTATGAAATAATAATATTCTCCAAGAAGCCTACCTGCAAATCTACAGTAGCCTACTGTTAAAAATTTTAAGCACTTGAGTAAAAATGAGTAAAATGAGATTGCAGGTAGGTTTCTTGAAGCATCTTGGAGACGTTGCCACAGTTCTTCTGTTTGTTCTGTTCTCTTCATATCATTCCAGACAGACTAGATGAGGAGGAGATCAGATATCTGTGTGGAGCTCTGGTTGGTGTCAGACACCTTGTGAAAACAAAAAACTCACTGGATTATTACAATTAATGGCAAAATGAATGTTTGGACATGTAAACTGATATTTCCTACTGACAAACTACAGCAAAAGACAGAAATAACATACTTAAAACCACTTTTTAGCTGGTGAAAATACTAGTGTTCTAATAATTTTGGCCGCCACTGTGGATATATTATCTGTCTAATAATTCAGATGCAATACGGTAACTGGAGAACCCAACATGCTGTGAGGGCTAAATATAGAATGATGATCATGTGATATCAGTACAGCATAAGTGTGTGTGTGTGTGTGTGACAATACATACAACATTTAGATACATTTACATCTATATTTTTCTGTTTTAGGTTCACATACAGCCTAAAATTTGGATCTGGAAAGAAAACAAGCACCCTCATATGCCTCATATCTCTGCGTTCGGTGACCTACAGACAGAGACGTCCTGCAGCACCTGAACTGAGAAGCATCTCTGTCCACTCCACCCTATATGCTTTATTAATGATGTCAGAACAAGCGCAATGCAGTGATGACCCACAGTGATAGAAGGTCAATCATTGGAAAGTGGATGCATATCTCAGCACAATTGGAAGAGTATAGAACCTTCTAGAAACTGAACAATGGTTCTCAACTATTTTGAATCTAATGCTTCTCATTGTCCAACACAGTTTTCAATGCCTAAGGTAGAATATTTATGCTAGTATTTCTGCAATAATTATGACAAAGCTAGCTTGTTTTTAATCTTTTTATAAACATAATTTGGGAAACAAGCAGGTAATAGTAAATGAGGGGGGAAAAGAAATATGATTTCTTTAATCATATATTCAACTAAATAATTTTAGGTCATCCTGTGGCCCCCTTTTCAAGTTTTCTGAGGGCCTCCGAAAACTTGTGGCTTTCGGCCCCTAGTTGAGAACCATTGATCTAGAATGTTAATATGAGTAAAGAGAATGCCTTCTTAGTCCTTTCTCTATGACTGCATATGAAAGAATATTGATATCCTTTTAAATAACAAGAGATGATTGGTGGCAATTGGTCCTTAGGGAAAACATTACTTAATGTCTGTTTTTTTAAAAAGAATGCCTCTGAACAAAACTAAACCAGCACTGACATCAAAAGATGGATGGCTTGTGCTCAGTTTAGCGATGCTTTTCTAATAACCACACGTGATTGGCCCCGTGGGCTGAACGCGTGTGATTGACAGGTGATCCAGCCACTGACGAGATGCCATCAAAGGTGTCATGCCTGTATTTGCTGACTGTTGTCTTCTGGGCCAGTGCGCTGTGGTATTTCAGTGGCTCTCGGCCCTCAACCACCTACGTGGGTCAGATAACCTTCACCTCCCGCAAACAGCTGCCGAGGCTCTCGAAGAACGACACGTTCAGCAATATCCGAACGCGGGCTCTAAACCCGCACAATTTCAAGTTCCTCATCAACGAGCCCAAAAAATGTGAAAGCACAACGCCCTTTCTTGTCCTCCTCATAAGCACCAACCACAAGGAGTTTGACGCCCGCCAGGCGATCCGGGAGACGTGGGGAGATGAAAACACGTTCGGCGACGTTCGCATTTTGACACTGTTCCTTCTTGGGTACAACACTGAACCTGTCCTCAACCAGATGGTGGAACAAGAGAGCCAGATCTTCCATGACATCCTAGTCGAGGACTTTGTGGATTCATACCACAATTTGACCCTGAAGACTCTCATGGGCATGCGATGGGTGTTCTCGTTCTGCCCCAACGCGCAGTATGTCATGAAAACAGACAGTGATATATTTGTTAACATGGACAATTTGGTGTTTAACCTTCTGAGACCCAAATCCAAACCAAGGCGACGCTTTTTCACAGGTCATGTAATAAACGGAGGACCCATACGTGACGTCCACAGCAAGTGGTTCATGCCCAGAGAGCTGTACCCTGAAAGCAGGTACCCGCCCTTTTGCTCTGGTACTGGATATGTCTTCTCTGGAGACATCGCAGAGCTGGTTTATAAGACCTCCCTTCATACAAGACTTCTACATCTGGAGGATGTGTATGTGGGACTGTGCCTGCGGAAACTGGGCATTCGGCCTTTCCAGAACAGTGGATTCAATCACTGGAAAATGACCTACAGTCTCTGCCGCTACCGAAAAGTCTTGACTGTACATCAGATCTCACCAGAGGAGATACTGAGAATATGGAACGATATGTCCAACAAGAAACATCTCAAATGCTAGTGTTTTTGCTGATAAGTGATAATGAAAATATGGTTATGTTTTGGTATTAAGAGGACTGTTTGTGACCGTCCTGGTCTGATACAGTAGTACAGTCCGTATAGTTACAAAGGCCACACTCATGAAACTGATGTCAGTCTGTAGAGCAAGGTGTGCAGGATCAAATTGAATTCACAAGGTATTTGCAATAGTTATTGGTTTTAGACTAATGTTTTTGGCCTTACATACTTGCAAACATTATTCATATACCAGGCCGCTGTGAAATGCTTTATATTAATAATATCAACTTTCAAATGAACACAGTATTGTGAGAAGTAACAGTGCAGTATTTACTATCCCAAATGTCTGCCATAAACTACATGTATTCTGTATATCACTTAAAATGAATGATAACTAGAATAACCCATAAGAATGCATATTTACGTGTAGTTCAAGCCTTTGCAAAGCAGTAGAGCTCAGTTTTGTAATTTTTTTTAGGTTACAATTAAATAATGGATGCAAAAATAGATGGCGCACACACTTTAATTTTGCTTGCAGTAGTCACTTTTTTGGATAGGGGTTGTATAATTTTTTGTATTTATTTAAATTGTATATTTTATTATATAATTTTTTTATTTCTTAATATAATCAATTCTGTAAATATTTGCTTTTTTTTCGTAGAGGTTTTGCACCAAAATGTGTGATTATTTTCCAGTCTCTCTTTTATCCTTAATTAAATAGTTCTGAAAGTTACAGTACATTTTCATAGTAAGATTAACATATTATTTAAAAAAAGAATGAATATTGAATTGCTCACTATGACATCTTTAACATAAGGAGATATGCAAAATACTCCAAGCAATCTGGCTATATTTAAATCGCCCAAGCATACTGTAACCCCATAATATCACTGCAACAACTATATTAACTTTTCCCTTTTACAAATAGTAGGTACTTTGTAGTTTTGATGACCGTCTTGAGTGGTTGTGTAATGCATTTCGGTATATTTAGCCATTTGATTGTACTGCTGATGGATGAATGAAACAGGATGGGATTACATCGGTGCTATATTGTAATGATGTAACACAAATTACATATAGCACATGACAAGGCCATGCTGAGACCATGCACTTTATTTCGTATCTGAAAACTCATGGACAGGCTCGTTTTACACTGCTAACTGTATGTTTAATAAACATATCCACTTTTTCTAAAACAAAAGTCACTGTAAAGGTGCCTCTACATTTATTCTGACACGTCTTTTATCCTTACATTTAATCTGGAAGCAAACTGTCAGATAATTGTATGAATCTACTGTTGGATCAAAGTCAAAGCAATTATTTTCTACAAACCTTACTTATCAAACCATTGGCATTCCATACAATCCAGCCATTTCCTTTCCATCTGTAAACTGTTTAACATTACTGCCACCTGTTGGCCAAGAAATGCCAATTCAACCTTGTACTGGACAAAGAGACCCATCCATCCATCCATTCATTCTCCAAACCACAAGAAACCAATGTAAAATAACCTGATTCAGTAATACTATTCTATTATCTATCAATAATTAAAGGCTTACTTCATTCATTATTGGGCACTGATTCTTCTAGGCCGGCGTCCTGCAGAGTTTAGCTCCAACCCTAATCAAACACACCTGCCTGTAACTTTCTAGTGATCTTGAAGAACTTGATTAGCTTATTCAGTAGTCTTTGATTAGGGTTGGAGCTAAACTCTGCAGGACACCGGCTCTCCAGGACCGAAGTTGCCTATCCCAGTTCTAGATTCTACCGTTAGGGAAAACGTAAGGTTCTCTTAAAAAGAAAACAAGCAATAAGTACATTGTCATGATATTTTTAGTTCCAAATTACATTTACATTTATGCATTTAGCAGACGTTTTTATCCAAAGCGACTTACATTGCATTCAAGTTACAGTTTCTACATTTTATCAGCTCTTGCTTTCCCTGGGAATCGAACCCATGATCTTGGTGTTGCTAGCGCCATGCTCTACCAGTTGAGCTACAGGAAAGCTGTATCTGAATGCTGTATCTGAAATTAAACTGGTTTTACATGCATGATTATCATGTACATTGCCACCCTCCAATGCAGTAAAGAAAGAATGTTGATGTGGCTAAACACTTATTAAAATACAGCAGACTTTTTTTTAAAGGGTAACATTGGTGTTAGCAAAAATCACAGTAAATCAACATTAACCTCCTCCTTGAATCTGTGTCAGGAAATCTTTCACCATCATGCACAATTCTTGATCAAATCTATCATTGTAAAATTCTATATAAAATTGAACACTTATAAAACTGTCATCATTCCATGATAAAATATTTATAGTCAACTCTCATCAAGTCTGCTCTTGGCTAGTTGTTTACACAATGTTCCTTCCTGAGGTGCTGCATGGTTGTTTTGTGGAGGGGTGGGAGGAGTTTGATTTCAGGGAGGAGGAGCCTGAGCCTGAATGGCTCCGCCTGTGTCTGTCCAAGCTCCGGTGGAATGAGAGAGGGCTACAGCGATGGTTTTCCAGACCTACATGGGTGCTGACCTGAGACGGACTCAGACTGAGCCTATGATTCTGAGCTCTGGACTCGTACTCTTCTGCTGACGTCTTCTTGTAGCTAAGAGAGAGATGGAAAGATATGTACAGAGTGTCTAAGCATCATGGGAAAGCGAATAAGAAAAATTAAGAGCTCGGTTTCAAAACATGGGCAACTATCTTCCAAGAGAGTATCCTTGTGTGTCATGATATACAGTATTTGAATTAGTGTTCATCATGTGAAGTGCACAGTGCTGCAGATGGACAAGGAAACTCTTTTATTATAATCATTTAACAATCAAGTTAAAAATATCTTCTCACTTTTGTGTTAAAAATGAGGTGGAAAATAAGCTGGTGTTAGCATGCTGTTATGCAAACAACTGATGCAAAAAAATTATATGAAGTCATATTAAATTATTTTTAATGTTACCACATTATGCACATTTTAGGTTACCTAACAAAACATTATTCAGCACAGCTTATATGGCAGTATCATTTCCTGCCTGCTGTTTAAAACAGCCAATGTGTCAGGACTCCTGTGACGCCTAAATGCAAAACTCTTTGCTTTGGAACAGGGCTATAAAGTGTTTAGTGATATGTGCAAGTAGAACGTGAAGACTTCATCACTGTGTAGAGTATGTGCACTCACAGTCGCAGCAGTAGAGAGGAGAGCACAACTGAGACAGATGATGCTGCCATCGCAGCAGAGCCCATCCACGGCTGCAGAACCAGCCCAACCGGCATAAACACACCTGAAAAATCAGACTCAAACCAGTAAACCACATCCATAAATTACAGAATGCACACAGTACTCGCTCATGCCAGAAAACACTGGTATCAATTACAGTTGGTTCTGTTTACCTGCTGCAATAGGGATGCCAAGCAAGTTGTAAATGAGAGCAAACACAAAGTTAATCCGGATTCTCTGCACTGTCTTTTTAGACAACTCAATACTGGCCACCACATCCAGCAAATCATTCTACATCAACAAAAACACATAATGAAGGGCTGGACTTTTTATTTTGTTGTTATTTTATATAATCTCATGTTTTTTTTCCTGATTAATAAACTGACTCACCCGTATAAGGACAATATCTGCGGCTTCAATGGCTACATCTGTACCCGTTCCTATGGCAATGCCCAGATCAGCATGGGCAAGAGCGGGTGAATCATTGACCCCATCGCCCACCATTGCAACTTTCAGACCTCGGTCCTGCAATTCCTGGACTTTTGCCACTTTATGGGAAGGCAAGACTTCTGAAAACACCTTTCTTATGCCCACCTGTATAACAAAACAGTGTACAAAAGCACAAATGCAAACTTGATGTCAAAACTGGGTGGTTTTTCCATTAGCAACTTTTTTGTTAAATTTTGCTGGAAAAAAAGATCCATTGTCAACAGTGCAGCAATTTAGGAAGCACAGTTTACCAAAAAAAGTCACTTTCAAACCAAGCAGATTTTAATTGGTCAACACAGCAAATTAACATGACCAACTTTTGTCAAATTTCCCTAGGAAAATATTTTGCCTTCATATGAAATATTGAAATAACAGTCATCTTTGCCAAACAACAACAGTAAATGTACTTTCATATTAGTGCAATTTTGCATGCAAAAATTGATTCACTGCTCATAGAAAAGTCACTTTCAAACTAAGCAGCTTTCTGTTGGTCAGTGTGATGAATTTACAGGACCAACTTGAACATGAGTGAAATCTGTTTTGGGAACTTTTTCACCTTCATGTAAATCTTCCCAATGCACAGATCTGTACTACGACAGGATTTTGCCCATGAACAAAACCTTTAATATGACTGCACATTTATTAACAGATTTCAATATGTACATTATTTTGAGTTGTTATGTGATACGATTTTATATGGTACTAGGCAAAATGCAAATGTGCATGTGCTGTGTGTAAATGCACCTGAGCGGCGATGGCCCGGGCTGTGCGTCTGTTGTCTCCAGTGATCATGAACACCTCTATCCCCATACTGCTCAGGGTGTGAACAGCTAGAGCCGACTCTGCCTTTACTGTGTCTGCCACAGCTAACATAGCACACAGCACACCTGAGAAACAGAGACAGAAAGAGTGAAAGACAGAGAACTGGTAGGATAAATAAAAAGCTTGACATAATTCATAGTTTGACAAATAATAACAAAATTAAATATGACATTATACTAACATTGTATTGTATGTGGGCTTCAGGGGGGACACAGTATAATACTACCTTTTTAAAATTAGATACACTAGCAAGTTCTTTTGATATCTAAAAAACAAAAACGTTTTATTTGCCTTTGAGACAAAACATAGCGTACCATCGATGGCCACAAGTATGGCCGTCTGTCCTTTAGTTTCATGGCTGCTCATGGCATCATCCACATCAGCTGTGACTTCCAAACCGTTCCTCATCATCCACTGTCTGTTCCCGATCAAAACAGAGTATGAAGGGCTCTCTGGAAAAACACAAATACATAAATATTTTCTTCATACATCAAGAGTTGAATTCATTCAAGGAAATCTGAGCCACAATAACTTGGAAATAAATAAATAAAGGGGACATATCATAGAAAACACCATTTCCTTGCTCTTTTGAAATAAGAATTCAATACAATGTAAAATAAATTGTTATTGGTATATATACCTGCTCTAACATTCACAACATAAAGCTTTTATGCTTTAAAACTACATTTATTCATGTGATGGCAAAGCTGAATTTTCAGCAGTGTCACCAGTGTCACATGACCCTTCAGAGATCATTATAATATGCTAATCTGGTATTCAGTTATTATCAATAGTGAAAACAGTTTTTGTTGCTTAATATTTTTGTGCAATGTTTCTTATGCACCTAATCAGCTTATTAAAATGATTTCTGTAGGATCGTGTAACACTGAAAACTGGAGTAATAGCTGCTGAAAATTCATCTTTGCAATCACAGGAATAAATTACTATTTAAAACATTAAAATAGAAACCAGTTCTTGTAAACTAATAATATTTCACAATATTACTGTTTTAATGTATTTTTCATCAAATAAATGTAGTCTTGGTGGCGTACAAAGCACTATTAAGTTATTGAATTATTAATTTCAAATAAAATAGTACTATATGTGGAAATAAACAGAATACAATTCTGTAAAAGATTAAAAAAGACCCTTTTAAAGGAAAAAAAGCTATAATAATACACAGAGTAATACACAAAACTCACACTAGGAGGAAACAAAAACACACGTTTACCTTACCTGACCCTAAACATGTGTCTGTGTCTGCCACCAGGCTGCTGTCATCTGTGGTGGCTCCTTGGAGGGTGACAAGAAATGGTGTTTGCTTTGCATGGGATGTGTTTGTTTCTTGTGTCTCTGGGCTGTTCTGCAGCAGATCCTCAATGTTGGAGACTTTACAGCTGATTCCACAGCCAGGAACAGCCTGGAAGTCATGGCAGTAGCCCAGAGTTTCTGTTCCCAACTCCTACAGAGAGACCGATTTAGAAGCAGACAAGCCCATTTAGAAACCTCCTTCAACACCTAAGAGCAGTTTTATTTATTTAAACAGATGGTTTAATCAGAATTGAACTGGAAACATGCTTTCCCGAATTTATGAAAGTTGTGTATGTATGGCACATAATGCCCAGAGGCTGCATCATATGAAACTGTACTGAAGTTTCAAAGTTTGTTGTGTCTGCTGGTTTTTCCAAACCTTTTTGCAATGCTTGGCCACAGCCGTGCCCAGCGGGTGTTCACTGCTGGCCTCAGCGGTGCCTACGATCGCCAGAACCTTCCGAAGAGGAAGCCTTGCTCGGTCCCACAGGACCAGTACTCTGGTCACCTGCGGCACACCATTAGTGATGGTGCCTGTCTTATCAAACATAACAGCCCCAACCTGCAGGAACAGCAGGGAAGAGAGTCAAATTACAACAGACCATCCAGTAAATCCTGAAAGAATCGGAATATATTTGTCTGAGCTAAATTCATAACAGCATCCTACCACTCTGTATATGAATGCAGATACATTGGACTTAAAATAGAATGTTATAAAATAATAGATATATTAATTATTATAACTATATTATAAATATTATATGTATTTTTGATACTATGCTTGATTTTTATACAGCAGAGTTATTCTTTAGTTAACTAAAACTAAAACTGAACCTAAAATTAAAACTATAAAAAAATCATTACTTAAAATAAAATAAATATTTACTGAAATAAAATATGATGTACTAAAATAACTAAAACTGAAATGAAAAGTAATAAAATATACAGTATATGAAACTAATAAAAATGACAAAAACATGCAACATAATTACAAAAACTTTAACTAAAATTGAAATGAAAACAAAATATAAAAACTGATTCAAAATATTAATAATAAAATTGTATCTCAATGATGCTAAATGGGCACTCAATGATGCTAACACTGTACACTGCCATTTAAAATGTTGTTGTCATTAGGATTTTTAATGTTAATGTCTATGAAAAATAACAATTTGTAAATAAACGTTTTGAAAGAAGAAAATAAGTTGTATCTTATGCTCCCAAATGCTGCATTTATATGATCAAAACAGTAAAAAAATTGTAAGATTTGAAATATGACATTGAAATTACTCTTTTCTATTTTAATATATTTTAAAATATAATTTATTTCTGTAATGGCAAAGCTGAATTCTCAACAGCCATTTCTCTAGCCTTCAATGTCACATAATCCCTCAGAAATCATTTTAATATGCTGATGTGAAAGAAAAAGCTACTTAATTCTTTATGGAATCCATGATACAAAAAATTCCAAAGATTTTTTGATGAATAGAAGGTTCAAAAGCACTTTATTTTGTTTATTTAGCGAGTTAGTTAGTTAGTCAAAATGTAATAATTTTTACTGCGATCAATTTAATGCATGCCTGTTGAATATAAGTATCAATTTCTTTTAAAAAAAACTTACTGACCCCACACTTTTGAACAGTAGTGTATATACAGTAGATACATTGTACATAAATATCCAGCAACATTTCTACAGATACCACTACAGCTGGGATATCAGCCTAATAAATACAGACTTAAAAGAAGGACTTGAGGTTAAGCATTGCCTTGTGGGCCATCTCCAGAGGTTCTCCTCCCTTTATGAGAATGCCATTCTGAGCGCCCACCCCTGTGCCCACCATAACAGCAGTGGGGGTCGCCAGGCCCAGAGAGCAGGGGCACGCGATGGACAGAACCGTGATGGAGGCCTGGAACGCAAAGCGAATGATCACCTCTGTTCGGGGGATGTTTTGGTTGTAACCCTGTGAAGATCACACTTGGTTTAAAGACGTTTCCTGTTTTTTTACACAGATCTGTCTGTAATACAGGTTGCGTTTACACATAGTTCATGAATTACTGTAACTTACAGGGAAATACTTTGCCACAACTTCAAAGTCCAGAAAGCCAATGATGAGCCATGCGACCACTGTCAGCACGGAGATCACCACTATGAACGGAACGAAATAGCCACTCAGTTTGTCAGCTAACTGTTGAATCGGTGCCTGCCAAGAGAAGAGGACAGTTACATCACAATTCTAACACTGCAAAATAATAGCTTTTAATCCAAAACTAGAGGAGAAACATGAATATGCACTGTCAAATTTAACATGTGACTGGATGTTATTAATTTAATGTTTTATTCTTTTCTGTTCTCACACATTTTTGAGAGAAATAATTATACAAAAACCTTTTAATTAGTTATTCTTGGAATTTAGTGCATTAACTACAAAAGCATGATTAGATGAATTATGAATAAATATTTTAATAGATTACTGTGCATGTATATTTAAAAAATTGCTGATAAAATGAGAGTTCAAATAGCTGATAGAAACATCACAATAATCCTCAAGTAATCTGCATGACTCCATTAATTAATGTTTATGTTAATGTTTGTATGGACCGTATTGTTTAAAATTAAAATGTCTTGATGATGGATTTATTTATTACAAACTGAAGGCTTTTCTGCTTCATAAGATGGATGGGTGGATTACTTGTGGTTTATGATGCTTCTATCAGCTGTTTGGCCTCTCATTCTGACGGCACCCATTCACTGCAGAGGATCCCCTGGCAAACAAGTGATGTAATGCTAAACTTCTCCAAATCTATTCCGAAAAATAAACAAAATCACCTATATCTTGGATGTTCAGAAATGTGAACGGTTTCTTTAAGGGTGTTCACTATGGAAGCTCGTTTCTGCCACTGAATAAAAAAATAAAAAGGGCAATTGCTATTTTTTCATCTTTTTTTCAGATTTACGTGATATAAAATCGCAATTGCGAAAAAAAAAGTCAGAATTGCGAGTTTATATCTCACAATTCAGTGAAAATAAAGTCAGAATTGTTAGATAAAAAGTCACAATAACCTTTTAAATAGTTTATTCAGTGGCAGAAACAGGCTTCCATAGTTCACACTTTGCAAAACTCTAAAAGTTACAATAAAAATATTTATCTATAAAATTCATCACTTTCAAACCCTCAAAATTTTAACATATAAAATCTTTGTCCACAATAAAGTAGAGATGCTCTTCGATCTAAAACACTCAACTGACTATATACTTCTTTAATTAAATCTCAACCTTTGATATGATAAGAATCCCTTTTTAATGTTACATTGGATTTAATTGTTAGCTTTCCATCAACTCATGAACCCCCTGCAGTTCCTGCACAACCCCTGCTCTAAAAGATATGTTTGTGCACATGAGTTACCTTTGATGTCTGGGCCTCTTCCACCAGTTTGACTATCTGGCTGAGCGTGGTCTCTGACCCTACATGTGTGGCTTGCACTAGCAGAGCTCCATGAGCGTTAATAGAACCTGCGATCACACAACTGCCTGCTTTCTTAATGACCGGCATCGGCTCCCCTGGAATGACAAATAGACTTTCAGTTCGGATTTCAGATTCATATCCATCAGGTAGTTTGTACCTTTGGGCCAATATAATGCCAGTGTAACTAATGAACATGATAGATCACAGGGAAAAAGCAGAACAAGGTAAAGAGGGGTGAAGCCAGAAACTAAAAATCATACTTTGAAATAAAGGAGGCACAACACTCACTCTACATGAAAAATTTACTTTTCAACAAAGATGATTTGTGTAATTTTTACACCTTTCCTATCCAAGCTTAACATGCACACTGTGCCTTTAAATAAAAACCAACAGGATGTTTTGCAGCTTCTCCTTTTCAAAGTATGTACTATGACACTGTTTACACAAGTAGACAGATTTAACATCCTAAACCACACAAACCCCCCACTGACTGAGTCAAAGTCTTACCAGTGATAAGGGACTCATCTGCCATAGACGTGCCTTCAATGACCTTTCCGTCAATAGGGAACTTTCCCCCTGGTGCCACCTTCACAACATCGCCTCTCTGCACTAGCTCCACAGAAACCTGCTCTTCTCTGATACATGACAGCAAATTGACAGTTAAATCTTATAAGCCTTGAGCAACACAGCACACATCAATCAACACCATTCAGAATTCTGCGGTTCTACTAGATCTAATGAAATTCATTTATGCCAAGGGTGCTCAATCCTGCTCCTTTGAGAGCCGAACACTATAGAACACCTCAACAACTGAAGTACCATCCATTCGTACTGATAGCTATTCAATTGAACCACTATCTTACTCGCACCCCCAGCAGAGCTGTTGCACTAATGCAGTTTATTCTGTATTCTTGTTGCTCTTTGCACTCTTAACCAGTATTTGTATATGAGGGAGTAAATTGTATAAATATATATTCTATTATAATGCATATTCTGAAGTCAGTTTTATTAGTGGATGTTTTAAAGCAGCTTTACAAAATATAATGTAGTAGAAATGTCTCAATCTGCCTGTAAATTCTGTAATGTGTTACAATTAATAACACCAATAAAATATTTGGATTCAGTAAGATTTTTCAAATAATTATCATTAAATTAATCAAAAGTGACAATAAAGAACACTGTTAATAATTAATCAAAATTAAAATGTATTGAGCGAAAAATAAGCACATTAGTCTGGGTTATTGATATTGGCTGCAATATTTCACAATATTACTATTTTCATTGTATTTTTATCAAATAAATGCAGCCATGGTGAAAAGACACTGCTTCCAAAAATATTTGTCAACTTTGTGTAATAATAACGTAAATAATAATTTTTGCTTGTGTTGATTTCATTTATAAATAAATGTAAATGTTTATATTACAAATAAAATACATTTTGAATCTCTTTAAAATGCAGTGCTTAGATCTTGTTTTGATTATAATTAAAGGTGCTGTAAGGGAATTGTTAATCTTTTTTTTTCTTTTTTTAAATATTGCACATTCAATGTCCCTAATACCTGGCAGATGTCATTGAAATAAGTGTCCTGGGAAATCAAAGCTGTCTCTGTGACAGTCTTATCTTCAGTAAGATTACATTTGATATATATATATACTGTATATAAGAAGGCTGATATCAAAATATCATGAAATTAAAAAATGGAACATCATGTCAAAAAGCATCTAATTATTAGTCCACTAATGAGCTTATTGAGCACCCCTGAAAAATGGCTAGTTTCTAACTAAAAGCTCATTTAATGTCCTCTGCATAGAGTGAAGTGAACCTGATGATGGTGTTGTTACTGCCCAGGGACACTATAGTGGCATCTGTGGCCTGAAGTGACATCAGTTTAGCCAGAGCCTCAGATGTTTTACTCTGCAAGGACAAAATAAAAGCAAGAGCTCATGTTTTTCTCATACAGGCAAGACTTCTGCTCAAATGGCAAGCCCACAGACACAACCAGGCTTATGACCACCTGTTTTTAGTTTTTTTGTTCACTGAGACTGCTACATCTTTAATTGAAATCATTGTTTGTTGCCAGTTTATTGTACAGTAATGGTATAATCTATTTTCAGATAAACATCCACCTTAGTGGCATACAGAATATACCGTATATACTTTAGCTAATAATATGCACCTTATTCTAACTTTTTTTTTTTACTACGAAGCTGTTATACATACTATAAAAAAAACTTGTGTATTATCAAAACTCAAGTTGCTGGATATTTTGTGGCTGGAACTGATTAAAACAATGACATTTCAGAGCAGCTTGAGGAAAGTCTTCAGACCTGCAAAGAGCAATTCATTATTTCAGTATGTTTATAACATAATGAAGCTCTGTCACATGAAGCATGTCAGTGAATGCATGACAGACAGATTACAGCACCAAACATACCGTATTAAACACATGGTCATAACCCCGCTTCTGCTGTATTAAATAAGAATTTTCCGGTATAATGAGTATATTGGCAGCAAAAATTGCATTTAAAAGCAATCAAAAAGCTCAAGGTACACACTAGTGCTGTGATATATTGCCTTATCAGCTTGCTATTAAATTAGACTGTATGGGAAATATCAAGATAAGTGAATATTAAAATATTTAAATGTTTCATTCTTATGGTAAAATCTAAATTAACTGTCTTTTTTCAAGTAAACCTGAACCTGTTAATATTTCAAAATGCATATTTACTGTTCCATTAACATATTAGGCTGGTACACCACAATGTTTCCTACTTTTATGTAAACTTCAACTTTAAAAAATTCTACTTCATAACATGTTTCAAGATGTGCTTCCTCTCAGTTATTATAATGCAGTAACTATTGTTAAAAACATAATTTTTTCACTGTCTTGATAAGCTAATAATGGAGCGAGACTGATCATGTGACTGCCTTTGGAGCCATAAGTACTGTATAATTGAGTGTTTTTTGATGTTATTTTACCTTAGCAACGTGCTCCAGCCAGCGTCCTAGAGCGATGAACACAAAAAGCATCGGAGGAGTGTCAAAAAACGTCAGGGGACTCTGTTTGGCTCCTTCGATCATGGCTACGATCAGCACTATGAATGAATACATGTATGCAATGGTGGTCGCTAAGACTATGAGCACATCCATGTTGGCTACACCATGTCTTAGCGAACGGTATGCTTGAATGTAGAAGTAACGGCCACCTAGAAACTGAATGAAAATAAAGGAGAACCAGAAAAAGAGAAATACTATATTATCGGTTATTTGTTGGTTGTCATTCAAACAATTATGTATGACCTTGATGTGATAATTATTACACAGAAAAACATTATTAATATAAAATAGCACCAGTAATGGACACTAAATCTAAATCACTAAATATCTAATCAACTGCAGTTGAGCTTGAGTAGCTAAACATGTAACACTTCAAAAAATTCAGCTTTACCATTACAGGACTAAATTACATATTACATTTTTTTCTATTCTTATTAATCAGTATTTTATTTTTTTTAAATTATATAACTGCTATAACATAAACTACCTGCATAAAACACATGAAAAAATACAAAACAATACACACTGTAGTCTTGAAGAAATTTAGTTGACATTTTGAATGAGAGCCTTCTATGTCCACATAAAATAGCCAATTATGAATGAATGAGACTCAACGTTCTACTATTACTTGCAGTGGAAATACCTGAACAGGTGTGCAGAGCAGGAAGAAGGCCAAGTTAATGATGGAGAGACCAGGTAGGATGTTCTGGTCCACAGGCATGGAACCACCATGTTCCTTGTGTTGACTGTCCATCACCATCATGTAGATCATCAGACCCATCACTGGGATCCCAAACACCAGACTGAACAGAAACGAATGCTTCCATCTGTGGGTATAGACCAGTTTACACTATAACTATAATACTAAAACAATACAAAAACGTACTCACTCTCTGAACACACACAGACACACACACACACACACACAAACACACGTGTGCTACAGTGTTGGGACCAAATGTCCCCACAAGTATAGTAAAACCTGAGATTTTTGACAGGCTGGTCCCCATGAGGGGAATAATTATTACAAATATTAAATTATGTTTATCTGAAAATGTAACAGTGCAAACAGGTTTTCTATAGTTAGGGTTAGGGTTGGATTAGGGGATAAAAATATAATTTGGAAGATTAGGGAAGATAAAAAATATCGTTTGGACAGTTTAAAAATAACAGAAGTCTATGGAAAGTCCCCTCAATTCACAGAAACACACATGCACACACACACACACAGAAGTAAGTCAGGTTAAATTTGAAAAAGATACTTGCTGATTAATTTCTTCTTGGTGGTCCAGTGTGTTGTTTAATCCCTCATTTTTTATTAAAGACACACCAAAACCCAAACCCTAGAGAACAGAGAAAGAACAGACAAATCAAATGAATAAGAAAATAGCAATGAAAAAGCATTATAATTAAACCTCATCCTTCTTAAACATATAAATATAATTTTACCTCAATAATTCGAACAATATCTCTAGAGCCAATCAAATCCGGGTCAAACTTCAAATGAGCTTTGTTTGTCACCAAAGCAACAGAGGCTTCCAATATTCCTTTTGTCCTCAGAAGTTTGCTTTCGATGTTATGAACACAGGAAGCACACGTCATACCGGTGACCTGATGAAATATCTGTGTCAAGACTGAAACAAGCTCATCAAACCATACTTTTGTTGAATTCCACATCAGACCTTTATAAGGATTTCCATTTCATAGTTCCCACTGGGGAAGAGGGCAAAGTAATGTTTTTCTTTTTTACTTGGGTTTTCCACATACATTAGGTTTAATTTTTGTATTATTGTTTAATTATATTATTATGAATATTGTTAACATGTTATGATGATATTATTTATTATCTAAATTGATATCATTATTGCAACATCATTACTGACACAAAGTGTCATTACAACCACAATGTAATTTTTTTTGACTTGTGTTTCAAACAACCATGTATAAAAATATATTTTATGGAAAATCTCTTCTTTCGGGTATTAAAAAAATTATAATATTAAAAATAAATACAATACATATAATAATAAAGACATTTTTGAGAAAACATTAAACAAATTATTAATTAAAAAAAATGACCAATATCAGTCACAAATACATATATATCACCTGATAAAATCACCTGAATAACATATCACCTGATAAAATCACCTGAATAACATATCACCTGATAAAATCACCTGAATAACATATCACCTGATAAAATCACCTGAATAACATATCACCTGATAAAATGCCTAAAGAGCAACATATTACCTAATAAAATACCTAAAGACAAGAGGAACCTATTATTTTATTTGAAGTGACAGAAACACTCACAAATGCACCCAGACACTCACAGAAAGATCTAAGAAACCGTCCTGGACTGCATTCTCTTCCATCACTGAAGCACCAAACCCTAAGCGAGAGATGAGCTGGACGATCTGTGCTGTGTCCAAAAGCCCTGGATAATACTTCACCTCTGCCTTACCCGCCATCAGAGCGACGAATACTGATTTAATACCTGCATCAACACATACAAATCAAACCACTGCTCTGCGTATATACATGACATTTTATTAAAAAGTCCTTGCTAGCTACCTTAAAAAGTACTTAATCCTGAATGGCATTTTTACCTTTGTGTTTCAACAGATGTTTCTCAATGTTGGCCACACAGGATGCACAGGTCATCCCTGTCACATGAATGAAACATTTGCGTGTCTCTCTGTCCTCTGAGTCACAGGGGTTGTCTTTGGTGATTTTGATTGCTGAAGATTTGGATGTGTAGCTTTGTTTCAGATCAGTTGACATTTGACTGCTTGATGAAACATCATAAACTCCAGAATCTTTGAACGAGAGAAAAAAATGTGTAGAAATGTAGTGCTTATATTGAACATACATCTATTTTAAATGCATGATTACTCTTATACCTTGCTATAAAACTTTTACTATTTCTACAGTATATGTGTTTTGGGCTTCATGTTTAGTTAGGATCACAGTTAAGAATGTATGAACATTTCAAAGAGAGAGAGAAGAGCAGTCTGCCTAAAACCTCTTTAATCCGATTAACTCTCCCACTTTCCCCTTTAAAGGTTGCCATGTCTGGGTTTTGAGTCATTCAAGAACACCATGTTATTCTAGAATGGCAACCTGTGTGGTAACCAAGGAAACCATTGTTCTGGATAGATTTAGCAGGCAGAGGAGAAGCCACTGTCTAGACAAGATAAAGATTTTGCCAATTTTGTGATATCTACTTGGTTTTACAGTCAGAGAAAGATTAAAGCCCTATAGTTTTAAAGTAGGACATCTCTACACATTACACATTTAGTAAAATAAAAAAGCAATATAGCTAGTTGCTTTTAGGTAAATAAAGTTAGCTTTATGTGTTCACTTATCAGGTACATATATAGAGTATAAGTTTCATATGGTCTCTGCAAGAAAGATGATCTTCACTGTGTGAAGTATGTATTCTGATATGTATTCACAACCTTGATCCAGCCACGCTTCAAATCCCATGTCCTCAATTGCCGCCCGCAGTTCTTCTGGACTAGTCAAGCTGGAGTCAAATGTTACAATTCCCTTCTTTTCCTGTAAGTTAACCTTTATGGCACGTACTCCGGCTCTCTGGGACGCCATTCCCTCTATGGCTTGAACACACGAGTTGCATGTCATTCCTTCTATTCCGATGGTGACCGTCTGGGTTGGAATACTGGCAGAATTCAATGTAGAATTCCAACCAGGAATGGAAACCATAAAATTCCCTGGTGGAATATCCTCTAAGAGCCCTTTAACTGTCTCTAGGGTAAGCAGCGATGGGTCGAATCTAAGGTCCACACTTCCTTTTTCCAGTGAAACGAATACAGAGTTGACACCTACCACTCCCAACAAGGTTTCTGTTATGTTCTTCACACATGACCCACAATGCATCCCTTCTACGCCTAACGTTACCTCGGACCAGTCAGCTACTGAAGGATGCAGTTGACTCTGCAAGGCCAGAAGTGAAGCATCAAACCCCATTTCCTCAATATGTTTTCTCAAAACCTCTGGTGTTACCATTACAGGGTTAAATGTCAAAGAGGCTTCTTTATCTCTCAGAGACACCTGGACACCAACAACACCTCCATGACTTCCAATCCGCTCTTCAATAGATCGGGCACATGATTGACAGGTCATTCCCTGCACCCGGATCTTCACCTCGCTCTCCTTGACTGCCAATTGGTCGCCCAAATTGTGCTTCAGTCCATTGTGGCCATCTGGTTCATATGCAAAATTATCAAAAGCATGTTTCTCAGAGTGGACTTCCAGTGGACTTCCATTTTCCTAAACAAATAGAAAAAATTAGTGAAATATAATGTAGCTTAACATATGCTACTACCTTCAATGCCTTTCAAGCATTTATTGTTAGTGGAAACACATACATGCACTCCAGGGAACCCAATACATTTGCTCTGAATCTGAGGCACTGCAAAGCATTTGCTAATCACACACAGAAGTATTAGCACAACATTTTCCCATTACACAGCATCAAAGAGCAGATTAGTAAAGCTTGTCCCACTGAACAATCACAAGACTTGGAATTTAATCCTGCTATTTTACTACTATGACTTTTGCACTATTAAGTGCTGATTACTTTGATTGACTTTGAAGAGGCATTTTTTATTAACTTTACATTAGTGTTTAGACCACTTACTCATATATTTAATCAAAAGAGTTTAACTTTTGCCAGAATATCACAAAATTTTACAGATGCAATAATTGTTGTCATTCATTTTTACTTGCTATTTGGATTTATATCAATGTCATTGAATTTGACATTTAACCTTATAAAAGATATAGATTTAAAAGTCAGTAATTTAATGCTCATTCAAATAGGTATATATATATATATATATATATATAAAACTTAGACTATCCAAACCCTGGCATTATATGTAAAGAACAAAAATGGCATATATTTATACACTGCTGTTCAAAACATTTTTTTAAAGAAGTTGCTTATACTTATCAAGTATGCATTTACTTGATCAAAAATACAGAAAAAACTGTAATATTGTGAAATATTATTACAATTTTAAATAAAGGTTTTCTATTTTAATATACTTTAAATATAAGTTATTCCTGTGATGCAAAGCTGAATTTTTATCAGACATTACTCCAGTTTTCAGTGTCACCTTATCCTTCAGAAATAATTATAATATGCTGATTTTTTAGCAATATTGTAAATTTTATGTGCTGCTTAATATTTTTTGTAACATGTGGTATACTTTCTTCAGGAGTCTTTGATTAATAAAAATAACAGCATTTATTCAAAATTGAAATATTTCTAAGAAAATTAGTCTTTACCATCACATTTTATCATTTTTATGTTGGTAATTAAAATTATGAATTTCTTGCCTAAAAGAAAAGAAAAGAAAAAGAAAGAAGGAAAGAATGTCCTGATGGCAAACGTTTGAACGGTATAGTGTGTATTTTTACAATTTCTATTATGCCTAAATGCTGTTCTTTTTAGCTTTTTGTTTATACAACCACAAAACTTAGATCAAGTAATGGCAAAAAAAGCACAAGAAGTTACTTCTGAGAAAAGGCCCATCACTTCTGACATTTTTATATCTAATGAAATTCATGAAATGTGTTGCTTAAGTGTCCAAATTTCCTGGAAACTGTATGTATACAGTCTACAGTAATACAGATTATTATTTGTAAAAGCAACACAAACAAAACAATTAGCCTAAAAAAAAGTAACTTTTAAAATATCTTATTGTGAGGACAATTTATTTCTTTACGAAACTTGCTGTGTGTCCTTGTTCAAATTGTTATGAATGAAACTAACCTCGTGTTCCCTGGTTCCATCTGTACTATTTGGTGAGAAGGGACAAACGCAGGGGTCCGGCCCGCAGCGGCACAGAGGTCTGCAGTCTTCCAGGCAGAGCTGCTCCCCACCGACGGGCCCTTTATCAGGCGACTTTGAGATCAACTTGGCCAGATTACTGAAAGGACTGACTTTACTCATTGTGCCGGTGTCCCACTAGACCCAACTCTGGAGTTTAGATGACCCTTCCTTAACCAACAATCGAAAACCAAAGACCTCTAGTTCGTGGCATATCTCTTGCGGTGAGTAAAGGTCTGTCCCGTGGCGTGACGGTCCGCGCGCATTTAAATCTCCGCAGGTTTTGCGCTCCGCGTGTCATCGCTCATCTGCCGCTGTGGATTTTGCACTCGTCACCGCCGGGCAAACTTTTTCGTGTCACATTTTCTGTCAATGATTAAACTGAATGATGTTACCGAGCGCAAAACGTAAACAAATCAAGGTTATAAATCAGTTCCAAGCGAAGCACACGGATTTGTGGCTCTTCTCTGAGTTTCCAGTGTTAGTTCAAACGACTTGCACTGTAAGGACCTCCCAATGTGCCAAACGAGGACAACCACTTGTAACTAAATAGACCAATTTAAATCTAAAAATCCTGTATAGGGGTTGGATCAGATTTAGGCCTACCTTATTATAAAAATAACACGAAAAGTCTACTTTCCCAACAAATCCCCTGGGGCACAACCCATATAGTATATTGATATATTGTAAGTAAATGGATAATAGTGATAATCTGTATCAATATAAAAATGGGCTACTTTTGAAATATCATAGGCTTCGAGTAACGTTTAAGAGAATACTAAATTAAATTAATTCATTTATTCAAGTCATTTTGGATCTGCAAACAGTACAGACATATTTCACAATTGAATCTGCATTGTGATTGGATCAGTTAGTGTGTTCTTTTCTATGACAACAAAATTGACTTTTACCCCAAATACTATCCATTCACTATAGTGTATCATAATTGTCACAATTATAGCAGTTGATGGTAACGAAACTGAGAATCATAACTATTTGAGTCAAAATAAATGTACTAACAGGCCTATCTGTGTGATTCTCATTTGTTACACAAATCTGCATACATCATACATTTGTTAAAAGTTAGATAAAATCACCTCAAAATGATCCTTTAGACATAATGCATGTTTGGAAAGTGCTGTGGTAGTTTTTGTTCCTATTTAGTGTTTTAAGAGAAAAAAAATAAGCTGTAATGTTGTTGGAAGCGAATTAATAGCGAGAAGTGCAACACTGTAATATTGAGTTAGATTTAATAAAATAACAAAGCGCCATCCAGCGGCGAACAAGTGAAAACTATTAGCACGATGCAGGTGTAGTATGTGTGTTCTCCACTAGAGCGCATGCGTGCAGAGCTTTAACTACCCACCGAAGATTAAGGCATTAATAAGGTAAATACAAGTCTGTACGCAATTCCTTAAAGTTCTTTAGGCTACTATGTAAAGCAGACATGTCACACGGTAGCCTATATGAATATGGTAATCTACAGTGTTGTAGGTTTTTAAGTATTAAGGTATTATTAGAATATAATACCATGGTGATAAACATAACGCCACTGTACAAGTGTTCTCAAAGTGTCTGTTATGGTTAAACAAGAATTTAACAGTAACTCTGACACAAAGAAACATTTGTGAAGCCTACAGTATTTTCAGTTTTAAGGTAGAGGTTGTCATTTCTAGAAATTCAGTATTTTGACTGCCAAATCTTACCTTACCCATACTGTACACCAGGAGGATCTTCGTATATATTGCCTTCAGAGTAGCACACGTTCCTGTTGTTGCTTTGTTTCAATAAACTGCAGATAGTCTGACCTCTCACATCACAGTCACATGACTGTCATGAACTTTCAATTGTCTTTAATTACCAACCAGCATCCTAAGAAAACACTAACAAAAATGCAACCTAATGCAGCTGGTGCACAAGCACTGGTTTTTACCTATATATGGAAAGGAATATAATTATGCAGTCATTTAAAAATAATCTGGCCAGATTTTTTTAATTATTTGGTGGTACACTGAATTTAAGCAGCCAAAGTTCACTCACCCCAAGAACCGCCTTGCTATGTCCTAGCAAATCTGCTGAGAACAAAATGTTTTGCATGTCTGGCAGGACTAAAAGTCAAACAGTGTTTAGATACTTTCATTTAACACTCCTTAGTGTTACAAGTTGGTCTGTTAAAGGCAACCCATGTCTGAATATGTTTTTCATTCAGATGGCATGTGATGATTTAGAGTGAATTGTTTGCGAGTTCATGCCAAGTCCCATCCATTTGAGCAGACCATAAATCTGTCTCATTAAAGAAAGCAACAAAATCTTCTTTGTAAGGTTTATTTAATCTACCCACATTTTATACACAGGTCTTCACAATACAATCTATAATATTAATAAATTAATGAACATGAAACTATTTAGCTCCTGGTGCAAGATAAATTACAAAAATTACATTTTAAATATATTGGCATATTCAAAAGGATAATCTTCTGTCATCATTTATTCACCATACATCATAGCATTCCAGATGTATGACATTCTTTAGTCAGATGAACTCAGAGATTTTTTGCAAAAAACAAACAAATATCTCTGTGAGACCATATGCAAGGGGACAGGACCCTCAGCGGTAATCAGTGGATGAATCAATGGTATTATGAAAAGAAACAATAGATGTGTGAGAAAAATTCTAACTATAGAATTTATAAACTATAACTTAAACTTAAACTATAAACCATTGCTTCTGGCAAATATTAGTTCACACCTTATGTATGCATAATTCACACAAAAAGTGTTGTGGAAGCACTGAGGACTGTCACTTCTGTGCGAGTTTCACAACATGCTAATGTTCACAGCATGCCGACAGCTGGTCGGAAGCGAAGTTTAAAGTTTAAAAAGATTCATCAACTGAGTTTGTATGAATGAACCGTTGTGTTGTTGTTTGCGTGATTTTTGAAGCATCAACTTTGAGGGACCTATCCACTTGCATTATATGAAGTCAGAATTTATTTTTCTAAAAATCTCAGTTTGTGTTCCACAGAAGAAAGAAAGTCGTATACATTTGGGATAGCACGAGGGTAAGTAAATTATGAGAGCTTTTACATTTTTGTGTGGAGTATCCCTCTAATTCATACAGCGGTTCTTCCTACTTTTCATGAGAAATTAGTGTAAAGTTAAAAAGTTACGTGTCATGTGGTATGGTAACCCATACTTGGGTAAGTAATCATCTACAGTATGTATTTGTCAAATCTTGTACAAAATAAACAAAGTTGGGATTTGAGTCCCACAAAGAGAGTTGTAAAACATTATTGCTGTTTGCCCAATTTAAAGCATCTGTCTTCTCTTTTGGCTGTGAGCCGTTGGTAGTATGATCTGCTGACTGTGCTGTGCTGCACATCTTAAAATAAAAGACTTCAGTTTTCAAGCTTTTACACCTACACAGAGACGGTCTCTAAGGTTTGTCGATGTGAACCATAATTAAAAACCCTCTGGAGTCTCACAAATGGCTTACTACTTCCCTTTCCTGCTTGTTTTGTGTGTTTCCAGAGTTTGACCTTGTCTGTGTAGGAGAAGCTCCCAGACCGGCTGCCTTCTGCCCTCTGCTTTAATGAGTTCTCCACCTTCAGGGGAAGCCCAGAGGAGCTGTACGCCAGAGGAGGGATGGTGTTGACCAATATCAGTTGCAGAGTTCTCCTCTCCTCACGGTAGCGGCAACACATGTACCGGGCAAAAGCGGCACGGTAAGTCTTATTGAAGAGCGTGTAGATAAAAGGGTTGACTGCCGATGATAGATAACCCACCCAAACAAACACATTCATCAGTCCCCCCACCAAATCTTCGTCACACGCCGAACCACACACAACCGCCATCACATTAGTCACGAAAAAGGGACACCACATGATCACAAAGAGAAGGAAGACCACGCCAAGCACTTTAGATGCCTTCTGCTCATTGCTGATGGACTGCATGGAGCGACGGACGGATCCTCTGGAAGCCCCGTTGCGGCAAAGAGACGAACGCGAGAAGAGATGCTCGGAGGACAGCGAGCCTCGTGGGAGGAGTCCAATAGTTGACGACCATTTTGGCCGCACGATGAGTTGGTCCAGGCACAAAGTCGCTTCGCTTTGAAGAGCACTGATGGTGAGAATGTAGGTGACGACCATGATGATGAGCGGGATGAAGAACGCCACAAAAGAACCAATCAGAACGAAATTGTTGTCCGTCAGTTGGCAGCTTTCATTCTGGAAGACTTTGGTGTGATCCTGCAGGCCAAGGACCGGGACAGGCATGGAGATAACTTGGGACAGATGGAGACAAAATGACAGTGAGAAGATAGCTTGGAGCTATGGTTTGGCATAATAGTGCTAATAGATGCAGTCTCAGTTGTTTAGCATTTCAGAATTGAGCTTGAAAAACAATTTCCTCTTGCTTCTAGAACTTACCCACAGAGATGGTCCAGGCTGCTATAATTTTGGCACGAGCTCTGGTTAGAGAGTTCGAGCGGCTGTGATGGATGGGGTTACGTATGGCGATGTATCGGTCCAGAGAGATGGCACACAGGTGCATGATGGAGGCGGTGGAGAAGAGCACGTCCAGGTAGATCCAGATCGGACATAGGGCCCAGGGAAGGGGCCAGGTGTAACCTGAACAGAGATCAAAGACACAGAAAATGTCACTTTCTGGACAAGCATGTACTTGTGTGTTGCTGGTTACAGTCAGATAATGTATTAAATATGTATATATAAATATAGGCTACATTTTAAATACAGTTCTATAATATTAAATATTTCTGGGGAATCCATGGAGCAATGTAAGCAAGAAAATTGCGTTCACACTGTCAAAACCACATCATTTTGTGACATATTTTTACAGTTTGAAATAACGTTTATATATGTTAATACAATATATTTTAAAATGTAATTTATTCCTTTGATGGCAAAGCTGAATTTTCAAGAGCCATTACTCCAGTTTTCAGTGTCACAAGATCCTTCAGAAATTATTCCAATATGTTGATTTGGTGCTCAATAAATATTTTTATTATTATCCGTGCTGAAAACAATTTTGCCACTTAATATTTTTAATGAAACCATGATAGATTATTTGAGAAAGCTCAAAGGAAAAGTATTTAGCACTCAGTTATTTTAAATTGTGTAATTATTATATTAAGCAGTATTAGTAACAGGATCAGAAGCAAAATCTGTTCTACAATCTTAAAATAAAGGGTATTTATTGATGGTTCCATGCAGAACCTTTAACATCCATGGAACCTTTCCATTGCACAAAAGGTTCTTCAGATTATTAAAATGTTTTTCAGACTAAAAAAAAGGTTCTTTTAGGAACTGTTACTGATTGGCTCTTTGGGGAACCCAAAATTTTTATATGGCCATTAATGCCTTTTTGAGTGCAATAAATAATTGTTCATCTGAACTTTCAAATCTTTTCCACGTCTTTAGTTTTCAATAATAATTATCTTGAATAAAGTGGGTACCAGTAGTCTCTGGCTAAACAAAGTGTTGTATTTCACAAGCTTCAGCCTTTTATTTTGCTGACTCACAAAGAACAGATATGTTTTCTAAGGCGCTATGTCTCAGTATTTGATTCTTTTGAGCCTGAATCCAAAGGAATATGAGATGAGAGAGTAGAAGACTCCCGGGTGTAGATCCAGACAGTGGTAATCATCAGCAGCACCCTCACACTCATCGGTGTGCTTCAAACTGTGAAGTCATAGTGCCCCAGAATTCTCACAACAGGCTCAGGTAAAATAGAGAGCTGTTTCTTAGTGCCTGGAGCGATCTAGAGCACAACCCTGTTTCACATATAGGCTATATGAATTACCAGAGGCGGATCTAGGATTTTTTAGAAGCAGGGGCCACAATGGGGCCACCATTTACAGAGAGGGGCCAAGTTTACCTTTCAAGTCTTTGGAAACCTTAACAATAACGGCTTAAATATTTCTGTGTGTGTGCGTGTGCGTGTGCGTGTGCGTGTGCGAATGAATTCATTAAGAATAACATACATAATAAAATATAATACAATATTTGAGGAAAAAATGGGCTTCCCTGCCAATTTGGAGTTAGTTTTCACACTTTGTTGAATTTTGGGTTCGAACAACAAGAATTTTCATGAGCATATGATAATATACAATATGTACAGCGAAATGTTGTTCTTGAACATTGTAAGAAACTGTACACATCTTTTTGTAAAACAAACAAACAAAAAAGAAAACTACTTTTTTTTGTGACCACTGCTGAAAATTCAGCGGTCTTTGCTCAGGAGGTTGAATCCATCTACTTATTCGGCAATTACTTACTGACACGCTATACAAGGCTATATACATTATTATTTGGACATGTAACATGTATTACATTATAAATAAATCTCTTTCATCTTAATTTAAATGATAAATCTGTACTTTTGTTCAGTATTAGATCATGTTAGTTCTTAATGATGCTACATACTTTTATTTTAATACTACAAATAAACATAGTAAATTAAAATAAAATGTATTGTTCTGTGTTGTTAACTATTGTTCAACCTTATTTCAGTGTAGAAATTAAACCGTATGACAATTTTATATTACGATTATAGTGACCAAATTGATCACGGTTATCAGTATTGTTAAAATACTGGAAATGTCTAAAAAGTATAACTGTAGGCCTACTGTCGATTTAAAGAAGACACTTGGCAGCTTGTTGTCCTTAAGTCAGAAAAATAGCCACAAGGGCTTGAATTTACAGTTATTAGAAATATTGTTTACATTAAATACCTTTGACCAAAAAAAATATAAATTAGCCTTTTTGCTGTCTAGAAACACAATGCAGATAAAGCCACAAATCTGACCATGTTCTTTTTCAAATCTGAGGATAACTCTATAACTCTTAAGTTTCATGAAATATTTTTTAGAGCATGCCATGTGATTTTGTTTAGAGTTGACTCTACAATGCTAACTAATAGTTACTCACATTATCCAAGCATCCATGCAGTTTATTGTCTTGTGCTGCCCAAACTGCTTTGTCTCCATGCATTCACACTTCTCCTGGATAGGAGGCTTTTAGATGTCTTTAATCATGATGCTTTTTTTTTTATTGAAAACTTTCTGCTTACAGTTTGATCCCACATTTTTTTGGTCAAACTTCTTTCATCTCTAAAATTGTTATCAATTGTCTTCCTTTAAAAACAAACATACAAAATAAATAAATAAATAAAACATTCTTATGGTCTTAAGTCGATTATCTTTCCTGAAGTATTCCACTATTTTCAGCCAAACAGTTGTAGCACACCATGTGACGTGAGGATCTTTATCTCACTTTCATTTTAAACAAAATGCTACAGTTTTTCTACATGTCAGTGATTCTGAAAGAAAACGCGCTTGGAACCTAATGTTGCTATAGTAACGAACGCAACTTCCACCCGAGAAACCGCACGCTTTTATTTTAGCAAAACGTTTGCTTTGTAAAGTAGGTTCAACAGCATTAAGTTATTTAGCGCAAATTGTATTATTCAATTAGACTGTGCACTTTCGTTTTGCGCTCTTGCGCCGCCAATAAATGCACGTCCTTGAATGAGCGGTGTTTTGTAACGTCTGTTAATGCCAATGACGCGACCTATTTCAGGGGTGCCCAAAATTACCATTAAATCAGTCAGGGCTATACACATGTACCTTCATATTTACATGTAAAGCTTGCGCTGCACAGGTTGAATTTCAAACGACTTAACGCTAACGTAAATCCCCGATGAGTGACAGGACAGGGGCACTTCAGGGGCCAATCAGATTTCAGCTGGGGCCGGTGCCCCTCTGGCCCCACCCCTAGATCCGCCACTGTGAATTACACTTACTCGGTTATATAATAACATTACATCACAGATGTGGGAATAACAGTTTCAGGGAGCAAAAGGAGATACCAGCTGTGGATTAGTTGAGGTCACTCAAAATGAGTTCTGTGTTGTATGTTTGATTTAAAAACAATGTGTTATGCTTTAAGTGGACTTTGTTTTGTCTAAGTTTTCATGGACAGTTCTGATCTCTAAATGACAAACTCCACCAATAAAAGAAGAAGAAGAAATAATTTAGTCCTGCTTTATCGTAAATCTGCCTGTACATAATTTAGTGAAGGCCAGCTGTCATAACACCAATACCACATACATCTGATAGAACCAGGAAGTGTCATGTTTAATTCTCCTTGGTCAAAGTATTCAGGACATCAAATAGGAAGCATAACGATTTTTGCTGCACAAACACACCAAAGCACAGCATCGTTACTGCATAATTAATTTATCATCAAAGCGCTGGAAGGAGAAGGAAGAGGGATTTCTCTCCCCATACGTGAATACAAGCAGGCTAATTTAGGACACACCAGACGGCCCAACACACACTCATTATGCGCTGAAATAAATCACCTTCCAACAAAATGTATGGAGGCCTAATTATTGTTCTAAAGTGAAATGCATCATTTTCCAGAGATACAAATATTACAACACAAGAAAGTTTGTAGTTTACACCTCTGACCGGGAAGAAATTCCCTGGAGGCGTCTGATGAGTGCTGATTCAGTAAAAGAGCTCAAATAAAAATCCTGTGCCTGACCACAGACACAAATTTAAAAGAATTGTCTGGCTTCTGAAAATTGTCATATCTATAAACATCATCCGTGGCACATTGTTAACAACATCAGACAATAACACGATAATTATTATCTGTAGTAGTAAATGCCAGGTTCTGATTATGGCAGAAAATTATTCTGACTTGTCCCTCAGTTTGTAAAAACAACAAAAACATTTTTTTTTAAGTAGAACACTTACAATGGAAGGAAATGGTTCAAGGCAAATCTAAAAACACTTTCACCCCTTAGCACCACCTTGGGGCCCCTTGGGGGTCCCAGGACCCCAGTTTCCTGTTGATGATTCTCATTGTAAACAGTCCTGTATCCTTGTTTATATCAAGCATTTGTTACATGGCTTACTGGCTTAACAAGTCATGATGGGAGTTGAAAGACTGCATATAGTATCACTATAGAGGCTTTCTTTTTGTGTAGTTCTAGGAACTCAATTCTAGGAACTAGCCAGTAGGTAATTCCTCTAAAGGATATGGCCGGAAACAAACAATAAATAAAATGTTCTACCCATAAGATTGTGTTTTATTGACGTTTCCACTTACCCCAACCCTAAATCTACCACTAACAAAAATGCAAAAACAGTAATTATTGTTGTACATTGTGACAAAAATGACACTATATTAATGTGCGCATGCCCAGTAGCTGCAGCTGTATCCCTTCTAGCCTTAACCCCGACAGCGCTGTCTTTATTAGAGCTGTTTTTGTTGTGTGTCGTGGGTTTCGTGATAAAATAAATAGAATGTAAACACACAATTTATGTGATTAAAAGAGCATGAAAATCTGACTAAATCTCCAATTACAGTAGTGTTATCATCAAGGCTGAGAAAAGTACACAACGCTACAGACAACAGGAAAATGCCGTTATTGTGGGTTTTCCATGTTTGTGGAGAAAATTATTTAGATGGCTTTTTAAAAATGGTGGGTAGCCGGTGTTTCTAATGCGTTTGGCCAATCAGCACACACTTACATCACAGATAGTTCCTATAGAACGGTTTTAGACCCTACTCTGAAGTACGGGCTAATTTAGTTCCCCCAAATGCAATGCATTTCTGCAATGCGAACACAGCAAAAAGCGGGAACTTCTGCCAATTGTTCTAGAAACTATAAAAAGGTTCCTTCAGTGCAAAAGCCCCTATTATGAACTATAATGTTCATGTCTTGAGTCTATACATTCCAAACTATGCATTTTAACTGCTATTTTGATGAAATGCCTCACCCCATTGACTTCCATTGTGTATTACTGTAAATTTAATGCATGTATGATAATTACATATGTAAACGTAAAAAACTCACCGTAGAGGATTGTCACCATGGCTACTGGCATTACAAGGATACCCAGAAGCATGTCTGTAATTGCTAAAGACCTCAAGAAGTAATTAGTGGCATTGTGTAACTTCCTCTCCAAGCTCACTGCCATGATGACCAGGATGTTACCCATCACCGTGATGATTATGACCAGAGAAATCGAAAGTGCCACCCAGTTCTTCTGGACATGCTCAGAGATCAAAGGGTCTGGCCTGTATCTGTCTTCACTACCATTGCGATCCATAGAGTTATTCAGCACTGCATTACCCAGAGACACCTTCTGCTCCATGAGCCAGTGTTCGCTGCTTTTGTCTTTTGAAATCTCAGCTGATATCCCGGAGGACCTGAGTTCAGACGTCGTCCCATTCAGAGCCATTAACCGACAGTTTTTTCAAGTGCAACATCAATAAATCTGTGGAACCCATAATCCATATGAAGCATTATACTCAAAGTCTGCAAAACCCAAAACATTCCAGTTTGAGATCGACAACATGTTCACAGCCACCTTCAAGAGCCTCCTGTTTTCGGTGACCCGGTTGACGGTTGTTGTACACGGATGTTTCGAGCTCCTTGAGCAGATGGATTGTAATTCAGAATAGAGGAGGCAACTTTACAGCTGCATTTACAATGAGAGAGAAAGGAAGAATGAGAGAATAGGACAGAACGCACTGATGTTTCATCCTTGCATCCTCACAGCTGTCCTAGTTTAAACACAACATCACATAAACACAAAAACGTGCAATCTTATGCATTGCTTCATTCCCCTATCAAACTCATTCAACAGTGTGGAACATCAAACTCTGTTTATATACATTACCGCCTAATCTGGAAGAGTTTTCCTGTTTCCAGTCACTCCGAACACCAGAGCTGGAGAATTAACCACTGATGATGCATGCCTCTCACATCAACACAACATGTGGTCCTGTTCCATTCATCCTTTCTCTTCTCCTTTCAGCACTTTGGTCTCTTATCTCCCTCCCTCGCTCCCTCTCTCCCGCTCTCCCCCACTCTCCTTCTCTCTCTCTCTCTCTCTCACACACTCTCACTCTCTTTGCAGATAGCTCTCTCCAGCTGTAACTAAAGCCAGACTGTTTGAGCTCCCTCCAAAAAGACTTGCCTCTGAGTGGTCCCTTTGGTGCTTGTCAGCTGCAACAAAGACATATGAACCTTTTTATTCCCACAGACATGTGCGCAGATATTCAAATAAGCACTTCAGGCAGGAAACTGAAGGGGGATCTGATGGAATGTCCCATAATTTAACCTTTTAAACTTTTATTGTAATTCCAGGAAAAACAGGAAATATTACAAATGTAGAAGAATATTTAGAATAAAACGTTTTTGGGGGCTTTGCTAGCCAGGTGGCATTTTCCACAAGGGGCTATTGAAACAACAGATACAAGTGTTTTACAACCAAGCAGATGGCAGGTAGACCCTTAAAGGGGTAGTTCACACAAAACTGAAAATCATTTACCCTCATGTTGTGCTAGACCTGTATGTACACTTGGACCATTCAAACCCTAGAACTTTCCCTTAATTTCTAACAACTTAATTTCAGTTGTGTGTGAAAATCCCAGTAGATCAGCAGTTTTTGAAATACTCAGACCGGCCCGTCTGGCACCAACAACTATTCCACGTTCAAAGTCACTTAAATCCACTTTCTTCCCCGTTCTGATGCTGCGTTTTAACTTCAGCAAGTCGTCTTCAACACATCTAGATTTGCATTGAGTTGCTGCCATGTGATTGGCTGATTAGCAATTTGTGTTACCAAGCAATTGAACAGGTGTACCTAATAAGTGGCCAGTGAGTGTATTTCTTTCATAGGTGGAAAAAAGATTAAAAAATGTCTCTATTTTTTTAATTCCATGTTGTTTGGACCTCAGAATTCTTCAAATAGAATTAAAACTGCACTGATAAAATTGATTTAGCCCTGTTGATTATAATTTAAATAGGCCTAATATTTTAATTGATTTATTTTATTGATAATATCAATATTATATTTTAGTAGATGTTTTACCAGTGACTATTGTTTGGGACTGTGCAATGTTGTGGTGCTGTCAGCCAATCAGCACAGTCATGGTGTCATTTTTATTCAGATGCTTATTTACATGGCATTGTGGCTTCAGTGATTGGCTCTAAACTGTGCTCCTGTGATTAAAGATGGCAGATATTAAATTGTGTACTTCCAGTAAAGTTGCTCCAGTCAACCAACTGCCATTGAGAAAGTTCTGCATATTAAATATATTAAAGACCTGCTTGTGGGGTGAATTTAAGAATAAACTATAATGTGAGACCCTTGAAATAGAGCATTGCAGAGATTCTGAATCCTTTTCTTTCCTGTTACATTTTACTCTTGAACCTGCAATTTCAGTTAGTAAGGCTAAAATTTGCACAAAGAGAAACATTAAAATCTCATTATTTTCTTTGTCCCATTTACCCTTTTTAACTTTAACAGGAGATTGTGTCATCAATTACGCAAATATTTATAAAAAGAACACAATGTATGTCATCCTGTGAAAGGTGTTCCACTGATCCTCCTTCCTTCAGGATATAACCTAAAATAATCCTGGTAAATTTATCAATTTCCACAGAAGACCTCTGCCACCACAGGATATTAATAATGCATTATTAATACACATCATGAATGAATATTTAATATTTTCCAAGAATACATCCTCAATTTTATTCAAAATGGGAATAAAATGATATACCTCTTCCTCTAGGCAAAATTGGGAGAGATAGGTAGAAATTGGAGAGAGGGTAGAAATAGATACAGAAAGGAAAGAAGAGTAAAAATAAGGCTGGAGTGAGAAAAAGTAAAGGCTGGGTAAACACGGTGCAAGAATTAAAGAACTAACAAAGAGAGACAAACTGAGAGTGAAAAGAGGGAAAGCAGAAAAAACATCGGTTCAGCTAATTCTCCAAAGTTTGTGATGAAAAAAGGCAAAGTGAAGGACGGGCCAGCGATGGTGGTGGGAAGAGCAAACAGATGTACAGTAGCTGAAGGGAAGTGCTCAAACTGTAGAGGACAGAACTCCACCTCGCCTGTCTTCATCTATATAAATGATGGATCGCTCGGCTGGCAGACAGACTGATAGAGCATTCTCTTTCACTCACTCCTCGGTACTGGAAGGAGTGTGTGAGCATAAGAAGAAGCTGGATCGAGAATGTGTGTGTGTGTGTGTCAAGAGGCTGTCCTGTAATTGCTCACCTGGGAGCAGGAGAAGAAGAGAGCAAGATGCAGTTCAGTGTCAGACTCTGTTCTGCACACACTGCCGTGATTATGAACTTCATCAGCATTCCAGAACTCACCAGGCCTGGAGAACATGATACGTTTAACTGTGGGAGGTCTGGAAGAAGCACGAAACCTAAGCTGTACTTTACTGTTCTGTGACCAAACGAAAAACAAACAAATTCTCAAAACTATTTCATCCTGTATGTGATCTGTTTGAAGCAGAATCATTGACGTGCAAAGCTGGTGCTTATGTGACTTTGGCAAATAAAGGACAAAGCACAAATCATCAGATAAAAGAGAGAGTTTGAAATGATAAGAGATTATCTGGTAACACGTTACAATAAGGTTTATTAACAGTAGTTTATTACAGTTTTTCTCAATTGCTTTGGCTCAATTCTCGAATTATAATTTTTTCTCGAAAAAATAAGTTCAGATCTTTGAACAATTAGCGTCTTAGCTTCACATAAGATTGGAATTTCTTATTTATTTGAGCAAATTGCAAATGTTTTGGCACATGTGTGCAAACAGTAAGTACAATTAATTGTCTGCAGTTTTCACAACAACTAATTATATGGCTTGTTGATCAAAACTGATGAGTCGATTCTCACTTAAACTGTCAAGCTCTTCACAACTTCTCAATCATTTTTACATTTACATTTAGTCATTTAGCAGACGCTTTTATCCAAAGCGACTTACAATTGGGAGTACATAAAGCGATTAATCTTGAAGAGGCAAACATACAGAGGAAGTGCCAATAACACCAAGTCTCAGTCATTGTTCAAATAAGTACATGCTAGCAAGGGAAGGAGAGAAAGAGAAAGAGAAAGTGAAAAAGTTTTTGAAAAAGTGAAAGATTTTAATTTATTTTTTCAAGTAGTAAAGTAGTGTTGAAAGAGATGAGTTTTCAGTTGTTGCTTGAAAATTGACAGGGATCCAGCATTCCGGATGGGGGTGGGAAGATCATTCCACCAGCCAGGAACGGTGAACGAGAATGTTCTGGAGAGTGATTTTGAGCCTCTCTGTGATGGTACCACGAGGCGTCGCTCACTAGCAGATCTCAGACTTCTGGAGGGATTTTATCATGTAAGCCATCACATTCAAAATGATCCATTCAATTATGAAACATTTGTATACACGCATGTATATTCAATAAATATCTGACATTGACATTGTTTGTAATGTCTGCTAAATTGGCAAATTACCTCTAATTGCAATACAATTTGAATCAAGTTTGGGAGCTGGACGAAGAGTACAGCCTAATGTAAACAGGTCCACAGTCATCAATTGTGCAAACCTTTAATATGGAAAACAGGTACATATTTATAATTTTTTGTTTTACAGTATGTAAAGCATTTTTATAAACAACAATATTGTAACGATAAATGCAAGTCTATTTGTACATTGTATAGAACCGCACAACAACCTCGCGCTGGTGGCAGAGCAGCGGTATTTAACCATCAGCAAGAACAAGAAATTTGCAACATGGTCATAGCCAACTATTTCATCAGGCTAAGAGGGATCCAAAGTGCAATCATAAATGACAATAATGTCTTTACAAATATAAATTCTGTTAGCATTTCCACCATAGACAGAGTTTTGAAAAGACATCAAATGACAGTGAAATAACTCTACAAGGTGCCATTTGAGAGGAATAGTGAAAGAGTGAAGGAGCTGCGGTACTAGTATGTCCAGGTAAACAATGGGTGTGCACTTAATGAGTTTTACTGTACTTCTAAGATGCCTGTATAACTTGAAGCTTTAGAAACCCATAAGAAGAGAAAACATTTACTGAACTGTAGAATAAAAATTTACTTTATTTTATGTGTTTCTTCGTAGAGAACCATGGAGTTAGAAGGGCATGAAACAACCCACATTCTTGTTTTTGTGGACGAGGTTGGGTTCAATCTGTTCTAAGGCTGGAGACTTGGTCGCAATCTCATTGGCCACCAAGCCACAACTGACACCAGGCCAACGTGGGGCCAATATTACAATGTGTGTTGCCATTTCAGAGAATGGTGTGAGCACACATATTCCACACATTGGGCCCTATAATACCCAACTTCTCCTGGCCTTCCTAAACACACTTTACAGCGATCTGATTCCAGAACAAGAAAGAGGTTTAGTTAGACCACATTTGCCTAATTGTGTTGTTGTCTGGGATAATGTCAGCTTCCACTGAACTGACATTGTTAGGGACTGGTTTGCTGCACATGAAAGGATAACAGTGGTGTTCCTTCCACCATACTCTCCATTCCTAAATCCAGTAGAAGAGTTTTTTCAGCATGGAGGTGGAAAGTATATGATCATAGACCACAAGATCAGATGTCTCTGTTGGATGCCATGAATGCTGATCATTGCAGGGGATGGGTGCGGCATTCATGGAGATTTTCCCCGGTCCATGGCAATGGAAAACATCAGATGTGATGTTCATGAAAATCTTCGGCCTGACCAACAAGAGCGACAGAATGTCCACCAAGAATCATTTTTTTCATGGATGTTATTTTGTAGTTATTTTATAATTTTGTGTATTTGTGGTAACATAAGAAATATGAAATGTACAGTAATTGGACAAGCAATATTTCACTTTACATCTAATACATTCATACAAAATCAAATGTACTGTATAAATACCAATGTTCATATATTTATTTCTATGTACTTTTGACTCTTCTCAACAAATATCAGATAATTTTTTTATAAATCCTTAATTTCCATGGTTGACTGTCATGGTTAAAAACAACAAAACATTTTGACCAGTGTGTTTCTCACACGATGACAAAAAATACTTTATATTTTGGTGGCCTTGGCCAAATTACTGACACGATAACTTGGGTTTGAAGCATGAAATAAATGTTTTGGGTGAGTCATTTTGCAGACATGCAATAAAGTTCTGAAGTTCCAGCAAACAATTGTGACATTTGCACTCACAGATTAGAGAATGTTAAGACTGTTTCGAAAAATGTACCAAAGCAATTGAGAAAAACTGTAATAATACAATACAAAAAATGTATTGTTGCCTGGCATTAAATCTTTTTTTAAATGCTCAAAAAGTCCAAAATGTTGCATACTGTGTGTGTTTTTTATGTATCATAACTAACACATCAGGCTATTATGGCTCATGTAGTTTACGATATTGTGATAATTTGGAGGTAAAAAAAAATCATAAACACCTCAATTTTCAGTTTATTAAATATTTTGTAAATGTTCAAAGTGTTCAATTTAGCATACTGTATGTGTTTGTGATGTATCATAATTTACACATCAGGCTTTTATGGCTCATACATTATATTGTATAACAGACTACGTACATAAAATGCATATGAATATGAGTTGTCACTTTATATTTTCCAATAATGTATTTGTAAGATTCCTAAATTCCTCAAAAGTCTGATGTATCTTATTTTATATTGACATTTTAACATAATTTTGCTAAATAATTATTTTCAGATAATCAAATAAACCTAAGTTACTTCAGTCCAGTCAGTGTTCATCTTGAAACATTACTAACAATTAAAAACATATTCATATATTTTATTTATAGAAATCAATACGTTTTTAGAACTATTACTTGACAAAAAAAAGGTGTCAGTCAGATGACAGAATGCATTTAGTATTGGTCATTAGAAATTTGCATTTGAAATATGATACCTTAGGCTTTATGAATAATGAACTTTACAAAACATTAACATTAAAAAAGTTAAAGGCCATTAGATAAGAAAAGGGTGGGAAAAATAATGTTCTTTTTGGAAAACCACAATATGATCATAACATTACTTTACAGTAGTGAGGACTGTGGCTTTACATACATATTAATGCACACATATTCTGCAGGTGTAACAACATTAAGCATTTTCTAATTCCAAACATGGCTACTACTCATGAATCTCTGCTAACTCCTTTAGTTCCCACAAACACAGTGATCTAACAAACACACATTTCTCAGGCGATCCCACAGTCGACAAGCCTGCACCAGCTGGGGAGACTGTTGGCTCTCATTTTTATGATAAATACTTCATGGCAACAATTAGCACATCCCATGTGTACTCAGATACAAGCCCTCAATCACATTCAAATGTGTTTGAATTATATTAGCGGCTTGCGCAATTATAAAGAAGATGTTTTGTACTACATGTGGTAATGGTACGCCTCAAAAGGGAATAACAAATATACACATACACAAACAAAATTATGGCAGTTATGTAAAAATATTTATGCATTTAGCAGATGCGATTATCCAAAGCAACTTTAGAAAAAACACTGCAGGAACACAGCAATTTGTCAAAGAGTCAATAATATTGGTAATATACAACACCAGGTTTGTAAGACACCAAGTCTAAAATCTAAATCTAAAAATGTAGAAAGGCTGAAGGTTTTCTGTTGGGGTATAGGGTTGGGATTGGGTAAGGTAAATTAAAATACAGTTTGTACAGTATAAACACCATTATGCATATGGAATGTCCCCATAGAAAATGTAAATGTAAACCCACCATGTGTGTGTCTAAGTGCATTGGAGTTGTGGAGTGGTTAAGTGAGCGTATACTTGTAGAAGTGGCTTAAAAGTAGGGAGGTGCTGTTCCAGTAGCAGTCCTGCAAATCCAGCATCACAACCTTAAATTTGATTCTGCCCTTAACTGGGTGCCTGTGGAGTGAGATCAGGATGAATGTGACATGGGTTCTCTTTGGCTGATTGAAGACCAGATGTGCTGCTGCATTCAGGATCATCTGCTGAATTTTAGTGGCTCTGTCTGGAAGGTCTGCTAGTAGAATATTGCAATACTACAGTCTGGAAATGACAAAAGCTTAGACAAGGAGCTGCATCGCATACTCTAACAGAAAGAGTCTGATTTTCTTGATGTTGTAAAGTGCAAACCTATTCAACCGGGTCATTGAAATGTGGGTGGAAATGCTCAGTTGGTCACCAAACATTACCCCAGGTTCCTCGTTGTCCTGGACTGGTTTTCTCCATCAGCAAAGTTGAGCTGTAGATTATGCTTCATATAAATCAGTGCATCCCAACCCTTTTCCTAGGAGGCACACCAATACAGATTTTCAAACTCTTCCTAATCAAGCACACGAGATTCAACAAATCTGGGGTGCATTTCCCAAAAGCATCGTTAGCCAACTGTGGTTGCAAGTTCAGTTGAACTCTGTTGGTAGTTTCCTCCCTCTGGCACTGTTTGGGCCACTCACAGGCTTCCCTGCAGTGTCACTTCAGTCGTTGTAAGGTGGTACTCTGTTTGGAGGATGGCGTTCTGAACCAGGTCCATCGTGTCGATCAAGGCTTGTGTTCCGTGTTCATAAAAGGTGTCGTCCCACCATGGGGAGACCTCTGCGTCCTTTGGCATCCATCCGAGGATGTCGATCTGGCCCATAGAAAAATCCTCTGTCACTTCCAAGCAAAATGAGTGATCAGCAGGACAGGTCAGTCCTCCATATGTGAACGAATTCATCTCACTGATGACACACCACTGTGTATGAGACACCTGAATAGCATTTGAATGGCCATGCAAAGATTCAACACTTATGAGTTTGCTATCATTGGGAGAGAAAGGTTGTAATGTGTTATATGTACAGACAATATAATTGTGAGTTTCATGACAAGTGCGACTGGTAAATAAGGTCTCAGTACCCTTCAACGTAGGTGATCCCATTTAATTACCTGATCTTTAACTACCGTGCCAATGGATCGAATATTAGTGGAATTTGGATAAACTTGATCTGGGTGGATTAAAGGAAAAGTGGCAAAAAATCCAATACAATCAATACATTCGTTTTCAGTATACATCACAATTGTGGATATTAATTCTGAATACTTTACATTTTTCCTGAAGAGAACCATCTATGTAAATCTAAAACCTCAATTAAATCATTCAAAACATGTCTCGGGGTCTTGTGAAGACGAAGATCTAAAATTTCCTGTCTTGTTGCAGTGAATAAATGTTGTGCATATGATCTGCAGGCTAAGTCACGTTCGATGGTATGGGTCTGATTGATGTGTTGGAAACCAGTGGCCATCTGATCTGTCAACCATGTAGAGAATTGAGATTGTTTGGTTATTTTATAAGTGTTGGCTGCTGAATTAATTGATCCGAACAGGCCGGCTATACTGCTGAGCAGGTCTCGTTTTTAGCGAGCAGGTGGAATTTGGACGGCAAGTCTGTCTTTGTAATCAGAAATTAAATCATCGATTCGTGACTGTAGTCATGCATATGACTCATCATTAGTAATACAATGTTTTGTATAAGCAGAAATGTTATAAGTTACATGTGTCATTACCAAATTTACATCATGTAATAAAGTAACAATTGTGTGGATTGGTGAAATTGTCTATGCAATGCAAACATTCCCCGACACAATACATTCCTTCCTTTCGGTTGGTCCAGACAAGTACATTAGCTCGGTGAATCTCATATGTGTGTTATTATGCGTTTCTGTATGTGTGCACCTATATGTTGCAGGTTCCAAATTTTTAATATAGTGGTACAATTTTGGGTCTATGCCATTGTTTTAGATTTTTCGTGTAGTGTATGCATGTTACCTAATTGTGTCACCTGGATCTATTTTAAGTCGATACCAGGCAGTGAGGTTGTACATGAATTTGGTGCTCGAGTGTGTCCTGAAATGTTTCTTTGTAGGTGGGTGGGTGTTACCTGAACTACAACAAATTTGTGGTGTGCAATTTGGATCCGGTGCTAATCCGGGAGGCCATGTAACTGTCTCTTTTGGTGCAACTGTGATTTTTGTGTGGATGGCCCTTGAGTGTTACGCAACACCCACCTCCCACATTTCAGGTTGTGTGTGAGTGATTGGTGCTCTCCAGAGTGGGAGGATTTGATTCGCTACTACTCGTGCCACTGTGTTTGAACTGTTAAATTGGAAAATTATCACAAGGTAATAACGATATCCCGCTTTGGCACTAGGTAGTGGGCTTATGAAATCCAATTGGAGTAACTCCCAAGGTCCCTTGGGTGGTTCTGGTCTACACAGTTTTGTATGGCCAGGCTTGCCTTGGTTAGTGGAGGCACATACGATGCATGTGTCACACCATCTTTGAATGTCTGATGCCATTTGTGGCCACCAGAAGTTTTTTGGATCAGCTGTTGTGTTTTGGAGCTGATACGTGTGCATAATCGTGGTACAACTTCATCACTGGTTTCTGGAGGGCTTCTGGAACAATGTATTTATCGTCTCTTAAAATCATGCCTTCAGTGACCTTGACTAGTTGGTCCTGCAGGTGCGGTGTCAGCTCTCCATCAGAACTCCACAGTTCTTGTTGGTACTGTTTCAAGTCAATAGGAATAGTTTGAATCGCACTCACGGCAGGAACAACCAGTCTGTCAGGCTTCCATTCATCTCCCTTTTGTGCTGCTAATTTGGCTAATTGATCTGTGATGTTGTTTTCTCGTTTCATCTGGATTTTCGATGATGTAGCCAGGCACTTTAACGACGGAGAGTGAGGGATCGCGTGTTCTAACCTCCTGCCAAATCGAAGTTATGATGTTAAAATGTTTTATCATGAAGTTTACGAATTGTTTCAACAGCTCAGAGTTGTCGCTAGGGGGCGTTTTTTGGTAATGCTTCGCTTGTTTTTTTAAATCTTTTTCTCTTTTTTGACAATCTCGCACTACATGGTTAGTCTTTCTGCAATAATGGCATATCATTTTATTTGGAGACCTTTGGCTAAATTTATCTGTGCTGTTCCCTTCTGTTAACCATCTGTGCGGACGCAACGCTGCGGGTTTTAATCGCCATCTGTTTTCTATTCTTGAACCCCAATCTACTATTGCTCTGAACGTGTTTCGCTGGGTCGACGCCATTTGATAACGCTTTTGAACGGGATGCCGGCATTGTTTTTAACAAGCTGCAGTAATGCGTCATGGTTGCGGTCTGCATTTTCAAGGCCTGAGTGCTCTCTGTATGTTACCCATAACCGCTCAGCGACGTTTCAAATGACTCATTACCTGCTTGTTTGATTTCTAATATTTTGCTCCAGTCTGCATGTGTCGGTCCCTCATGTCTAATAATGCCTGTTTTAGACGTTCATAAATCCCTTCACGGTTTCGTCATTTACTCTGTTCATTATGTTGCCGGATTTCATTTCTGTGTTTAGTTTCGGTCTGAGCTCCTCAGGGATAGTGAGGAGGGCTATTTGCCATACGTCTCTAACCTCTAGTTTGTAGACATTAGCCTGTAGCATCAATGCTTCCCAGTAGGGTTGAAAAGGCCCTTTTCTCGGCATAGTTCCTACGACTTGTTTGTGCCTAGAGCATTCTCCGCATGTTAACGGGCGGCTGATTGTTGTGATATCATCATCCGCATTTTTCATGGTTTTTAACACTGCGATTTTAACTGCCTTTTTGGCGAGTCGCTTTGATTTGGTTCGGGTCTTTATTGGGCTTCGCGAGGTTTCTGTTTTTCTGGCCACAGACTCACGAGAGCTCGGTTACGAAGTTTCTCTGCGTGGCCTATTGTTACACGCCTAACGCAGTGTCCTCATCTTCGCTTTCAGTTTGCGCCTCTAACTCGGTTTCATCCAGTGCTGCTTGTTTAACCGCGGCAACTGGAAAACCTGTTTTGTCGCAACAATCTTCGAAAGCAGATATGTAATTACTATATGTAATTAGTTTCCTTGAACTTGATCAATTTTTGTAGCCATTTCTTGCGTTGTCTAGCCCACCCCCGCTGCTCGTATGCAAACATTTCGACTTGCTTTCTTAACTTTTGTAATTCGTCAGATCGCACTCGTTCGATTTCTTTTGATATTTGTTATTGTTTTTCGTTCTCGGTCATGGTCGCGAGGTCGTTACGACGAAGCAAATAGACAATTGCAGCGGAATTTTCTTGTATTTTGATTTCGATTTTAGTCTCGCACCCTCGGCAGAATACCAGGATGTTATTTCGTTGTTGTTCCACTTCAAATTGAATCCTTGTCGCTAACCGAACAAGGATTTTTGTAATTGTATTCCTAAAACTTCCATTATCTCCTGATCTCCTCTGCTGCTGTGGTTTCCTGAAAAGACATGTTGTTTCTCGCCCAATTCTTAATACCACCGGTTTTTCGGTTCCGTTTCAAAAATGGGTATACCGACCCGTTCTACAAAATGTGTCTATATGGTGTAAACAACATTTCCCTCAACTTTTAAAAGGCAACAAAGAATATGCTTACCACAGCAGCTGGATATTGATGAGAAGGATATCAAACCTCACGTCCAAGGAGAGTTCAAGTTGAATGTCGCGGCTGGAATGACGTACTGCCTCTGGAGAATCGCGTTCTCGTCTTTACGAGATCACGTCGGCGGGGTCACCACTGTAAGAAAGGACCCGGCTGGAACGATCCAATGACGGCAGTCGTTCCGCGGGTGAAGGGCTTTGCGTGTTTACAGTCTTTCCTTTTCACGACACAACAAGAACATTAAAATGGAACACTTCTTCTTATATATTTTATCTCGTTATTTCATCTGACTCCATAAAATGAAAAGGGTTTTAATGATGTCTGTGCATCATTAAAACAGGAACGAATGATTGATTATTCTTATCAGCTCTTTTTCAATACTTTACCCGTCCAGACATAGGGAAGCTATATCGCTCAGAGGTCCTGTTTTCCACAGATCTCACGGACACAATCTCGTCAGGCCCGGTCATCAGTCAGAGGTAAATTATGGTTACGTATCTGAGATTTGCCGAATTCACACACAATCAGAGATATCAATAACCCTCATGGGGCACCCTCAGAACTCGAACTCAATCGTTTACTTCAGTAAAGGGTTTTGGCCACTATCAGATATGTTAGCAGATCAATATACTACACTCATAATAGCTTTGGATTGGCCAAATCTTTGTTTAAAGTAACATTAAATCAAAGTCAGAGGTGTGGACGTGCCGAATTCAGTCAGACGGCGTTCACCGTCACTGAACGGAATTAGCCCGTCCCTACACCCAAGCACACTTAAAAGATGCCGGATATTAGCCGTCGCTAAAACTGACGAGGCTTGGGAAATATACTAATCCACTAATCTGGTAGAGAGAAAGCACTCTTCAGAGGCAGTTAGAATAGAATCAAACGTTACAATTTATTGACCAGGTAATCAAAACAATAATTCAAAGCTCCAATGTTACAAGAATAGAATCAACGGTTAACCATAACATAACAATAATTCAGGAATTGAAGAACTTGTAGAAATTACTACCTGGCAATGAAAAACTACACACAAGTGACATGTGCGGTAATCAGTTTACTGACTCCCAGATGTTTGTGTCCCTTTTCCTTATATACCCAGAATTAATAGACCCACCCAGGTGGGTACCCAGGTGGTATCTTGTCATTATAATAAGTCTTTAGAATTGGCCACCAAAGGCTTCTGGAGATCCTGTGGCCAGGATTACTTATTTACATACAGGAGGTGTTTTGAGTAGGAAATCAGGGGGAAGGCACGTCCCCCTGCTGTACACTATTCTTCTCAGATTTTAGAACTTCTTTTAGCTTTTCATTATGATTGGGATGATGAGACCATTTTACCAGGCGCACTGAGACATTTCAAAAGATATCAAACATGTATGGTTACTTATTTGTACATATTACATTGCATGGATTTTTCAGTGAATTCTCAGTGGTGAGGGGAGGGGGAAATGATGGGACCGTCAGTACAGGGTGTGGATCCCCCAGTGTGCTGCACCCCTGGATGTTACTGTTACATATGCAAGAGACAGCTTTTGTGGATTCTCAGGGGGGCCTTTTGTCCTCTAGAGGGGGGGCCCAGACACATTGGCACAGACACATTGGCACCAGTCTTACAGTAATGATATAACTTGTGACTAATTGCTTTTGAGAAACGCACTCCAGCTTGTTAGTAGAGACTCTAAAACCTGAAATAGATGGGTCACATAAGGGAGACATGCTAAATGTGTACCGTTGAAGTGCCTACAGGAATAAGTTGGGAAACATTGATCTAAGCATAGATGTTTGAAAGGCTGGCAGAGATACGAGTTCAGATAGTGGCCCCTGTTGAAAAAAAACTGAATCTGCTGGTTAGTTATGTTTTAAAGCATGGCAGCTGGTTTGAGCTGGTTTAAGCTGGTCCTCAGCTGGTTATGAACTGGTTTAAACTGGCACATGACCAACTAAGGACCAGCTTAAACCAGCTCAAACCGGCTGCTATGCTTCAAATACCTAACCAGATGGTGTTTATTTTTTTCAAACAGGGCCATCATCAGGTTGAATGAATGTATGATGCATTTAGGTTGAGATGAAAGACCTGCACATTATCTGGACAACAGCAGTAGTAGAGTACAGCAGTAAACATGTGCCTTTCATTGTTCCCAGTGAAGTTGTTTAAGAGAAGAACAGTAGAGGACTGATCACTGAACCTTGAAGCACCCCACCTTGGAGCACAGCACAAGAGCCTAACGGCAATATCTGCTGACTCCTACCAACTTTATAAAGTTAATACATGAGCTGAAAAGATTTGGATTTCACATATTAAAAAAAATTCAGAATCATACCTTAATGGGGAAATCCTTATTATGGGCTTAAACAGGACTTAGATGTATGGAATATTATCATCAAAAAAGGATAACTTGAAGGCTGTGTCTCTAATGCCTTTTATCACATTTATTCACTCTCATGACATTTAACATTTCATTTTGTGATAAAAGGGTTCTTTATGGTTCTCTTTTGTATTATGAATAGTTATTTAAAAGTTATTTAAAAATGCTTCTTTATTTTACTGTATTGTTTATCTTTTTGCATATATGGAGAGATATAAACATCATATACAGTATGTTGTATCACAATGTGTGAAAGATGGACTGCGCTTTTTAAAATGCACCATGTGCCGAATCATATGGAGTTATTATGAAAGTCAAAAGAGGAGAGAACGAAATACAGATACAAATAATTGACACCCCTGGTTGAATAATGTGTGAGAGTGTTGGGTTGGAATGGGGGCTGATCTACAGTTACCAATGCAACAGACTGTCAGTTCTGATGAACAAGTTTGTTAAAGACTCACGTCACCCTGTCTGTTTATTTCACACCCATATCAGTAGCATCTCTCTATCTCAACCTCGGAAAATTGATAATTGAACATCACCTTAAAGCACAATGTACAACCAGCTGTCATCTGAGTGTACAACAAAAGCAGACATTTTTAAACAACAACATTGCCTTCAAATGACTCCACCCCTGTGTGTTTTCAAAGATGGGACTTTCACAAGAAACTCTTTCAGCATCAAATCCCTCAGGCAACAGCAGCTCCTGCTAACTGTTACACATTGTATCTTTAATAGCATGAAAGCAGCATGACTGATGCGGCACATCTCATTCAGCAACTGACAAACTCAGAGTACAGAGAGAAAAACACACGGCACATGTGTGGTGGGTGAGTCTCCAGGGACCACCTGACACACCGCTCCATAACAGCAGGTGAGGTGGGAGGGGTGTGGAGACATCCTCAACTTCACCTCTTTCAGCAAAAGATTTATGAACCCGTCAGAGCCACACAACTAATGAGAGAGAAGATTGGCGAGAGAGAGACGGAGGGAGGGAGGGAGGGAGAGAGGGATGAACGGATTGAGAAAGGCTATAGGGAATATGAAGAGAATAACTAATAAAGGGATATAGCTTCGGAGAGAGGTCGACTCTAAAGGCTCAATTTGAGGCTTTTGGTCAGGGTGATTTTTAAGAATCGGGGTGCAAGTGAGGTGAGAGATCTGCATTCATCTGTTCTTCCATTTGTAACCCATATGATACCCTTTGTAGGGCCCTGTTTTAGTTTGTCCCAAAATCCATGTTATATTTTGCCAGCTTCTGTGTTTACATGTTTCCTGAATTTGGTTTTAATGGTTTAACTAAATTTTTATCAAATTAATTCATAAAACTTAAAATTCAAGATTTTAATTTGTCACATACAGAGTTATATGTAGAATACTACCTGCAGTGAATTGTAAATATGGTTCACTCTAAATAAAATGCATAAAGTATATGAAGGATAAACATAATAATGAAAAAGTAAACCTGAAATATAGTCCAAAGACTGTATGATTGCGTATGATAGCGCTGATACAACAATAATAGTTCAAGTTCAATAACTAGTCAAATATACAGGTAATGTGCAAAATATTTGTAAAAGAATTGTAAAAAACTGTGTAGAATTGTAAAAAAAAAATAACAGTAATAGTGTTATTAGTAATAGTGTTAATAGTCCGTTTACATTTTTCAAGATTCCATTTTGTTTTAGTATAATTTTATATAACAATAGTCCATCAAATGAATGCATAAAAGTTTGATTCATATTTTAAAATGTAATCAAATGATAATTGAATACTTCCTTTCATTTCAAAATTTGTAAAGAAAAAGTGCTGATTTTTTCTGTTTAAATTAAAGCATTGACAAACAATTGTGATATTCCTTAAAATTGTAATTAACTCTATTATTATTATTGTTTTTACTATTACTTTGAAACCAAACTTTTATTTTGGTGAGTAGCAGTGAAGACTTTTGAGTTTTGTGTGTGAATTTTAACAATAGTTTGTTTTATGAAATGAAATGGTGATATGCTGGTGAAGTGAGTGTCAGAGCAGCTCATGATGAGCATTGGTCCTCATATAGTGAGAAGGCAGAGACTGAAAACACCAAGTGTGCATGTATGTGTAGACAAAACTCCACTGCAGTTTCACTGAGAAATACACATGGAATATGCAGACTTCATAATCCAAGCAGTCCAAATCACAGTTTGATTAAGTGAATAACCGCACCGATCGTACTAATTGTAACTGATTAGTTCGTCCAAATTTTGCCCAATACACTGTAAATTCCATTTTAATTAATGGATTCCGCAATTCAGTCTGTGTTTTACGTATCATGTAAATCATAGGGCCCTATTTTTATCACTGAAATTCGTAGGGCAATTGAGTGAATGATACATTCTGATATTAAAAGAATAGTTTAAATCCAAAATTGCTTTCTGAAAAGTTCTCACAGACCAATGCAAATCTCCAATATAAAATGTTCCAGGATGTCATTTCAACTTAGTTCCAGTGAGTTCACAGGCAAAGCCCTGAAGAAGTTCTCCTCATATAATTTCAGCCTCAGGGTCGCATCAACCTCAGCGCTGTGAGGAAAAAATTCAGAGGCCCCACTCCACCAAAAATAAACACGTATATGAACAAGCCTGCGGCATGGTGGGAAATTATGCATATTTCATTTCCACTGAGGGGAATCTTGACTTGAGCTTTACCGATCGTGGAAGCAAAAATAGCACAGTAGTGACTGGTTGTCAACAGATATATATATCTCCAAAGAGCTGAGATGTGTATAACATTGCAGTAGAAATGTAAGTATTGACTAAAATTTGGTGATGGAAATGGTTTGGTAATGGAAATGGTTTGGTAATGGGAGTTACAACTGGTGAGGAGCTACACACATTTGACAACCATTTGCTGCAAATTTTCCACAAAACAGAATTTAATTTTTATTAAATAAATTCAATGCACACAGACTGAAGTAGTTTAAGTCTTTGGTTCTTGTAATTGTGATGATTTTGGCTCACATTTAACAAAAACCCACCAATCTCAACAAATTAGAATATGGTGGCATGCCAATCAGCTAATCAACTCAAAGCACCTGCAAAGGTTTCCTGAGCCTTCAAAATGGTATCCGTTTGGTTCACTAGGCTACACAATCATGGGGAAGACTGCTGATCTGACAGTTGTCCAGAAGACAATCATTGACACCCTTCACAAGGAGAGTAAGCCACACACATCCATTGCCAAAGAAGCTGGCTGTTCACAGAGTGCTGTATCCAAGCATGTTAACAGAAAGTTGAGTGGAAGGTAAAAGTGTGGAAGAAAAATATGAGGATTGTCAAGCAAAATCGAGTCAAGAATTTGGGTGAACTTCACAAGGAATGGACTGAGGCTGGGGTCAAGGCATCAAGAGCCACCACACACAGACGTGTCGAGGAATTTGGCTACAGTTATCATCAGAGGCGTCTTACCTGGGCTAAGGAGAAGAACTGGACTGTTGCCCAGTGGTCCAAAGTCCTCTTTTCAGATGAGAGCAAGTTCTGCATTTCATTTGGAAACCAAGGCCCTAGAGTCTGGAGGAAGGGTGGAGAAGCTCATAGCCCAAGTTGCTTGAAGTCCAGTGTTAAGTTTCCACAGTCTGTGATGATTTGGGGTCGGGAATTCAGGATTGTTGAGAGGAAAATGTGAAACAAGAGACCAAAAAATGCAGATGAGCTGAAGGCCACTGTCAAAGAAACCTGGGCTTCCATACCACCTCAGCAGTGCCACAAACTGATCACCGCCATGTCACACCGAATTGAGGCAGTAATTAAAGCAAAAGGATCCCCTACCAAGTATTGAGTACATATACAGTAAATGAACATACTTTCCAGAAGGCCAAGAATTCACTAAAAAAAAATGTTATCGGTCTTATGAAGTATTCTAATTTTTTGAGATAGTGAATTGGTGGGTTTTTGTTAAATGTGAGCCAAAATCATCACAATTAAAAGAACCAAAGACTTAAACTACTTCAGTCTGTGTGCACTGAATTTATTTAATACACAAGTTTCACAATTTGAGTTGAATTACTGAAATAAATGAACTTTTCCACGACATTCTAATTTATTGAGATGCACCTGTATATGAGGGCAACTACTGTGTGAATTAAAAAAATATGAAGCAGCGCAGTATCAATTTACATCCAATACAGACAGGTGAGCTGGAGAGGTTATGTATGCTCACAGAAGGAACCATATCAACACGAGTTTGCCTGATGCCATCTTTAAAATTGTAATATACAGTCAGGTCCATAAATATTGGGACATCGACACAATTCTAACATTTTTGGCTCTATACACCACCACAATGGATTTCAAATGAAACGAACAAGATGTGCTTTAACTGCAGACTGTCAGCTTTAATTTGAGGGTATTTACATCTAAATCAGGTGAACGGTGTAGGAATTACAACAGTTTGCATATGTGCCTCCCACTTGTTAAGGGACCAAAAGTAATGGGACAATTGGCTTCTCAGCTGTTCCATGGCCAGGTTTGTGTTATTCCCTCACTATCCCAATTACAATGAGCAGATAAAAGGTCCAGAGTTCATTTCAAGTGTGCTATTTGCATTTGGAATCTGTTGCTGTCAACTGTCAAGATGAGATCCAAAGAGCTGTCACTATCAGTGAAGCAAGCCATCATTAGGCTGAAAAACAAAACAAACCCATCAGAGAGATAGCAAAACATTAGGCGTGGCCAAAACAACTGTTTGGAACATTCTTAAAAAGAAGGAACGCACCGGTGAGCTCAGCAACACCAAAAGACCCGGAAGACCACGGAAAACAACTGTGGTGGATGACCGAAGAATTCTTTCCCTGGTGAAGAAAACACCCTTCACAACAGTTGGCCAGATCAAGAACACTCTCCAGGAGGTAGGTGTATGTTTGTCAAAGTCAACAATCAAGAGAAGACTTCACCAGAGTGAATACAGAGGGTTCACCACAAGATGTAAACCATTGGTGAGCCTCAAAAACAGGAAGGCCAGATTAGAGTTTGCCAAATGACAAAAAGCCTTCACAGTTCTGGAACAACATCCTATGGACAGATGAGACCAAGATCAACTTGTACCAGAGTGATGGGAAGAGAAGAGTATGGAGAAGGAAAGGAACTGCTCATGATCCTAAGCATACCACCTCATCAGTGAACCATGGTGGTGGTAGTGTCATGGCGTGGGCATGTATGGCTGCCAGTGGAACTGGTTCTCTTGTATTTATTGATGATGTGACTGCTGACAAAAGCAGCAGGATGAATTCTGAAGTGTTTCGGGCAATATTATCTGCTCATATTCAGTCAAATGCTTCAGAACTCATTGGACGAGTGCAGATGGACAATGACCCAAAGCATACTGCAAGCAACCAAAGAGTTTTTGAAGGAAAGAAGTGGACTGTTATGCAAATCACCTGACCTGAATCCGATTGAGCATGCATTTCACTTGCTGAAGACAAAACTGAAGGGAAAATGCCCCAAGAACAAGCAGGAACTGAAGACGGTTGCAGTAGAGGCCTGGCAGAGCATCACCAGGGATGAAACCCAGCGTCTGGTGATGTCTATGTGTTCCAGACTTCAGACTGTAATTGACTGCAAAGGATTTGCAACCAAGTATTAAAAAGTTAAAGTTTGATTTATGATTATTATTCTGTCCCATTACTTTTGGTCCCTTAACAAGTGGGAGGCACATATGCAAACTGTTGTAATTCCTACACCGTTCACCTGATTTAGATGTAAATACCCTCAAATTAAAGCTGACAGTCTGCAGTTAAAGCACATCTTGTTCGTTTCATTTGAAATCCATTGTGGTGGTGTATAGAGCCAAAAATGTTAGAATTGTGTCGATGTCCCAATATTTATGGACCTGACTGTATTCCCATAAAAATGTAAATATATTCCATATAGCCCTTTAGGGATGATGATAGAACATCTCTAAGATTGCATGAAATTAAAACTTGTTCATATGAAACAATACTTTTAATAGGTTGGTGTACAACACCCTTGGCAAATAAATGTATTGTTTTAATTTATTTAAAGCATGACGCATGTGAAACAGGCAGACTGAAGCCAAACTCATCCCCACTCAAGCGCTTGTCTGAAGCTGAACAGTGCATTTTAAAGACATTTCAACTGTTTTCATATCAACGCTAATAACAGAAGTCGATTCAGTCAATTAATATTTACCTGAGCTAGCACAACATATGTTTGGCTGGTTAGCATGATCCTTTTAGGATACTGGAAGATGCTGTATCTAAACCGTCTGGCTACAGAACATATCTTTCTCCACTGATGGCCTTTCAAAAGAACTGTGTTGAAATAAATAGTTTTGAAAGCAACAAATAAATTATATCAATTTTATTCCACTTAAAATATTTAGGATTAAATTTAAGTATATGTATTTAAATGTAAATGTTCCACCTATATGGATTACAGATTTACATAAATAAATAAGCCTAATGTGATGCATATAAGAAACAGGCAAGACTTCTGCACTCAAAATACAACAAAATATAAAAAATAGCAATTTTGATTATTAACTGTTTGCATATTAAATCACATTTTCTAAATACATTTAAATTGGTTTGAATAATCTTAAATCCTGTGTTCCTATTGCTCAGTGGTAGAGCATTACGTTAGCAGTGCAAAAGGTTGTGGGTTCGATTCCCAGAGAACACACATACTGGTAAAATAATGTGTAGCCTGAATGCACTGTAAGTCACTTTGAATAAAAGCGTCTCCTAAATGCATAAAAGTAAATCTGTTGTAAAAACAATTACATTTGGTAAAAAGTGTTAACATTAAAATATAGCTAGCTGTAATGTATAAGATTTATTTATGATACATTTATAAACCACGTTATTGTGTATTTAAAGCAGTCAATTTATTAATACAATTACAGGAATCTTAAGTTTATGTAAGACTGAAAAATATTAATTGCATCAAGTGTTTTAGCTATGTTATAGAAATATTATATTTAATTCAAATGCATAAATCTTAAATGAGTGACTTCAATCAGCAGATTTTTGCAAGTAATTATTTTTTCTAGGACTATTAAAGGAATAGTTCAAGCTCAGTTAGTGACGGACTAAAAATAAATATGGCGTAGGCTATTTTGCCCATAAGTAATTTTGTTTAATATTTTTAAGTAGTTAACTTGATTAATTTAAAATTGAATCTGGTCTAAACAAATATATAGCTCAGTATCATAATCATAACAGTGGCAACTAATCAAATGTTTTCTCATAGTATTTCCAAGAGGCAGCATTTATATAAAAACAGCAGAGGGCCTAACACAGATCCTTGCAGCACTTCATATATTACCACTGTAAGGTTAGGTGCTTCCTCATTTACAGAGATAAAATGTTAACTAGGGATAGGTAGAATAAAAAAAACTACTCCTGGAGGGCCAAGTCCTCAAGAGTTTAGCTCCAACTCAACTCTTCCCCGACACATATACCATGTAGTTTGCAAACAGGCCTAAAGGACTTCATTAGCTGAAAGTAAACTCTGCAGGGCTGTAGCCCACCAGGAACTGTTTTGCACCCCTGATCTAAACCATCTTAATTCCTGCTCCTGAATACCAATGTTATTCTGTAATCTATCTAACAGTGTGTCATGTCATGATCTATTATGTCAAACACTGCACTAAAATCGATCTAATCACTGAAGTGCAGCCTGAGTCAGGTCCTAGAAGCAAGTCATTTGTAATTTTACCAAGTGCAATTTTGGACATTTTAGACACAAATCTAATATTTGAAACATATATCATATACATCACATACTTTCAGTAGGTCCTGCACCAACTGGGCATCTGTCATTGAGATGAACAGGAATGCTACTGGATGGTTGAGGTATCACATACCTCAAACGGTGAGCTGCCAAATTCAGAGCACTTTCCTTTATAGAAAGTTGAATTCTCACTACACGACCAACTCTAACATGACAGACGATTCAAGGGACTTACTTTGCCAAAGAAATACATGTTTTACATTTCAAAAATAGACAGTGATAGAGTCTTTGAGTGTAATCAAACATCATCCTCGGAGATGCTTCAGTATTTTTATTGTTTTCTGCACGCTACACCGGTGGCTCCATGTCAGACTGAGAGAACACCAATAACACATATTCCCTGTGAGTGCTTTTGAGTTTACTTAAAAGGGAAAGGGTGCATTTCTCTTCAGGAGAACAGAGAAGACATCCTGCAGTGACACTCAGTCCCACCAGAAAACAGAAGGAAGGAATGGAGGGATGAAGAAAGAGGGGGTGGGATTTTCTTTTAATGATACTGTGTGTATTGTATATATGTGGCAAAAGTTAGGACCAGTGTGTCCGAGACATTATTTATCCAAAGAGTCGGATCTCCAAGTGCATTTCAACAATATAAATACAGTCCCACATAAATACATCCTCCACTTAAGAAATCAAACAAACAATAACATTGACGAAACAAACAACAGTAGGCAGTAACACTGACCCGATCTAAACCAATGGAACCAAAAAACCCTACAGTACGTCAGCGGATTGGTTTGATGGGCTCTGCACTGGCTGAGGTTGATTTGCATGAAATGAAGGTTGCACCATGCAGATACACATGTGCTTTTACAATATGAAAGCACTGATGAGACAGAAGGAACGGGGAACCACAGAGAGACACAAACAAGAGATGACAGAAGCTTGACCAGGACACGGGGTTGTGGAGAACTCTACTGGAGGTCTGAGATTAGACATGCTCAAGTGGCTTAGTTTTAGTTCATATAAGATGGTGTGAATAGTGATGTGGCTTGTAGGTTTGATCTGTTAGATGGGCAGCTGGAACTTGACATCAACCTGTGCCTCTTTGGCCAGCGATACAATTTCAGAAAGCTTTACAACCTAGAGAAAAAGATCGAGAAATGTATGGTAAATATTTCAGAGTTGACCTTTAATTTTGATCATCATAATTATAACACAGTGTCCTAAATTTGAATAGTAAAATGAAAACATTCGGCATTGAGTGTGGGAAGACGAATAGCTTGTAGCTGGAAATCTGGTTTGTATATTCATTGTATAATAATGAGATTTGCTTTGATTCTATTTGATGGCAAAATTCCAAATTTCATGTTTCCTTTTGTACACGTTCCCCTTTTTAATGAACACAGGTGCAATATGTTATCATTAGTTACTGGATTAGGTAGCATGAATTAACAATGAACAGCATTTTTTTACACAGCATTTATTAATCTAGATTCATTTATTAATAATTGATTCATAATACATTAACGCCATTTATAATTTATACTTGAAAGATGTATTATATCTTTTTTATTTATTTATAACTTGAAATATTAATATATGTAGAAATTAATATTAATAAAAGCTGTAAAATTATGTTTCATTGTTAGTTCATGAAATCTAATGAATTAACTACTATTAATGAACTGAACCTTGTTGTGAAGTGCTGTAAAACTATTTTCTTAAAAATGCAAATTTGTATTATTTATTCTAAAAGAAAATTAATACAAAAATGACATTAATGGCAGGTAAAGTTATGGGAAGATTTGTCCCGTCTCTCAAGAAAGTGATATGTGTTTGGAACAGCTGAGGGGTGAATTTTTAGTTTTTGGGTGAACAACTCCTTTTAAACCTCATATTTCTTTGGACTATCAATTTGACTCCTGAACCATGATGGGCAGATTCATCTCTCCATTTCCACCCCATGTCAGTTTCAATATGCCCATATGCATGCATAAATAAGAGAAACGCACCATTTTGGCCGCCTCGTCCAGATCATCACAGGCCAGGATCTTCAGAGGGCTGGCAGCGATCAGAGCCTTGGCATCGTCCACTCTTGTTCCTGGAGATCAGACAAGCACGATGAGAGTGAGATGAAGGACAGAAAACATGAGCCACCTGCACTAATATCCCTTTCCAGACACCTTCTTTTCTTCCTGCCACCCTTCTTTCAATCTTTCCTCCCTCCGTTTCAGACATTCCTAGTCTTATTTGGGGATTTGTGCTCCCTTTTATTGATATAGATAGTACAGTGTTCTCACAGTTTTTGACTAATGAATTTCCAGGACCTTTCCATAGCCTTTCTAGTCGTCTGCACTTATTGGATAAGGCTTTTCAATAATTCACCAAATTCAGTCTTCTTCTCTAAAGAATTCTAAAAGGATTCTGACCAATCTGTGAACCGGTTAATTAAAAAAGGAAAAAGGAACTGATAATATGATTCAATTTTTCAGATCAGCACCCTTTTAAATAAAGTATGGGAACTGAAAATATTTTTAATGGGTTTCAAAGCATCCCTTCACCGCTCCATTAATCAAAGTCACCCGCACCATCAATCATAATCATAGTATTAAGTTCGCTCTCTTTCACCTTGTAACCGCACTACAATGGGGATTCTCAGTTCTAAGTCAGTGACAGCCATGATAATGCCCTGTGCAATGACATCACACCGCATGATTCCACCAAAGATGTTCACCATAATAGCTTGGACCTGTTACAGAGAACACAGACAAACATTGAACACATTCTGGCATAAGAGGTGCGATAAAATAGCGGCAATAAGAACAGAAGCCAATGTAATTCCCTTGATCATATTACCTTTTTATCAGAGGTGATGAGCTTGAAGGCCTCTGTCACCTGCAGTGCAGTGGCTCCGCCTCCAACATCCAGGAAGTTAGCAGGTGTTCCACCATGTAGTTTAATGATGTCCATGGTGGCCATAGCGAGACCAGCCCCATTGACTAAACACAGGTGACATATGTATAAATTTACACATATTCAAACTAGTCAAAATGGTACAAATTGCATAAACAGAGGGTTTACTGAAAGTGCAAAATATAATATATATAAAGATCTTTAGTTCTAATTCTTTAATTAGAAATGTTAAAATATAAAAAATGGTGATATGTTTCTCTAATGAATGGTTGTGGGTTTATGTACTGACCCAGACAGCCAATAGTGCCATCTAGGCCGATGTAGTTGAGGTCTGCTTTGGCTGCCTGTCTGTCTCTGGCATCCTCCTGGGTCCAGTCTCGCATGTCGAACACTTTCTTCTGTCTATAGGCAGCGTTTGAGTCAAAGTTGATCTTTGCGTCCATACACATCACTGCAAAACACAGAAGAAAAACTGACCACGCATTGTTTTTCTGCACTAACACTGTTAAAGCATCTCAGAGCGGCTCAATTCACCCTAATGAACCAACACACTCTGATATGCTGAATCAAACACCAGATCATGAGCTGCACAAACGTAAATGATCACAGTGTCACATTTAACTTAAAACAAATAATTGATTTGATTTATCTACCTTATTTAAAAAAGCCATATCATGATATTGATCGTGCAGCCCTAGGACTGGGCTTGTTTAATGTGTACATAATGTATATAAAGTGTAAGATGTCTGCTTTAGGGTACCAATGCCAGATGAATCCTCCACCATTGGGTTGATCTCCAGCATAGATGCATCATACTTGATGAACACATCATAAAGTTTCAACATGCTTTCTGCAGCTTCATTGATCAATGCAGGGGGGAAACCCATCTTCTCTGCCACCTGAAAAAAAATATTTAAAAAAAATGAATGCAGGGGTCAAAGTGTGGGAACTGTCTATATAATACTCTGCACCTCACCTTAATAGCCTGATCCATCTTTATTCCTTGAATGATATCAATAGGCTCTTTCACAATAGCATCAGGATTCTCTGCAGCTACATCCTCAATGTTCACGCCCCCCTGAGAACTGCCAATGAGCACAGGGCCCTGTAGGGGGTGGAGTAGAACCCATGTCATTTTAAGGGCAGGTGAAACCAGTAGAGCGCTGACATTTCAGGACAGGACACAGTAAAAGTTGCCCTCTACTGGACATTCTGCTTACTGCAGCACAAAGTGGTGATGTCATTTTTGAACGCTTGTAAAAAGACTTTGTCCTTGAATGCACACATAAGCAGCTTTGATAGTTTCATAGATCAACCATGCAGTAACAGCCTAGTCCGTGACCTCTCACCTGGAAGGACCTCTCCATGGTGATGGCAAAATAATACTCTCTGCGTGGGTATCTGCGCTCGCAGATAAACACCTGGTTACAGATCCGCCCTGCCTCTCCTGTTTGCTTAGTGAACAGCTTCTTGCCAATCATCTTAGAGGAGATATCTCTCACTTCCTCTGGCCTGTAGACACGAAGCGAGTGAGAAGACAAAGAGGAAATTGGAAAAGTAATAAAGTGATGAACAATAAAGTAGGCACAAACACTCACGAGAAAACGATTCTGACACCGCCTTTCAATCCTCCCTCAAAAGTGCCTTTGCCTCGACCACCCGCCAACACTTGGGCTTTCACCACCAGGTCTTTAGAGCCTGAAAAAAGAGAAAGAATAAACAAAGAGGAAAAATCTTGAATAATGCCAACCAAACAGTCACAGAAGTACACAAAACACACGGCCATGCTCTAACAAACAAATACCACTTATAATGACAGAAATAAAACATTCACAACAGAGCTGCTGCATCCTCAACCAATGAGTCAGACTGTAATTAGCTCTAATCTGTAACCCTGCACAGACCTGCTGTACAGACACACAGAACAGGCTTAAGGAAGGCTGGCCTTGATAGTTATGATAAATGTAATTCTTCGTATCTCGCTTAATACATCTGAGATGATTTGAGACATGCGAGATCTTCTAATCGTGATAACTGATCTGTCGAAAATCTTGACAAATTTCTGGACCTTTATAAGGAAACAGCCAAGCGAACAAAACTACATAAATGTATATAGATATAAATAGATAAATTAAATGTGCTGTTTTTAATTTATTTGTAATGTTTTTACATGATTCCCAATTATTTATATTTATGATTTCTAGTATTTGTACAGGCTTTACATTTTTACTTCAGTGTTGTAATTAGCCATTCATTTAATTGTATCTTTGAAACAGATTTGTTACGTGACAGCATTAATTACAGTTTCTTAAAGATCATGTTATCTGCATCTCCTGCGCTTCATCAAGCCCATCCCATAATATCTGTCATCACTCAAATTAATGAACGGCTCAGATTAACTGTTAGCATGTATGTAAGACTCCAATACAAGTTACAGAGTAATTATTTCATCACTAATAAAGCTTTAATAACTGGTAAATCTGGCTGTGTCTATAGAATTATAGACTACACAACATTGTTAGCTTATTTTAAAATTATTGTCCCTGGACCAGCAGGATACTCTTATAATAAAGTAGCGGTGGTTGTGACAGATTTTAAGTATCAATTCTGCTTAAAAAGATGCAATCTAATCCTGTTTACATTAAATAAAGTTTAAGCTTACGGACCTGTTGCTATGACAGCAACTCCGGGATGAGCTTCAAGAACCAAATGATCCAAGATCAGGTGAAATCGGCAACAATCAAATCCAGCTAAATGAGTTAGCGACGTACGAAGAACGGACCCCAGGAAGGATTAAACCGTTTTGATTCACTTGGATTTAAACTGCATAAGCAGTTGAAAACAACAGACGTATGATGCAAATAAAAATGATTTAGGAAGGCACGGCGTCATAAACTGAATTCCGCCTGTATAGTAAAAACAATACAGTTACGTTTCATACCATTTTGACTGGGAGTTGTAACTTTACAAGCTAACTTTTCAATTGTTTTTCATTTTTATTTAAAGATGGCATTAATATAAAGTTCTCATTATTTACTCACCTCATTTTTGTCCAAACCCATACGACGTATTCTAACAAGAAGATACTAAGCAAAACAATCATGCTGCCTTTTTCCCGCCTAATGGCTTGAACTGGACTGTTCTTCACCACACTACTGTCAGTTTGAGGCAGTTTTTTATTAATATTCTGCATTAATGCATTACATGTATCAAATGTGACTGCAAAGATGTAATGTTACAAAATATTTCTATGTGAAATAAATGCTGTTCTATTGAACTTTATATTCATCAACAAATCCTAAAAATTTTACACGGCTGCCACAAAAATATTAAACAGCAAATCTGTTTTAAACATCAGCAATAATAAGAAATGTTTCTTGAGCACCAAATCATCATACTAGAATAATTTTCAAGAGATAACATGACACTGAAGACTGGAGTGATAACTGCTAAGAAATTCAGCTGTCCCATTACAGAAATAAATTACATTCAATTAGCAAAAATATTTAACAATATATTCTTAAAATCTTTTTTTGAATTGTTAAATCCTTTTTCATGGTTGCTTTTAATGTATGGAAAACAGCACCATGAACGTTCCAATGAACCTCCTTTTGTGCTGCACAGAACATCTGTCACAGGAGATTCAGACATCAAGAGGGGGAGGAAAAACTGACAGATTTCTAGCTTTGGGCGACTAACCCTTTAAAAGTTGTACCAAGTTGGAGCACAGAAAAAGGGAAGTACCCCACAGAACGCCATCAAAACGCTGATTTGACATTGTGTAACTATATGTTGCAATTTTGCAAATAAAACACTTCCACTTCCATAAAACGTATTGCATTTACCATAAATGAAATGCACAACAAACAGGCTATTCTTTTGGAAACAGTAAGTTAAGGAGTAAAATCCCATTTTATTCAGATCTGAGACACAAAGATTCAAACTAATGGGTCACTTAAACCCATTCTCTGTGGATGTTTCTCAGTCTAAAGCTAGTCCCTCCATGCTTGTGACACCCTGCCCTCTTTTATCCCAGCTAACAGCACAGCCGGTCCATCACAGCTCTGTACAGGTGCTGCCTATACGCTGACAGTTAGATTAAAGTTTAGGCCAGCCACATTCTCCAGAGGTGGTGCAAATCTATGTTTAGACTGCAGCGTGTGTGAGAACAGCACAACAGCTGAAACACAAACACACAGTGAATTCAAGACCCTAAAATAGGGTAATCTGGCAGTCCTGTTCAAACGTGTAATCTGACCTGCGTGAAAGCATTACCAATGGCATTCCCTAAATGTATATATGCTTGTATATATGCTGTGTTGAAATACTTCTCAAGATCATTCCAATGTGAAAAATACAAATGAGTCAGTGTGCATATGTTATGAAACAGTTATGCAGCCTGCATCCCTTTGAGAATAAATATTGTCGACTTTTCCCAATTAGTGTCCATCATATGTTCATGGGTTCTTCTTACCAATCTGCTTGGCAACAGAATAAGCCTCATCGGGCGTGCTGGCCACCAAACCCTCGGGCACAGAGATGCCCGCTTCCTTCAGCAGTCCGATGCTCATGTATTCATGCAGGGAGAGATTCTCTGCTGCTGCACTGACAGCATTGGAGATGGCTGGTTGCCATGGTTACCAAATAGACCCGATGTCCCACCAAGCACCTGGTAATTGAAAGTTAAGAGAGAAAATACTGATTAAATCCAACACAAATCAACTCTGGCAAACGAGACTAAACAAGCCATAGTGTTGCTACAAAGCCATGATCATATTTACATTGATCATTGATTATATCCACAAACTGAAACAAGAACAAGTCTCAGCTTTAAAAGGAAAAAGAGGGTTAATTAATACTTAACGGACTTTAGTAGAGTCTTTCAATAATATGTGACACATCAGCATATGTGGAATCATTATTGAAATAGACTGTCTGTACCAGCAATATAAAGATGATTAACTGATGAATGAATTAATGACTGATTACTGATGACTGTAATCAGTACACTCAATAAAGGAATAGTCTTTTATGGCACAACATGGGTGTCTTACTCAATGATAAAACCATCTAATGGCCAAAATATAAGATATTATTATATCAAATGTATGATTCAGGAAGGTTTACAGTAAAGGATACTATAATTTTGTTCATTACAACAGGCATATTTGCAGATCTGAGTGGTTTAATAGTTAACTTTATTAACCAGCTGGCACAAGAGTTGAATAGAAACACTGAAGTGAAACAAAACAGACTGGTCCTCTGTCCATGTAGGTCAAAGTTAACTGTACTGACATGTACAGTGCATATGATAACCATATAAACAAACAAACACATTAAAATCCCAGATATAATTTAACTTAAATCTGCCTACCTCCAAAAGAGCATCCGCTCAGAAGAAAAGTAATAGGTTTGCAATTCGAAGCATTAGTAATAATGACAGGCAGCTAACGTTAGCCTGAAGGCTAATGTCAAAGGAGAATCGCCCACTTGGTGTCACTAAAAGTGATCAAAAAAGCCAAGCTACTTCACAAATGACAGTCAGATATAGCTATCTGATGTGCGTACGCAAAACTGACCTTAACTGCCGAGCTTAAAGTCGTCCGGCAGCCGGGATTCCACAGTCCAGCGGACAACCGGCCACAGATCAGGGACGTCGCCATGTTGCTCCGTGCACAGGCAGCGCAGCACAAAAACAACTGACTGCACGCGCCTGCGTCAGGGCGTACGTCAACTGCGCAGCTCCACTTTGAGAATCGCAGTTGACTATTTCCTTCCTCATGAACCAAAGCTTACTATTCAAATCAATTCACGTGTTTACTGTGACAAAGATTTGCTTTCTTTTAGATGATTTAATGTCATTTGTACATCGCATAGTGCACAGACTTCAACCAGATCGTAAAAGGTATGCTTTCTGTTAGGAGACTCATCTACCAAGTAAGATATGGGTAAGTTTAGACTATGATTTGATTTCCAGAAAAGCTGTGTTGCGGATCCCCAGTATTTCACATGTCCTCCTCTCCTCTCACTAGTGTGTGTGTGTGGGGGTCATTCCAGTGACTCAACCCTTTTCAAACAGCTCAAAAAATGATTCTGACTCTACATCCTTACGCCTGTAAATAGCAGCAAGTGAGCGTTTTTTGTGCGTTGTGACAAGTTATTGAATCATGTACCTAACTACCTATCATTCAAAAATGTATTCATTCAAAAAGCTATAACAAAAAAGTAATGCTGCCAAATGATTAATCGCGATTAATCGCAACCAATATATATATATATTTTTTTTTAATCAGTATATCAGTTTTTGTATACAGTATATTTATATATATATATATATATACAGTATATATTTAGAAGATATTTACATAATTATATATTTAATATTTTTCTGAAATATATACATGCAATTATGTGTATTTCTATATACACTCACCGGCCACTTTATTAGGTACACCCGTTCAATTGCTTGGTAACACAAATTGCTAATCAGCCAATCACATGGCAGCAACTCAATGTATTTAGGCATCTAGATGTGTTAAAGACGACTTGCTGAAGTTCAAACCGAGCATCAGAAAGGGGAAGAAAGGGGATTTAAGTGAATTTGAACGTGGAATGGTTGTTGGTGCCAGACAGGCTGGTATTTCAAAAACTGCTGATCTACTGGGATTTTCACGCACAACCATCTCTAGGCTTTACAGAGAATGGTCCGGAAAAGAGAAAATATCCAGTGAGCGACAGTTTTGTGGATGAAAATGCCTTGTTGATGTCAGAGGGCAGGGGAGAATGGGCAGACTGATTAGAGATGATAGAAAGACAACAGTAACTCAAATAACCACTCGTTACAACCAAGGTGTGCAGAATACCAACTCTGAACGAACACGTCGAACCCTGAAGCAGATGGGCTACAGCAGCAGAAGACCACACCGGGTGCCGCTCCTGTCCGCTAAGAACAGGAAACGGAGGCTACAATGCACACATGCTCACCAATATTGGACAATAGAAAATTGGAAAAACGTTGCCTGATCTGATGAGTCTCGATTTCTGCTTCAATGTTCAGATGGTAGGGTCAGAATTTGGCGTAAAGAACATGAAAGCATGGATCCATCCTGCCTTGTCTCAACAGTTCAGTGGTGGTGGTGTAATGGTGTGGGGGATATTTTCTTGGCACACTGTACCAATTTAGTACCAATTGAGCATCGTTTAAACGCCACAGCCTACCTGAGTATTGTTGCTGACCATGTCCATCCCTTTATGACTACAGTGTACCCATCTTCTGATGGCTACTTCCAGCAGGATAATGCACCATGTCACAAAGCTCAAATCATCTCAGACTGGTTTCTTGAACATGACAATGAGTTCACTTTACTCAAATGGCCTCCACAGTCCCCAGATCTCAATCCAATAGAGCACCTTTGGGATGTGGTGGAACGGGAGATTCGCATCATAGATGTGCAGCCGATAAATCTGCAGCAACTGCGTAATGCTATCGTGTCAATATGGACCAAAATATCTGAGGAATGTTTACAACACCTTGTTGAATCTATGCCATGAAGAATTAAGTCAGTTCTGAAGGCAAATGGGGGTCAACCCGGTACTAGCAAGGTGTACCTAATAAAGTGGCCAGTGAGTGTACATAGGCCTAATAACTCAGTACACACATATATGTCAAAACTTTTATTTTGATTAATTGCATTTACATTTACATTTAGTCATTTAGCAGACGCAATCTTGAAGAGGCAAACATACAGAGGAAGTGCCAATAACACCAAGTCTCAGGCATTGTTCAAATAAGTACAAGCTAACAAGGGAAGGAGAGAAAGATAAAGAGAAAGATGAAGATTTTGAAAAAGTGAAAGAGTTTTTTTTTTTATATATATAGTCAAGTAGAGTTGAAAGAAATGAGTTTTCAGTTGTTGCTTGAAAATTGACAGGGATCCAGCATTCCAGATGGGGGTGGGAAGATCATTCCACCGGCCAGGAACGGTGAAAGAGAATGTTCTGGAGAGTGATTTTGAGCCTCTCTGTGATGGTACCACGAGGCGTCGCTCACTAGCAGATCTCAGGCTTCTGGAGGGGATGTAAGTTCGTAATAGTGAGTAGAAGTAGGTGGGTGCTGAGCCTGTGATTGTTCTATATGCAAGCATCAGTGTCTTGAACTGGATGCGAGCTGCAACTGGTAGTCAGTGCAAGGAGACAAAGAGAGGTGTAACATGGGCTCTCTTGGGCTCGTTGAAGACCAGTCGTGCCGCTGCATTCTGAATCATTTGTAAAGGTTTGATTGTGTTTGATGGAAGTCCAGCTAGAAGAGCATTGCAGTAGTCCAGTCTAGAAATGACAAGGGCCTGGACAAGAAGTTGTGCAGCATGCTCTGTCAGAAAGGGCCTGATCTTTCTGATGTTGTGTAGTGCAAACCTGCAAGATCGAGCAGTCTTTGCAATGTGCTCTTTGAAGGTCAGCTGGTCATCGAAGATTACACCAAGATTTCTGACCCAAGCTGATGGGGTAATTGTTGTGAACCTAACTGAATCGTGAAATCATGCTGTAGAGTTGGAGTTGCAGGGAAGACAAGAAGCTCAGTCTTTGCCAGGTTGAGCTGTAGATGGTTTCTTTCATCCATGCCGAGATGTCCGCCAGGCAGCCTGAGATCCGTGCAGCTACCGTTGGATCATCTGGTCGAAATGAGAGATAGAGCTGTGTGTCATCAGCATAGAAGTGGTAGGAGAAGCCATGTGCCTGTATGATGGGAGCCAGTGATGTAGTGTATGTGGAGAAGAGGAGGGGTCAGAACCGATCCCTGGGGAACCCCAGTGACCAATTTATGTGCTTTGATACCTCCTCCCAGACCACCCTGAAAGACCGACCAGTGAGATAGGATTCAAACCAGCAAAGTGGAATCCCAGTGATATCCAGTGATGAGAGGGTGGACAGGAGGATCTGATGATTGACAGTGTCAAAAGCGCAGAGAGATCCAGCAGAATGAGGACTGATGAGACTGTTTAGTGTCCAGTTTGTTGTTCTGTGAAAGAAACAATGAGACCTGGTTAAAGACAACTCGTTCGAGTGTTTTGGCAATGAATGGAAGGAGAGAGATAGGTCTGTAGTTTTCTAAAGAGAAGTGTTTAATGTAGGTTTTTGAGCAGTGGGGTTACCGAGCCTGCTTGAATGCAATGGGGAAGATGCCTGTGAGGAGAGATGTGTTGATAATGTGTGTGAGTGCTGGTAAGAGTGTGGGAGAGATTGCTTGGAGAAGGTGTGAGGGATAGGGTCTAGAGGACATGTTGTAGGATGGCTGGAGGAGAAGTTTGGATACTTCCGCCTCAGTGAGGGACAGAAGGAGAAGATGGGAGTTTGAGCAGTGGATCTAGTTGGTTGGGGGTCCTGTGTGAGTGGAGGTGAAAACTGACTGCTGACTGTTTTAGTTTTGTTTGTAAAAAAAGTTGCAAAGTCATCAGCTGTGATAGAAGTGGTGGGAGGTGGTGGAGGGGGACAGAGGAGAGAATTAAATGTTCTGAAGAGATCACGCATATCTGGAGCATTGTTGATCTTGTTATGGAAATGTGACGATTTGGCAGTGTGGACTTCAGCAGAGAAAGATGAAAGAAACAATTGATACTAAACAATTGATTTGGCACTAAATAAAGGCAATAATAGTGGAAATTGTCTCTATAGTGTACATTTTAATTGTGCATTTTATACAATATAGATTCTTCCAACTTTTCTTAAGATATCTCAATGTCTAAATTTAAAATAAAAATACACCATCTTCCTCTGTGAAATACAAAAAAGAGCAATTTTGTTTAGTATTCCTATTTTTTATTTAAAGTTTAGAACTTGGTTTAAGTTAGATGGTACTCCAAGTACATAATTTAGGCCATAGGTATTCAGCAGACATTACATACAGCTATAACTGTTTGTCTCTTTTAACACAGTTTAAATACAATGTCTGAGGCTGTTCAAAATGGAAAACCCATTCTCAAACGTCCTGGAGTGGGACTTGGGGTTCTTGTGACAGACTCCTCCAATCCAGGATGTGTCCTGTTAGGAAAAAGAACAACCAGAGTTGGGAAAGGCACTTACCAGTTACCAGGAGGTCACATTGAATTCGGGTGAGTTTACCATCACAAAAATACATCAGTGTGGTCTTTTACTAATGTATCCAATTCTTTATAATTCCTGCTTATTCGTGTTAACTTTTCTTATGCATTAGTGCATTAATAGACATGGGTTGCATGTAAATTAATTTCAATTATCAGAGAAACTTGGGAGGAATGTGCCCAGAGAGAGGTGATGGAGGAAGCTGGTGTCCAACTGAAGAACATTCGCTTTGCATCCGTTGTAAACTCCATCAAACTGGAGGAAAACTACCATTATGTCACAATCTTCATGCAGGGAGAAATGGACAGGTCTTTCTCAGCTAAACCAGTTAATTTGGAGCCAGAGAAGAATGAAGGTAAACCATTTCTTTGAATGTGTTATTGCCTGTGTAGTCTCAGGCGCAGATGGCCCACCCACAGATCATTCATGATAGTGATACAAATCTGTCATGTGAGACTATTGCCTGTCTCACGCCAACTTGGCAGTCACCATTACAACAGCTTTTAGCAGTTTTGAACAAATATTAAAATATTTTTGAAAACAGTATAAGATAATAATGACATGATGCTTTTTATAAAGCATTAAAAGTTTAAATCCCGTGTTTTTTATGTTCAAATTAACAGATATGCTAGACAAACTATTGATTAAGATGAAATGAACATAGAAATAAAAGTAGATCTACACACAAGTCATCTCTATCCCAACTCTTGACCTTCTCAATTATATCCATCAGTTATAATCATGCAATTTGACATAATCAGTTGGAGTGACATTCAGTTATTTGTAATAAGAATTTATTGACTTTATATTTTGTTTAGGCACACTTTTAATATCTAAATGAGTGCTTTTTGGCCAGAACAAACACCAGTGTGAGCCAGACTATACAGTGGCATGCGAAAGTTTGGGAACCCATTGCAGAGGTCATACAAAATACATGTTATTTGTATTTATTACTGTCCTGAGTAAGATATTTTACATAAAAGATGTTTACATATAGTCCTCAAGTCAAAAAATAAATAAATAGCTGACATTATTAAAATAACCCCCTTCAAAATTTTGTGAACCCTTGGTTCTTAATACTGTGTATGTTACCTTGATGATCTACGACTGTTTTTGTTTCGTGATGGTTGTTCATGAGTCCCTTGTTTGTTCTGAACAGTTAAACTGAGCACAGAAAAATCCTCCATGCCCTGCAGATTCTTTAGTTTTCCAGCATCTTTTGCATGTTTGAACCCTTTCCAGCAGTGACTGTGACTGTAAATTTTCACACCTAGGACAACTGAGGGGCTAAAACACAACTATTAAGAAAGGTTCAAACAATCACTGATGCTCCAGAAGGAAACACAATGCATTAAGAGCCGGGGTGAACATTTTTGAACAGGATGAAGATTTTTCTTATTTTGTAGAAATATCTTTTTTTTTTTTAGTACTGCCCTTCAGAAGCAACAGAAGATACTTGCATGTTTCCCAGAAGACAAATGAAGTACTATTTACCTTGATCTTCCACCACCCCTGGCTCTTAATGCATCGTGTTTGCTTCTGGAGCATCCGTGGATGTTTGAAGCCTCCTGCACCTCCTTCTATTCTATCCCATTATATCTATAGCACATACAATCATTTATGTTTCTAATTATTTTTCTTGTTCAATTTCTTGTTTATTTATATTTACAGATGTGTATTTTGTTATTCTCATCTTATTTTTATTGTCTGTGCGTCGTAGTTGTCTCTGTGAGCTGGAAGCTTATGACACTAAAACAAATTCCTTGTATGCGCATGTATACTTGGCAATAAACGCTCTTTCTGATTCTGATTCTCTTTAATAGTTGTGTTTGAGTCCCTCAATTGTCCTCCGTGTGAAAAGATGGATCTCAAAATCATACAGTCACTGCTGGAAAGGGTTCAAATATGCAGAAGATGCTGGAAAACTGAAGAATCTGCAGGACCTGGAGGATTTTTCTGAAGAACTGTGCTCGGTTTAAATTAGACTTTTTTTGTCTTGTGACTCATGTCATATAGTAAACATATTTTATGTAAAATATCTTACTCAGGACAGTACTAAATAAAACATAACATGCATTTTGTATGATCTCTCTTATTTTGTTAAAATGATTCACATTTTCACAGATTGTGCAAGGGGTTCCCAAACTTGTGCATGCCAATGTATGTCGATAGTTAAGACAAATTATGGCAGCAAAAGTATCTGTATTTACTTGATATTTACATAGTCATCCACTGTATAAAACCAAATCACATCCTTAGGATTTCTATGTTGTATGTATGATTTCTATAAGTAAGTATTGACCAAGTATAAATTAGTTTATTTAGTATTAGACATCAATTTATTATGTGAGTGGAGCTATACTGAAAAATGAATGATTCATTTTTTATTATTTGACTGTATCTGCCCAAATGACAAGCAGCAGCAGCGAAAGCTTCAGATTCATTAGTTATTTATTTCTCAGGTTGGACATGGAGGCGGTGGGAGGATTTTCCCCCTGAAGAGCAGCTATTCTTGCCATTAGCGAACCTGAGACAGCAGGACTTCCAGCCCTTCAGAAAGAGTTAAAGGGATTTTCTGTCATTAAGAAATCAACCTTATCACTCCCTGACATAACCTTATTCAGGATCAGGTGAACTGAACTCACCTTAGATCTATTCTCACTCATTTTGCAGAGAGCTTTGACCTGCTGAAAGGACACACGCCCAGACCTTAAGTTGTGAGATTGACATACTGTACTTTCAGATTGACTGTTATGGATAATTCATTACTGAATGTAATTCCAGCTTCTCAATAGCTAAATTATTTTACTGAACACACATGTGTATTTAATTATATTTAAGGCTATTAAGCTATTAGGTCTTATCAGTCATATTTTTTTTGTACATGCCGGAATAATAAGTATACATCATGTTATGTGTGATATTTTGTTTACATATTTAGGTAACAGTTTACGATAAGGACTTTACTGAATGCAAAAACAATAATTTTACAGCATTCAATTTTGCCCAATGCTAATTTCTATATATGCATTTTAACATTCAAGTAATAAACTAGCATTAACCTGTATTAATAATGAAATATTTTATTGTAAAGTGTTACCAATATTCCATCATAACTTACTCATGCAAACTTACTCTACCTGTTCCCACCAGACAACACCCTTTGCATTTGTAATACTACTGCAAGGATTTCATAACATATTATTTTTCCACATAAACCTTACCTGCACTCAAATAAACATTACCTGTAGTTTCCAATCGTTTTTATAACGCCCCATACCAGTGAACTGATTATATTATACGTTGTTTGTTCATGTAATTTATTTATTACATTGGAATATAACTTTATTGAAATAAAACAAACGATGGTATGTATATTTGGTGGAAACAGCGCCCCTCCCGTTCATTGATGAACACAGTGAGTCTAGTCGTCTCGTCTCGAGCTAAATGCGCCACAGCAAGTTGAGAAGCAGCACAGTGCACAAAGAGGTCGTCGGATTCGCCAAGCTTTCGCTGTAGCTCGGTTTAAAAAAAAACATTGACGAAACAATTTTCAGTTACACAACATGGTGAAACTCGCTTTCAACTCCGCTCTTGGACAGAAGGATTTCAAAAAGGAGGAGAAGGATGAAGCGTTGATCCCTCAGGATGTGGTGAGTTTTATTAGCACAAACGCTAACCGGCTAACGTTAGTCTAATTAAAAACAACGTTAATAACAGCATTGCTTTTAGCCATTAAATTATTTATATCGTGTTTATTTGTTGTAACTTGTGTCGGTCAGAGTGTTCAAATAATCATACGACAACATTAAATGAATACATAAATGAAGTATTTTTACATAAACATCGAAAGTAACGTTAAATAACGCTCATTCTCATAAAAAACTTAGTTGATGTTTGACTGGAGTATAGACGTTATTTACATCAGTGTGACTGAAACACGTAGACGATGTTTGTTCAGGCTTTGTGAGGATTAGAACCTTATTTTCTGTCTGGTAGTTTTGTTTGTGTGTGTAGAGGGAAGCCATCTCCTGCCTTGTTTTAGAGTGTGTATGTGAGTGAGTGTCAGACAGCTTTGAGCTTACAAGAAAATGGCCGACAGTCCAACACAAACACCAGGATATATACACAAACATCTTATTGCGTTGCTCTTGAGATGTTTTCCATCAAGATTCTTAATGTATACCCATGCAAAAAATGTTCCATCGTTACAAGTAATGCATGTACAAAGGTTGTCTATGTGTGTGTGTATGTATATATATATATATATATAATGAATTGCAGCTTTAAATGCTTGTTCTAGTAACGTTAGTCTGATGTAACGTTATGTCTCTGCGGTCATTGCAATGTTTAAAATTAAACCGTTCATTTCATGAGATTTGCATGTAAAGGAAAGTGAATGTATAAATTTGTCCCTTGCACTTCCTGAATAGGTTGCAGTTGTAAACATAGTAAAATCAGGAAGAGGAAATACATTTTTAGCCAGCTTATCGTGGGAGACTTTCATAAGTGTGAGACCAGCTCCCACTCAGATATATGCACCGTCTGGCTGCTTCTGTTCCTCAAAAACTATCATCTGCTGTCACTGAGGATGAGTCAGCGCCTAGTGTGCGAATTGGGTTGATAATTAAGAAGAGGTCGTGAATCATTCATAAGAGATTGTTGTGTCTACTGAAACACTGCAACCAGACCAACAGTCTGCAGCCTGATCTCAATGGCACTAATTCAGCAAGGAGCGCTTCAGCAGGCATATGTCTTATGAAAGAAGAAATTGATTCAGAAGGTTTCATGCATGGACATTTCTGGTAATCAAAGACTCTTAATACTTATCTAAATCGGTTAAAAGGTGTCAGTTCATCGTGAGATAAGCTGTAAAGATCGTGCTGTGTGGTCTGCAATCCTCTGTCACACAGGTGATCAAAGCTTCACTGAACTTGTGGCTGGAGCCGACTACCAAAAACAGCCATCTTTGTTACTTGGAAAAACTCCTGAAGGATCTGGTTATTTAAACAAAGATGGTCTCTGTTAGCTAAGCTGTAATCTGCAGTGTGTGTCTGTGCGCGCGAGGGAAAGGCTGTACGTATTTGAAACAGGTGTGTTTGTGTGTAAATGTGTGAGTGAAACTTTGAAGCTTGTTTTTTACACAACAGGAAGTGCATTCGTGAACCATAACGTTGCATGACCACAAGTTATTGATGCATGTGTGATGCATAGATTAAAAGAAATGAAATCTAAAATGACAAAAAAATGTGAACAGATTAAGCTGAACACTGCATTAGGGTGATTTTGAATGTATTTCATGTTGTGCAGATGCTGTGCTTTCACAGAAAATTAATATATGGATTGGTGTCCTAGATTATAGTTTCAAAAGTCTAGTATAACTTCAAAGTCTACCAGTAATTATTCAGTAGAAGAGCATTTGAATATGCAGCTTCAAATATTTATATTCAAATGTTCTATTTATAATTAGTGTGTGTTTATTTTTGTATGTCACTTTTTGATTAGGGCAAATATTTGTAACTGTTTATTTTGCTAATTGAGCAAACATAAAGGCATTTTTCTGTATTTTATTTAAGAAAAACTATATATATATATATATATATATATATATATATATACATACACAGTCTCTCATATTACACTTTGTTTTAAGGTGTCATTAGTGTACTTATAAAGATTTTAATATTATAATTAATATTACTATTACTTACAATAATGTTTAGGGTTAGTTGCTTGTAATTATTTATTTAATTTATTCAGAAAGGATGTGTTAAATGGATGCCATTTATAGTAAAGACTTATATTGTTAGAAAAGATTTCTATTTTGAATAAACGCTGTTCTTTTTGTGTTTTATTAATCAAAGAAAAAAGTAACACAGGTTCCCCAAAAAAATATTAAGCAGCAAAGAAACTTAGGAAGCGAAACTTAAGCTGAGATCTGTAAGTCAAATATAAAAACAAACTAAGCATCATACACTTACCGACTTTATAAATGATGACAGGAAAACTGGGCATCATACACTACGTGTCTGAAGATCGTACACTACCAGACTTTAAAGTTGTTCCGATCACAACAAACTCACACAGAAACATGCTCCTTGTTGCTAGGAGACGCATGACAAATGAAAACAATAAGTGTTCTAAAATCGGCTGAAAATATCAAACATGTTTGATATCCTCCAACTGGATAGAATCAAAGACTGAATCTAAAAAATCAGAGTCTGTGACCATAATACACTACGAGATTTTCTGTGGAATCTGTCAGCTGTAATCTGCAGACTGGCTCTGACTTTCCTCAACTAGCGTCAACTTGTTCAGACCGTGAAATCAGGGCAAAGATCGCGTAGTGTATTCAAGGCTTCAGTCTGCTCTCACAGAGTTTCTGACCGTTACCGCCTGCTCCCACAAACATTCTAATATTGTTTATAATTTCTGCTCTATCAATATGCGGGGTATTGAAATCACATTTGAATGAGGGCTCGAAGTTCACTTTCGATTCCGCGATCACGCACTCTGTGTAAAGTGAGTACATCTTACAGTGTGTGAATAATTAGGCACGTTGATATTCTGATCTTATTTTTTTCCAAGCACATTTGACCAATTCCAAACCACATCTATTTTAATAACTACTATTAATTTTATATTTAATCATTTATAAGTGCTATATAATTGTCCACGAAGGCTGGAAGTGAAAAACTCCTTATATTCAGGTGTGTAGAATTATTAGCCATGTTTTCTTTTACAGATAAAATAAGCCAAAAAAGAGATTTAACTGAAAAATATTAAATCCCTATGAGAAACATTCAAATCTAATGGAATACAGAAATTGCAAAGTTAAGACATGACCACTGGTCAGCAAAATGCTCGCAGGGTCAGACAAAAACAAGTGGAGAAGAAAAGACACACGTTAACTGCTAAATGAATTGGGTGTAAACCATCAAACCTTTAGTATCCAGCACCACCATTTTCCAGAACTGTAACCTTCCTGGAGTCTCCAGAATTACACGGTATCAGGTTCTCAGGGACTTTGCTTGGGTAAAAAAATGACCCTCACTTAATAAGAATAACATGCTGAAGTGTTGTGAAATACATAGACTCATTTTTATAGGCTTTATGGACAGATAAGTTGAGAGTGATTGTTGAAGGACCAGCACCACATCCTCTTGTACCACTGTTTGAAGAATGTTATCTTCCAGAATCTAGCAGTAAGTTTTAGGAGCTCATTTTAAGTCAATCTCTGCAAGACAGACTTTTCAGGATAGGAGATGGACTAAAAATGAACTCCCAAATCTTACTGCAACATGGAGCTAGGAGAAAATGTAGAACTTGAAAAATGAGAAAAACAGCTTAGTGAAAAGCCTGTACAGATTAAAAGCAAATAAAAAGGCCTTTTTTATCACTTTTTTGCAGGTTTGCACATGTACAAGGTTTAAAATGTTCATGATATATAAAAACAAATATTGAAGTTTTGAGCAGCTGCGTGTTTGAGCATCTGCATTCCTCTGTCAAATATGAAAAAATGGGATTTACAAAATAATTTTGACTTGAGTTATTTATTAATGAGTAACGTCTCTATTGAGAGAATGTGCACATTTTTAATGTTAACAGGTACTACATTTAACTACTTTTTATTAATAAAAAAATTGCGCAATTTAAATCTTGTGCAAAAACCAGTTTGATGCATATTTAATATTTTAGAAATTGTGTTTGAATATTACCAGTATTGACTTCAATGGATTTCATTAAATTATTTTGAACGCGACTGCTCAGAATGGTCTAAATTTCTGAAACCTACACATTCAAAACATTATTACTCTGACATTTTTTATGTAATTGTTAAGTGTAAGTAATATGTTTAGTACTGTAAGGTCTTTCATGACACTACATATACTGGCGTGTGAATTCGATAGGTGCTTGATATAAAATAAATGGCCTTGAAAGTCTTTGAATCTGGTCTTCATGAAAGAGTGGGAACCCTGTCTGCTATTTCCAGCACTTCATCAAGCCTCTCTTCTTTAATATAATAATATAAACATTTGTTTCATTTCATTGCTAAAATTCATTGCGTTTGCGTTGGTTCTCTTGTTGAGCGCACTGCAACCATTGAAGTTATCGTTTTTTGCCGCACATCATTCTCTTTCTATGAAACCTGTAACCGCATTAGCAACATCAACTCCATAGCGGTTTGCCCGAGCATTGCAATTCTTTCGTGTTTACTGGCACCATTCAATCTAATGGCTATCCCAACTCATTTCTGTGTGCGCGAGGCACATTATTTCTTCTGCGCGGCCGCGGTGGAAGAAGTGCGCGGTTGCATGCGCAACTTAGAGGAAACATTGCATGGGACACCTGTATTCAAGGTAGCCAGGGCGTTGATACATTTTGGTAGCCTGACTGGAAAACACAATAGCCCCAGGACGTCGGGCTAGCGATTTTGTGAGCCCTGCTATATATATTTTATATATAACAACAAAAACTGTAAGCAACAGAATATTTTAGCATTTTAATAATACAAAATAAATTTAACTTGCCATTTTTATTTGATTTAATTGAATAAATAATCATTATTGATCAGTGTTTGCAGCCCTAATCATTTTCAAACAGACTGAAACATTCTGAAATATGTCTGTGCAAGATCATAAGGTTGGTGTTTACTGAGATAGAAGAGAGATAATGATGACTAGACTCATTTAAATTGCAGCATTGTCATGGGACATTTAGTACAGACTGCAATGCATCCCTCAAAAACACCTGTAAACAAACCTTTATATATATTCTAGATGTTTCTAGCTGAAATGGACTTGTTTTTGCTGCTCATAATTTCCCTGGAGTCTGCAACATGATGCTGTTGTAAACACAGGAAAGCTTAGCTACTTTATCTTCTTTTGCTCTCATTATGTTGTATATGAAAAATGACAAACAAATGAGGACAAAAAAAGTTTTGGTGCCAAATTGCCACCATTTTCAGTCTGATTTTTCACTTTCGTCCTTGTTTATCATCACTGTGTCAGCTGATGTTTTGTTCATTTACAGCATGCAGTGTGTTTGTTCTTGTTGGTCTCTGGAGGGAGGTTGGAAATGTCCCCGTATCTGTTGCACACAATGCAATTGTTTTCCACAAAGCCACACCCAGCCTAAATGCGCTCGCACATAAAATTGAAAACTCTCCTTTAACACAGATAAACACATGCAGGTGAACTAGTAGTGAGTGTGATCTGTGGAGATTTCAGCGAGAAAAATGTAAACATTTGGAAACAAAAACTCAGTTCCCATACACATGGCTTCATGAAGTGAGACATATTACATACAAATTTAGATTAGATGTCTATTCCAAAGCTAACTAAAGAGTAAATGTAGCATGTATTGTCATCAACTGCTTAATAAAAACATTTTTTTACCAGAAGCATATAATTCAACTTTTGATCGTGTGTGTGTGTGTGTGTGCGCATACAGGACTTGGAGGAGGGTCTGCGGATCAGGCAGCAGTCCAGGGCCTGGTGCTGGTGCATGTGTTTGGGTCTGGCCCTCATTCTGTCTGGAGTGGTTGTGGGCGGAGCTTACCTGTACAGGTATTACTTCATAGAGGTGAGAGAACCATTTCCACCAGCTGCACCACATGAGAACTCGGAATAAGAATGGGAATCTGTTGGATCCTTAAAAGTATTCAAATGTTTTAAAATTGACTTCACAATTTAAGCACAATTAAAAAGTAAAAGTATTACATGAAAAATTTGTACAAAAAAAGAAAAATTTATAAAAATGTATTTCAACCCAAAAATAAATTTAATCCAGCTTTTTATTGTTACAACATTAGCATTATGGGTGTTGAAGTTTTTAGCTAATGGAAATACCAGAGTCCTATTTCTCTGTTTTATCTCGTCATGTTGTAGCAACAATTTCAGTATTTTTCCATTTTAATAAAAGCCTATCTTGTCAGCTGTGAATTACCAAATTCCATTTTTTATTATTTCTGGATTCAGTTTTATCCATTTTAATTTGATATATATATTTAATGGTTAAATCAAAATGGAAAAAATATATAATTGAACTAGGTGATGTGGTGTAAAAACCTTACTATTTAATTAAATATATGATTTTTATGGTTAGAAAATCCATGCAAACATCAAAAATCACTCATATCTTAAATTGCATTTCCTTAAGCATACTGAAACACCTAACAGAATGATGTGTGTCTAGTTGAGCATGGTGAATGAATGTGTCTATTCATAATGATGATCTCCAGGAGGAGAGGATGTATTTCTGCGGGGTGAACTACCGTGAGGAAAATTACAAGATGCAGGACAGCCAGGAGAAAACCGACATGGATTTGCCATCCGCATCCAGGAGGATTGAGGAGAGAGTGAGGGTTCTGGAGGACGAGGGGGTGGAGCTCATTAACATTCCAGTGCCCAAGTTCAGCGACAGCGACCCTGCCGACATCGTTCATGACTTCAACAGGGTGAGAGCCCAAGTTTATCTCCCTCACAAAACCATGCATTCACACACCATTTCATCAGGTTCCCAAAAATAAACTACATGTCCCAAAATAGTAACGTGTTGGTTTTCCTTCTCTGCTTTTAGAGACTGACAGCCTATCTGGATCTGCGTCTGAACAAATGCTACGTCATTCCTCTCAACACTTCTGTCGTGATGCCGCCCAAAGACTTCCTGGAGCTTCTTGTCAACATCAAGGTAACTGCAGCAACACTGTTGTCTTATATTTGAGCTTCTTTAAAATCCTTTAGTCTGCCTCAAAACCTCCTGAACTGCCTACTTAGACATTTGAACAGTGACCAGAAATGAAGTCCTAGCTGGCTTTGCAACACAGTTCTAGTCTGGTGTTCAAGCATGTGGACTTCGGTTGTGTTTGCAGGCTGGAACATACCTGCCGCAGTCCTACCTGGTGCGTGAACAGATGATCGTGACCGGAAAGTTGGAGCATGTGGATGAGCTGGGTTACTTCATCTATGGGCTCTGCAGAGGGAGAGACACTTACAACTTGAATGCAATTGTAAGTCGCTTTGGATAAAAGCGTCTGCTAAATGCATAAATGTAAATGTAGACAGTATTTGCCAGTTAAGACTTTATCTTTTGTTTTTTTATATTATGTTTTATGTTAGAAAAGTTCAGAATTTTTTTAAATATATATATTTAAAGACTTTGAATTTGAATAGCAAAACAAAAAGACATGCCAAACCCTCAAAACAACTGAAACTAAATAAATCAAATAAGGTAATAAATATACATTTTCATACATCAGTTCATAGATTTCCCATTTATTTGACCATTTACAGATTTGAATAATTTAAGAATCCTGAAATAAAAAGTATCATAAGTTCAACAAAAATATTAAGTAGCATCATGACTGTTTTCAACATCAATAATAAGATTCATTTTTTTATGATTTTTAAGTTGTAGTAATTGTTTGTCATTTTCTATTCCTTTGTTTAAATATCTATATAGTTAAATTTTTATTTCAGTTTTAGTACATCAAGGTAAACAAAATTCAAATGAGAACAGCGCTACTGTTTACTTGGCAAATCAGCATATTAGAATGTTTTCTGAAAATTGAAAAATGTAGCTTTGTCATCACAGGAATTACATTAAAATTTAAAACATTTTAAATTATAATATCTAAGACTAGTATTGCTTTTTTACTCTATATATATTTTGGAGTATATAGATATATTCGAGTACATGCTGAAAATGTCGTATTGAGCTCGGACACATACATTCACCACACCATTTTCCTCTTTTTCACAGGTATCCAGAAGCGAGAGGCTCTTAACTGCCACAAGATTCTTCACTTTGAGAACAAGTTTGTGGTGGAGACTCTTATCTGTGAGCCGTAGAGGTGAAGACAGCTGTGTAACAAGATAAAACCACTTATGACAATTTCCACTCTGACCCTTCCTCCCCTTCCATTAAACCTCTTCCTGTTTCCCCTGTTAGTGTGTGTGTGTGTGTGTGCGCGGGGAGTGTGTTCTGCTCTCAGATTTATTTCTCTCTATAGCAACAATCAATATTACAGAGAGAGAATGAGACTAAACGGCAAGAGCAAAATAATGCGTAGAAACTTTTGTGTAGGCAAACATTTAGACCGTTTCTCTCTCTTAGTAAACATTTTTCTGTGTCTGGGTTTCTGTTAAGCTCAGTCTCCAACAACAGGGTGTGTGGGATGTAACGTGTAAAAATAACTAGTACCAAGCTGACCACGGGAGCGGGAAGGACTCGCTGAGGATACATGCACAATGAAATCTATAAAAGATGTTCCTTCAAAACTGTGAAGTGTCACAGATACCAGATTATTTACTGGAAATATATTTGACTAGAGATTTGTGATATATGGCCGATTATTACATGTAATAAATACACATAGAATTGATTTTTGTACTAGTTACACTTTAGTCTAGGTTTTTATTTGAAATGACAGATTTTGCTCTGCTGTAAGTTAATACACTGCTAAAACATCATATAGTAGAGAAGTCAAATCTAGAGGATGCAAAACATTTTTTTAAATCTTAAAAAATATCAAAATGAGTTAAATCAAATGTTAAAGGGCAGACTAATAAAATGTGCTACTGTTATGTCATTTAGGGACTGCCGGGGTATTGGGTGTAGATTGATGGATGAATTCTGTAAAGATTGTTTAAACGGACTCAAATATCTACCAGTTCAACATTAGTTGGAATGATTTATACTTTGCACATAACCCAAAAGGTTCTAATGTTAAACATATTAATACTAATAAAAATTTGACCACTCAGTTTGCTTCTCTTTATTTCAGATTTTTCTTAGGAAGAAAATCTTTTTTTTTTGTACCACTGAGATAGTTTTTATTAATATAATAAATTAGTTTTAGTTTTTATATTAATTTTATTTTAAGATGAGACTAGTTACCTTTTTTCCTTTTTTATGTTTATATAGTTTGTTATTTTAGTACATTAATGTAAACCAAATTCAAAAGAGAAATGTTGCCTTGGTGACAAGTAGAAATGAATATGGTTTCTGCATAAATATCAAGTAGTACATCCGTCTTCAACATGAATAAATGTTTCTTGAGCGGCAAATCAGCATATTAAACTGATTTGTGAATGATCATGCGACACTGGAGTAATGCTGAAAATTCAGCTTTGCATCACATGAATAAATTACAATAGAAAACATTTATTTTAAACTAATGCCATTTATTAATGATAATTAAAATGCCACAATATTACTGAAAGTTTTTTTTACCACATAAATTCAGCCTTCGTGAGTGTAACAGATTTAATGTGTTATATTTACGTATGTGGGTAATGGACGCATCAATGTGTCTTATTGTGTCCTCTCATGCTATTTGTAAAATCATGTTAAGTGTTTTTCTACGTCACCATAGGACACAATCCAATTTTGATTTGTCAAGTACCCATGTGCATGTACACACAAGATGCTATGCTAGCTATTGATCGTTTCCTACATAATTCTATTCAATAAAAGTGGTTCAATTCAATATTCTGAATATTAAACTTACTGATTTATGTAAATGAGATGCAGAAAAGTTAGAACCTGGAATGGCATTGTGCATATTTAAAGTGTAATTTTTAAATACTTTTTTTAATATAACCACTTTAAATTTTACTTAATATAAAACCCGAAAACATAGATGTTGAAGTAAAACTGTTAATTTTTCTTTACCTTATGCCAAGTTCACACTGCACGATTTTTCTCTCGCGACAGGTTTTGATAAATCGCCGACATCGTGCTCGTCCACGCGTGTGACATTCGCGCTGTGTGAATTATCAAAGACGCGATCCGAGTTCGTCGCCGACACCTGGGAAATATTTGACATGCTAAATATCTGGAGCTGTCGGCGTTTCACAATCCTGCTGTGTGAATGAGTTCTGACTGAAAACTACATCAGTGATGACCTACAGCCAATGAGAGCAAGATACAGGGCAGCCGGAAGCTCGGGGAGGACTTTTTTTTTACGAGGTGATTAACGTTAGCCATTTACAACGTGCATACATTTTGGCATTAGAATATACAGAACAGCTACACTACATGAAGATGAAGAAGGGGCTAGGGTTTTTCCTGTAAATAATATTCTTCTATAAAGGACAAAAGGACACCTTATTTTTCATCACTTAGAGGGCTATAAGAAATAAACTCATAAAATTCACAACAGGTTGGTTTCACTTTCAAGTAGGCTACTTAGATTTGTGTATATAAAAAGTTCCCAGCAGAAGTATGTTTGTTAATAAGTAATCTTTGTTAATTGCCGTGTTTGGGGAGGACTTATAGACCATAATATAGACCTAACCCTAACCATAAAGTCATGCAGTGTGGAACCTCCCTACTGCTTAACAGGTAGAATTTTTCATTGTCGAATTGTACTACCCACTGTTTTAAAGGGAGGTAGCAAAATCTGACAAAGTAGGACAAATCGACACCGGTCCATCGTGCAATGTAAAACAGCAGTGACCGAATGCTACCCCAAATTGCAGTGCAATGTGAAAACAACAGTGATCCGGTGACTTGGAAAATCGTGCAGTGTGAACTCGGCATAAGAGCACCTCAGCAGTGCTCAGGATGACAAATAAATCGAACCAGAAATCAATTCCTCACACAACATCGTCTGGTTCTTATCCGCTCCAGCAGAAAACCTTGTAGGACCCTTGAACTTGGAGAAAGCATGAGCAAGCAGACCAGATATATCCAGTTTATTCTCCATCAGCAGGAAAATCACAGAAATGATCAACATGCAAGACTCAATTCACGCACCCTCGCCACAGACCGTTCATTGAAAATAAAGATTTGCACACAGACAAGCAAGTCAGTCACCAATGATCCAGAAACTCACATACACACTCACACACACTTACATATAGACATCAAAGTACTCGATAGAAAAGGTCTCTGTGCATTAGTACAGTTTGTTCCACATTATCTGCATGTGGGTAAGAGGATGTATTAAAACGTGGGCTGGTTTCAGTTTTGTAGTATCTCTTCATCCAGAAACCAGTTCTTCACATATAAGGTCTCCCTAAAATCATGTGCATCTCTTGTGCTTTAAGAATCTCTGTAGCTCGTCGACTGAGGACTTTCTAACTGTGCCTTTGTTATTGCAGATAAATGGGGTTCTCTTGTCTCTACACCACTCATACACCAACACAATAGTATTTCTATAATATAAATCAATATATAACGTACATATAGAATAGTCTTGTATCTTTAAGTCCACAGTTGGTCAAAGGGATGAATCGGAGGTCAAAGATCACAATACACATGTTCTTCCCGAAGAACACCACATCTGGTGCCGAGATTCAAGAAACAACCTCTCGCATCCGAAAATATGACCATCTACGAACATGTCTTTATGGCACAAACTTCCTGAACAATTTAATCGTTTTTTTGTTTTTTACTTTTTATCATACATACAAAGAATACACATACTTGCAAATATTTCAAGCAATAAAATCTTGTTGGAAAGAAATGAATGTAAAGGAATGGTGAAAAGGAAGTATTTTAAGGTTGTAGTCGGTCCCACCAATGAAATCCTTTGGTATATCCTCCTGCTAAACATAAACTGAACTGCACTCAAAATGTAATGGTTTAAAAGAAACAACTCCCAACGCGATGAAAAACTAAAGAGAAGAAGCCCACCTGAATCCTTGCGTCTCTCTCTCTATTAGCTGGCACCACAAAATGCATAAAATCCTTGTTCTGTCATTCTTGGCAAAAGCTTTTTCTGTCAGTTGCTGGTCAGTGGACAGCACACGGGTAAGAGGAACATCCAAGATGGCCGTACAACTGTCCTTCTGCTAGTCAGACCCATTCCTCCAGAGTAGAGACGATAGGAGCGAAAGCATCACCATCAACACAAGTCAAGCAAACCAACACGTTTCTGATACATGTTTCTAAGAGACTGAAATTAAGAGATGAATAAATGTTCCTAATGTAGTTATCTTACACACTTGAACAGTTTTTTTCAGAGTTAAAATCGTCGCCACCGCAGTTTCTTCACCACAAGTCTGTTTGTCTGCAACAAGCTTGTGCATGACGTAGTGTAGCTGAATTAATTTGTGTTTGTGTGCGCACTCAAAAGAATGAGGAAGATGATGGACAGAGGAGAGGAGCAGTGGCACCACCCGCTGGCTCAGTCAGCGTAATGCATGATGGACTCCACGTAGTTCCCGGGGAAGAGGCCCGTGGTGCCGCTCATCACGCCCTCGAACCAGCCGTCGTCGTTCTTCTTGATGACGTAAATGATCGCCCCCTCCTGGAAGGACAGCTCGTCTTCTTTGTCGCACGAGTAGTCATAAATAGCCACCACTGATGGGAATGGTGTGATAAAAAGAAGAACAACACAATGTCTGCTCATGTATTTATGGTAATTAAGTGTTACAGCACAGCAGGGATTTTTTTCATTTAGCTTCATAGTGAATTAGTAATTATGTATGCCACTGATAAATGTAGTATCATTCGAGCTCTTCACACAGCGCTTAACCCGGGCTATCATCATTCTTAACACTGCTTTCAAACCCGGGTAAAGCACGGTTCACACAAGTCATTTACAATCAGGGTTAGCAGCACTTTTGTTTTTACCCAGGGTCATGAAATCCTACACTGGACATTAGCATCGCTTGTTTCATATTTTAGAACATTTTTGTGTGTCAGTTGTAGTCATTTTGATGAGTGTTTTTGTTTTAGTAGTATTAGTTTTTTATATGTCTATATAGTTTGTAATTGATTTTTATTTCAGTTTTACTTATTTTAGTACATCAAGTTAACTAAATTAAGAAATATTGCCTTGACCGCTAGCTGAAATACAAACTTTAAGTTTATTGTTAAAGGTTTTTAGTTTCAGTTTAGTCAACTATAATAACCCTAATACATACATCTAATTATTATATGTAAAAACACTAATAAACTAATAACACTATGCATTTTACATACTGCACATTCTAATGTTGTGGTACCTAAATTTACTTTTAATATTTAAAACATTTGATATTTACTGTCATATTTTTATGTAGTTTTTATTATTTTATATATATTTATTATTTACTTGTACGATACGATATTCAGAGTGACTGAATATCATTTTTAGCATTTTGTTTTGTTTTATGTAGTTTTTATTATATGATTTCATTTTAAATTTGATTATGTAATATGTATCTGTTATTATTGGTCATAATACAAAAATAATTATCAGCATTGGCCAGATTTTCAATACCATAGAAATTTAATTAATGTTTAAAACAATTAATTTTTACAGAAGCCCATTTCCACTAAATAAAAATAAATAAATCATGCAAATGTTATAACTATGACAGAAAAGTAATAATAATGCGATACTACTATTGGGATTTGACTGTCATAATTTCGACTTATCAATCAGATCAAAAGTTATTATCATAATAAATCTTTGTAACAAATTTAAACTTGACATTCAGTTTTTATTTTACAATCTCACACATTTTGACTGTCAATTTCAACTTTCTCATAATTATGACTTTTGTCAAATCATGACGCACGCAAAGCTTGATTTTCTTTTCCTGATGTAGCAAAACTGGGCTTATATAGATTTTCAGTAAAATTAACTGTAAAAAATCTGCATGATTATAGTTATAAATAGTTTGTCATTTTAGCTGAAGCAGCAACATTTATGATAACATTGCTATTTTTAATCAATAATTATGTTTAATCATTGCTGATTTGATAAACATTGAAATGCAATCATGTTGGAGATATGGATCTATCTTCCATTCAAATCAATAGGCGCTAATGAAAATAGCTACTTTCCTAGATGCCCAAACAAGTGTTTGCTGTGCACTGGAAGAAACAGCTAGAAATAAACGTACCTTTCTCCAGGTAACTGCGAGGAGCCCATGGCGGGTCTTCTTCAGCGTAAGGGTCACTGTACTCCACCACCGCTGACTCTTCCTCATCCTCCTCATCCTCATAGTCCTCTGGAGGAGGCGGGGGCGGGGTTGCTTCCTCAAACTCCACCTCTTCTGCAGGAGGCGGCGGTGGAGGAGCGTCTGAGACTAAAGGGATGAACAAATCTCAGATTTAAGCTATTTCTGGGGAATTCTGTTTGCTGATGCGAGACAGAAAGGACTCATGCTGGATGGGGAGGTTAAGGAGGAAAATGTGTTTGTACAGAAACTAGGGAGTATTATTCAATTTAGAGAGGGTCTAAAAGTGTTTAGTTTTAGTCTAAAGTTTTCTTTGAAAAGGGAACTTCAATAAGGGATGGGTTAGGCGTGCACGCTACAGAGAAATATGGTCAAAGCTAGTGTTTTAGCTATGTGGCCTAACCAGATGCGACGTGACCCCACACCTCACAAAAAGGAATCTTTCCATATTAATCAGAGTTGTTGTCCTAAGCAGCCGTGACGGGATTCTTTTGTAACGGGTTTCTATTTATGTAACGCCACGGCTGGGAACAAGAACATACAAACTACATGTCCAATGACAATCACAGTGACTGATTATGTGCTTTGTATAATCTTAAAAGGCTTTAATTTGATTTTTAATATAAATGTGTGACTTAACCATAATTAAAGCAACAGTGGATAATCGAGTTAAAATCTTGGGAAACAAGAACGCTCTAACTGTGCCGTCTGTGTGAACAAGTATATATTCCAAGACAAAGTCACTGAGTATGTATAGTGAATACAGTTAAAAGGATTTGAATTTGTATAAATTGGATCATGTTCTCATTTCATTGCGAGTACAAGGCTTCTGATTGGCTGTGATTTGTGATTGATTTAGTTGCATCATGTAGGACACTGTTGGAAACATTATGTTTTAGTAAGTTATTGATGGATCAAATCAGATGTGAAATAACATGCAATAAGTTTGTGAAATACAATGAGACATTGTAATATATAAACACAAACATGCAGGTTTAAATAGGCATGCAAAATCTGTTAAACATTAAAAACATTCATTAATCTACCACAGACACATTTGCATGGATGCCCGTTTCGGTCATGAAAAATAACTTTGTCTTTCACAATTCAGTGTTTTTTCTTGTAATTCCATGCTTACATCCCACAATTATGACTTGTTTCACTTATGAGTTTACATTTGACAATTTATGAAATGAATAAAAAGGTAATTGTGACTTTTCATAACACAATTCATAATTTTCTTGCAGTTATAAATTTATGTATCACCATTTTTAGTTTTTTTTATATTTAGAATTGCAATAGAAAAAGTTTTGTAAATTGTGAGATAAAAAATGTCAGATTTGTGTTTTAAAAATCCTTTATTCATCTTTTTATTCTGCAGCAGAAATGGGCTTCCATACATTTGTGATTATTTTCCCAAACCAATAACTTACTGGTCTCCTGAACCCGAGCCACAAAGCCCATGAGCGGTAGCTGGGGGGTGATCTGGAGAATAGAGGGGGGTGGAGGGGCCATAGGGGCTACCCACCCCAACAACAGCGGCAATTTAGTTCAGAGAGGAAACAAGAAAGGGAAGAGAGGAAACAAAAATAAATTGAGTGTGGGTGAAACAAAAGGAATAAAACAGAGGAAGTTAAGAAGAAAACAGAAGGAGATGGCAAGTTAAAAAGAGAGAGAGCAATCAGATCAAGCCAATAAGACTGAACCCACTTAAGCATTGTCAAATGGCTTGTTTCCACAGAGTCGTACGGTTCAGTACAGTACACAATTATGTCTGTTTCCATTGTCAGAAGTTGTGAATGTACCAAAATAGTGAACCGTACCGTACTTTTTTTTACAAAGGGTACCAAAAGGGTGGCGCTAAACTGTAGAACGTTGATTGGTTGACTAGAATCATCACTTTTGAGTGGTACAAGGAGATAAAGCTTCTCCTTCACTTGTTCCACTCTGATGTACATAAGCCCAACACTCATGGACAGCAGAGTGCACAAATACACACACACAAAAACACAAACCAGACACTAGCCGTTTCTCAAAATGCGTTCTTTTCTGTTCTTGTGGAACGTCATTTTCAAAATATTACTATTATTGTCTTGAAATGTAGTTTTAAGAGTTTTTCAGGCAAGGAATTTAGTTGTTTAAAATTAAATCTGCAGTTTATTTATAAAGATAGCGCCTATTTGAAGATTTGCTATGCCAATTTCAGAGCTCCAGGCGATCACCGGGCACTCAATGCTCATGTATCCACAAAGAGCAGCCTTAGCTCGGCTAGTCCTTCCGACATTTGCCGCTGACTCTGATGTCTCTGTAGCGATTAAACATGATACACATTTAGTTTTGGGTATATTTAACAGGCATTCGTGGTCTCATGAATCTATTATTTGTTCCTGGTCATATCGTTTTGGCTGAGCACAAAGTTATGTTTAACTTATATTTATTTTGAACTTTACAGTAATACAGCGCTCACTTTGTAGCATACATTTGTTTGCTTTGTCTTTATTTCCGCTTATACTTTGTACTTACATTTTTATAATGGCTATTATTGTTAATTAAAACTGACATTTAACAAAAAGAGGCAGAGTTGTGCTTTTTGTCGCGCTTTATCGTCGAGCTCTTCTTTCCGGCATACACCACGCCTATCAAGTAAGGGCACATTTTGGCGGTGGAAACACAAGCTGGATCAGGGTGTTCGGTCCCAAATCTGACAGTACGAAAACAAGCCAAAAAGTACCAACTTAGGTACCAATCAGTACTGAAATTTTTAAAATGCAACAATTAAAAAAAAAATTGGTTTTGTCTGAATGCTTTGTGAAGAGTGTGAGGCGATGATCATTGTAGCCAATCACAGTCATATCTGTTGAGCACCCGAACACAATGGCCAATCAACGATGTTTAAGAATCAGCTCTTCAGTGCACAAATGGTACCAAGTCAGTACTTTTGACAACACTAGACTGATTTAAATGACAAACAAGCTCCTTATCTAGTTGTTGTATTTATTTTCTACCATTATATGTACACTTGAGCATGTCAACTGAGTCTACCTTGGTTTTGGTTGTAGTGTGGCCCTCCATTGAGCTGGTTTTGAATCATGTTTGGAATTGTGTTCTGAGGCATGTTGTTGGGCTGTCCAGGAACTGACGACGGCCGGCGATATGGCAGGGAACCTCCCACTGAGGGCGTGGCGTGCCGCGTCATTGGTCGGTTCATACTGTAAAAGTGAGGACCATTGCCTGGGAGACAAAGAGAAAATGTATTAATAAATAAAACTAATACTGTTAGTTCTTCCTGAATCACAGTACAAGATACAGAATAGGCAGACCACATTCAACAATATATGAAATGAACTGAAGACACAAGCTCTGACCACCCTAGTGAGCCACCTCAGTCTATGCTCCCTTCACACGCAGCATCCTAACTGAAATTAAACCTCATAATTAACTGATGTGGATCACACCACACAGACAGCAGGTCTACAAAAGTAGCACTCATGATAAATAGATAATAGGGCTATGACAGTGGCAGATTTTTACCACCGCGGTAGTAATGGACTATCTACCACCAGTGGCACGGTGTTGTGATTGTGTGTATGTATGTATGTATATATATATATATATTTTTATTTATTTTGCAAAAATAAATGAGGCTCAATCATCTATTGACAAACGTGCGTGTTTATTTTAGCACTTCCGTCAGTGAAGATGCAGCCTGCAAAACACTAAAATAAATAATACAGTTAAACAAAGTAACCTTAAATAAGAAAGTTAAATACACCCTGTCTACTCCACGCGAGCGGCGCGGTGAGAACCCATTATAATCAGTGATGCTGTCTACATTGGATGCAGCGTGATACGACCCGACAAATCCCTCACAGTAAACTGCGTCCTATTTATGACGTGCTGGCACAAAGTTAAAATGTCCTGTAGACAGACTCATCCTGTTGTGTTGCAACGCGGCGTCCGGTGTAGACACGTTTCACTGTCTGTTCTGCCACCAAGCGCTCTCTGTGGAATAGGAATCGCGGTGTATGTTGCCACATTTCTTGTTGGCATCTTCCATTTACTGCTGTCTCGTACGTATTTGGCCAGTTTGGAGAAAGCCTCATCAAAACAAACCTGACCAGCCGGGCGTTTGCGATCACGTGAACTAGAAGACACTTGTACAAACGCGGATGGGTGACAAGAATAGAAATGATTCCAGATCGGCAATGTAGTATTTGGTTTCCCAACAAGGTCCATAGCTCATAACGAAATAAATTTGCTGAATGCAGAATAAACTGTATTTTCCTGCACTCAAGCCATTCTAAAGGAAACGCTGTATATGGTGTTTGAGGTCATTTGTGAATTAGCATAGATTTCTAGTCTAAATAAAACGATTTGCAACTGTTACTATTATTACACTTGTATACAAAACTTTGTATTATGCTTGTTATAGATAGGGTGACCATTTTTATGGGAACGAACAAACACGTGCACATACAGTATTTGCATCTCTGTAGATCTCACCTTCTAACGTGCAGTGACATGTTTAAGCCCCAGAAAGGTATTAACAACATCGTTAAAATAGTCCATGTGACGTCAGTGATTCAACTGTAATTTTATGAAGGTATGAATGAATGAATGAATGAATGATGCATTTATATAGCGCTTTATTGTGTATTATTGTACACTCAAAGCGCTTCACAATCATGGGGGTCTCCTCAACCACCACCAGTGTGCAGCATCCACTTGGATGATTCACAGGACAACGGCGCCAGTCGCTCACCACACACCAGCTACAGGTGGAGAGGAGAGAGAGTCATAGAGCCAATCAAGTGGATGGGGATTATTAGGAGGCCATGATTGACAAGGGCCAGTGGGGGGAATTTGGCCAGGACATTCCCAGTATGGGAATACTTTTTGTGCACAGAGAAATAAATGATGTAGAGCATTGATTTCTCTTGGTTATCATATGTAGGCATGGGACGATAACCGGTTTCAAGGTATACCGCGGTTTGGAAAAGTCACAGTTTCAAAACCACAAAAATGTTTCTTTATACCGCTCTTGCGGTGTGCGCAGTTTTTTACGGGTCGTCAAAGACGGAAAGTGCAGGACTCAGTTGTGTGCAGTGAAGAGCGCACGAGTCACATGGCCCCTCCCCCTCCGGTTGGTGTGAGCAGTCAGTGAGGGTCAGCTGTGTGTATGATGATGGCCGAAGGAGATGAATCACTGGAACTTTTCCCCGTCGAAAAACACCAAGTCTGCTGTATGGGATTTTTTCCAGTAACGTAGACTAATCATGTTCCGTAAACAACGATGTTCCGTGTTGAAGAAAATACTATTTGGCTTGCTACCGTGGCAGATAACATGGCTAATTACCTAGCTAACATCGACTAGTTTCCTCCCTCACGTTACTTTACAGAGCAGGGGATAGCGGACTGAAATACATTTCTGCAATTTAGTACAATAATGAAATTTAGCTGGTATCACGTCTATACATTTAAGCATCCTACCATTGTTTACATCTGTTCAAAATCATGACATTTAAAAACGAATGTGTAGAAAGTGAACATTTCTCCAAAAATCTTGTTGAGCTGCAGGTTTAATGACTGCTTTTAAATAATTTTTTAAATAAATTGTTTTGATTATGTTTTTGATGATTGAGCTACAGGTTTAGGCTCACGTTAAGTGACTGTTTTTTTTTTTTCCTTTATAAGGATTTTTTTTCACCAGAAAATCATTTATTTATTTTCTGATTATTGTTGAGCTGCAGGTTTAGGCTACATTTCAGTGACTGCATTTCTTTTCATTTATAAGGATTTTTTTTTTTTTTTTTACAGAATTTTTATTTTTTATTTTTGTATTATTGTTTTGCTGCCGGTTTTAAGCTTACTTAAGTGACTGCACTTAATTTAATTAAGAAGAATTCAATTATTTAACGTGACATGTTTACGGTTCCAAAATGTTCTACATGTTTCTTAAAAATAAAATATATTTTGTTCAGTGGGAAAAAAAGTTGTTGTTTTCTACCCAGACATTTAAAAATAACATTTTAGACCTGTAATGGCAATACCGTGGTATTTTTATCTAAGGTTATCATACCATTAGGAATCTCATACCGGCCCTTGCCTAATCATATGTATATTTGGGTTCAGATAAGTAAGGTTGGGCAAAAATTCCAAGTCATCCTCTGTCAAAATCTTCAGACATGTTCACGAAGACTTATGTACGTGTGCGTCTTCCTCCGAGGCCCAGGGCATCCAGGTTATTCTCGTAGCTTCTTAAAATCAAGGTCGAACCACTGATGTCACATGGACTATTTTAACAATGTTATACTACCTTTCAGGTACTTGAACGTGGTTGCTGTCCTGGAAGGCAACATAAACCCTGTCTTAAACATTATGCAATCTAGGTAAGCAGCTCACTAGTTTTGGAACAGAGCTATAGAGAAAAACATGACCCTCAAACCAATCGTTCCATGTGAATGTTGTTGGCCCATAATAAATTCCTCACTTAAATTTGTTATGAAACATCTCATCATAAAAAGAAAGACCCCTAAGAAGCACAAACAGAAAGTAGAGATGGACCAAATGATGTGATGGAGACAAATGCCACTGGGAATGTAATCCAACCAAGAACTGGAGCACGGATGCACAGCGAGCCAAGACAAACCAAGCCCATGCAGGTGAAGCCTGGGTGAGGTGGAGGAGGGATGAATCCTGGGTAATGTCGAGTCAATCACGTATGATCACATGCAGGTTGTCACTCAAAGATGGACGAGTGTGGAGATGGACTTGAGGAAGGGGTGAAGGAGACTCACCTTGAGCGGGGGTGCTAGTTGCATCGGCAGGGTTGGTGTTCGTGCTAACGGGGAGGTTGGGGGGCAGCTGTGGGGGTGGTGGTATTTCGGGAGGGCCCTCTGCTGACAGAGCAGGGATGGGGGGCACTGGCTCTGGGGTGGGAGGTGGCGGAGGTACAGGAGGGGCAGGGATAGTAACACTCGGAGGGGGTTGGGGAGGGTTGGGAGGGGCAGGTACCGTAGCTGCAGCCCCGTGCGCCATACAGAGACAGGAAGTCCAGGGGAGAAGAGAACAAGAGTGACAGAACAAAGCGAAGAAAGGTCGAAAGGAGAAACAGGGCCACAGGGAGTAAAAAGAGAAGAAATAAAGAGGCAGTGAACAGAAAGAGAAGTTCTCTCTAATTATGGGACAAAAGATAGCCTTCTATACAGTAACAACAATGCTTCTTTCAGAACCTTGGACAGTTCTCAGATTCATTTACTAAAGCGGTGTTCACGCTATGTCGTAATTACCGTAATTTCCAAGATGACAACACGTGACATTCTACTCATAGCTGAATTATGTGTTTCTATGGCAACACTGTCAACTCTAAACCCCTCACGTGCTCCAGAAGTTGTAATTACAACTTGTAAACTAGGAATGTTCTTAGAGCTACGACTTGGACCAGTGGCTGTACCACCTGACCATTGCCGGTTCATTTAGGCGTTAACTGTCGAGGACATGGAAAGCTTTGAGTAAAATATCACGTGTTGTCATCTCGGAATTACAGTAATTGAGACATGGCGTGAATGCAGCATAAGAATTAATTACAAGAATCTCACCAGGAAAGGCGGTGGGCGGGGCAGGGGTTGGCACGGCGATGGGCACGCCCACGCTTCCACTCCCACTGTTCTCTCTGCTGCTACTGCGACTGCTGGGATGACTGCTGCCGCTGCTGCCACTGCTAACACACACAAAACACATCATGCAAGTTAAGGTCAATCGGCATTTGCCGGTTCTACTTCATTTCCGAGTCAAACGGGATAGGGAACTGGGGGGGGTTGTGTAGTGTGGGACTTCATATTTGTCCTCAAAACCGAATGTACCAGAATGGAGCCAGAATTAATATAAGGGCTAAAAAAAAATTGGGTTTACATTGCTGAATAAACAGTCAACAAAAAAGAAGCATCATTTTAAAGGAAGAGCATGTTATTACATTTCGTTTAAAGAATAAATAATTCACAATAGAGTGTGCATTAACAAGTTAATTAAATGTAAAAGAACCTAACATTCAGCCTTGCACAATTCATTTTGTCCCTTAACCAAAAAAAAACATTTTAGCACATTGTCAAAAAAGCACTTAATGAAAAAATATTCTGCTACACTATATTGCCAAAAGTATTGGGTCACCTCCTTCTAATGAAAGGCTTGACTACTTTAGTCATTTCCATGAGTACAAATCTTAATGTTTAAGCATATAATGATATTCTTGGGAATTGTGTGCTTCTAATTTAATAGCAACAGTTTGGACAGGACCCTTTTCTATTCTAACATGAGAGTGCCTCTGTGTATAAGACAAGAATCAAAGAGAAATGATGATTGAGTCAGTGTGGAAGAACTTGACTGGTCTGCAGATAACTAAGTCCTAATCCCAGCTGAACAGCTCTGGTGTGACTTTGAATACAGACCTTGAGCCAAAAACTCATCACCAAACACCAATGACTTGTGCATTCATTATATGGACAAAAGTACTGGGACACCCCCTTCTTTAGAAGAGAAAAAGGCACTTCCAAACTGTGGCAAGAAAGATAGAAACAAAATTAATGTACTTAAAAATTGTATTTCCACCTCTGTTGCAACAGTTTTGAAGTGTATGAAATGACTGTACTCATATGTTGGTGTTTGGTGATGATTGGTGAAGAGTTCAGATGCAAATTAAATGTTCTTCTAAAATGAGAATTTTTTTCAGGCACGGATGTTTATGTTTAGTTATTTCTCTTTAATGGCAATGAAAAGAACCTGATCGTTGCCATTAAAGGAAATACTGAACCTGCACACAGGAGCCAGAGAAAAATGCTCAATTTAGAAGAACATTTCAGATTTCACTTTTTGCATCTGAACTCTGTATGTATAGAATCAACAAAGAAAGATATCTTCATACACATTTCACATGGTCATGAACTGAGGAATTGTGGGTGAGAATCTGAGAAGAGGAAGAGGAGGAAGCGCTCTGCAAGAATGTGATTATTTGCTCTGTTTGTCCCGAGACTCTCAAAATCAGAGCACTGAGAATGCAAACAGCAAAAAGATGAAGAAAGACTGAAATAGAAAAAGACAGCGAGTGAAAGAGCAGGAAAGAGCTCTTCTTTAAATAGGTTATGGCTGTCTGAACCCAAAAAAAGATCCAAGCAAGAGAGATAGAAAGTAAAGGAGAAGAAAAGAGAAAGTTAGTGAGTGACTGTTTGGCCGAGAGTCACACTGCGTCAGACACCAAACAAAGACAGCTTAAAAACATAACAACAGAGACAGAAAGACAGACGGGAAAGGAAAAGAGGATGCGGAAAAAGAGGGTGAGAAAGTGTGAGGGACATTTTTTTCCTTTTCAAAGTTGATTATTTTAAGCCTGTCCGGGGATAATGTGTGTGGAGTAAGTGTGTGTGCCCGTGTGTGAGTACCTGTACGTGCGGGTCCTCTGATTAACGGATGCAGTTCTAGCCGGGCTCTGCAGGGGTGGTGCAGTGTTTCGTGTTGGACTCGGCACATAGTCGTTAGGAATGACGGGTGGACGCACAGGCTCGAGTGTCCGGTAAGGGGAGTGCCGCCTGCCGAGGGGGGCGGGGTTAAAATATTTTAATATCCACTAAGGGGTGGTCTCAAACATCATTGATGACAGACCCCAATAATTACATACTGGGACATCTTGTGTCACATCCATTTAGAACATCACAACAGTACCGTAAGGCAAACCCTCATGAGTCCTATCTAATTTATAGTTATTTATAGATCTGCGAAGCAATTACGATGGGCGGTATAACCAAAATAGATCAAGGTATGGGTAATTTAAGGTCTGGATCTACAAATAATATCAATATTTTAACAGTGTATGACAATAGTTATTTTTTTACTTTTAATTAAACAAAAATAGTAATAGGTTCAAATAATAAATAGTCACCTGACAATGCCTTAAGATAATTTTACTGACCAATACTTTACACTTTTCTACTTTTCAGTTCATAAATGTCACACCTCTGTGCATTCAACAGGAAATAACAGTGTTCGTTCTCAAGTGAGAAATGTGTAGCATTTTATCTAAACCGTTACACACAGAAAAAATGAAATCATTTCATTTAATTTTTGTTATTATTAATAACATTTTCTACATGCAATTTTCTATTGTTTAGTTAATAAACATGTATTATTGATATTATTAAGTTTATATAAAATTGCTGTATACATTACATATAAAAAAACTGAAATTAATAAGATACTTAAACATTGTATTTGTATTATATTGTATTGTATTAGTCATATAAAAGCAATACTGGTTAATCTTTAGCTTCATCTAGTTTGATTTGATCTTTTTTATTTAGATGGATGCAAAAGATATGATTATAACAAATGTCAATTTGATCAAAAGTCTCGTTTTTTTTTACATAAAATAAGAAATAGTAAAAAATATTATAAAACAAATCAATTCTACATTTTGCTGAGTTGAGCCGCATTCACGTTGTAGTTAAATAACTGATATACATACACCCGTGTAAGCACACACCAGTGTATAATAATGGCGTGTTGTAGCTCAGTCTATAATAGAAATGAAGTAGCAAATGTAAACAACTGTTAACTGTACATAGTTACTGTCTTAACTTGTTTGGGACACATCCCACATTTTACATTACTGTATGTTTCTTCATTCATCTCATAGGTAAATAATGTAACTATGTGTAGTATATTTACCACAGTACAGGAACACTACCAGCCCTGTATTCTTACTGTCGCATATTATATATTGTCATACCGCCCTTGCCTAGCAGGAATCTGTCATATGTCGGGTAGATATTTAAAGGAGCCTGGTGTGTTGTATTACAGAAGGTTGTCTGAATTGCTTGTGGTTGGTTGTTGTGTTGCCATGGTGACAGTGAGGGGTTGAGGCCGTGGACATGGGTAGGAGTGGGAAGAACACAGTTGAGGTTTAACAATAACAAACATCAGCTGTAAAAACTCAATGACATAAAATAATAATAACACATCACAAACACAACATGACAGTTTGTTCTCCACAGTGACCTGCAGTGGCAGAAAAAGGCACAAAGACTGACACACAGTTTCAGAACACATACGTGTGTCAGTCCCTGAACAGAGAACAAGCCAAAACTGTTAACTACAATACACAGAGTTGTAGATGTGTGCGAGCGTGGCTGTCGGGAATAGAGATTAGATAAGAGATGGAGAAAAGCGACAGAGAGAATTTCCTTTTCAACCACCAGATCAACACATGTGCACAATATTATCTCACAAATTAAAGGGGTCATTTCATGCATTTTTATCATATTATTTCACTCCTGGATGTCCATTTATAATGCGAGTTAAGCTTTTTGAATTGAAATATGATGCAAAAACAATTCAGATCAAGCTGAAATGTTTTGAGACCTGAACCCTGAAATGCTAAACTGCATCAAGTTTCTATGTTTTGTTGGCAATCGGCGCTCAAGTGCTTGTGACTCTTTAACTCCGCCCACGTCATGCCTCGGGGGCTCGGCTGTTTTCAGAGGGATTGTAAAGCTCTATCTTTTTTTTATTTGTATGATAAAACTAAAGACTCTTTGAAAATATGCATGCATGCACAATTATTCTATAGATACTCCAGATTAACATGAGATTGAGTGAAACGGTGTGTGTTATGTCCTCTTTAAGATAAAGTGAGTAGCACTTTGACTGGTCCAATTAGGCAACCTGCTCTTTGTATTAAAGTGTCCCTATTATGGGTAATGAATGGTTCATATTTTGGTTTTGGGAGTCTGCAAAACAGGTTGACATACATGCAAGAAACTTTCATTGTCTTATAATATACATTTATTTTTAACTTTCTTGCTCAACGATTCCCAAATGATTCGATCAATTATACATTTTTCCAAACCCCTCCTAATCTGCAGTGATTGGTCTTATTTTAATTTCATCATGCCTGTAATGCCTGATAAAGCATCGTTTGTGAGCGCAGCGCTGCTTTGTGTACAGCATTACCGGGGAAACTGCTATTTTTACCGCTCCAAAAGGGCACCTAGTGGCAAAGAACATTTACATTTACATTTAGTCATTTAGCAGACGCTTTTATCCAAAGCGACTTACAATTGGGGAGTACATAAAGCGATTAATCTTGAAGAGGCAAACAGACAGAGGAAGTGCCAATAACACCAAGTCTCAGGCATTGTTCAAATAAGTACAAGCTAGCAAGGGAAGGAGAGAAAGATAAAGAGAAAGATGAAGATTAAAAAAAAAAGAAAAAAAAAGAACGAATTTGCCTTTTCATTCAGACCAACGAGAAAAGACCAACAAGTGGGCGGGCTATATGCTAATGCTTCATGTTAAGATCAACATGAAATGGCTTGGGATTCATTTAAAAACCGACTCGTTTCAATGATTCAGAGTAGACTCTTCTTTTGAGAGACAATAACTTTATACACGATGCACTTTCAGATTTAAAACTTCACAGGATGTTTTCATTCATAAATAGTTTTATTAGGCTACCAATAAGACTGTTAATTTAGTTTTTGTTTTTGTGTAAAACTTTTTAATGAGGGAAAAAATACTGAGTGGCACATATAATAAAACTGAACAGCATTCGTATTCATTTTACAGGTGTTTAGGAACAATAATGTCCATTGTCCTCTGAAATCATATTGCATCACGTCTGGTGAGGACAGTGTGTTCGTTGTGATCTTTGTGGAATGTGCAATACGTTTTGAGTTCTGAAAGTTACAGAATGTTTTCATAGAACAGTGAGCTCTATTGATCCAAGAAAGATCAAGGAAAGTTTTATTCACCATGATATGACCCCTTTTGAGGACTGCCTCGGTTCTTTCAATAGAAATCAAGACCTCCCAAACATTTATGTACAGAAAAACAGTTTGACAAGCATAAGCTTTTTTATTTAATACGAATGTACCACAGCGAGTTTTACCTCCAGTCCAGATGGCAGTCTGACTGAATATTTCAATTAAACGACATCTGTACACATCTATGAAGTTTAGGTCTCGAAAAAATACATTACTGGCATTTACTGGCCTGTGCAAAAGCGCACTAACTTACCCCAGGGTTCCTTTGCCCGGGCCGGGAGGGCTGGGTGGTTTCTGGGTCGGGGCGGCTGTGCGTGGAATTGTACCCGCTTTCATATTCTGGGCATTGACCTGAAGGGTTAAGGTGAAATCTCATTATTCTGAGTCAGAACAAATGTAAAAGACACTGACATTGCACTACATACACAAAACACACATCAACCAAAGCCCGACTGAATCCTTACCTTAAACCTTAGTAACCACTACACTCAGAAATGAAGGCAATAAGAAAGGTGAGGAGAGAAAAGATGCAAACCGTTAGTGTGGAGAGTAAAGAGAAACTCACGCACACGCAAACACACAAAGAGCAGCTAGTTAGGTAGCACAGTCCATATGATCCAAAGCAAAGTACATTCATATTAACTAGTAATGCATAGTATTTGGCAATATCACCATTATTAAAAGGTGCACAGCATTTTTTGTTTATGTTGTGCAGACTGATATAGCAGCAATGTTAAATCAAACTTTTCAAGTCTGTTAAATCAGCACAAAAGCAATTCACAGTCAGCCATGATTCATTTAACAAGGCTAAGTGTACAATAACTGAAATAAAGTGAGTAGCATTTAGCTGGTCATGTGATCTTAACATGGCTGCACCCAAATCAGAAAGAAAAAAATATTTTTATTTGAATTTACTTAATTTAGCATTTTACAAACACACTTTTTTTATCAATAATAATTGCTTTACGTAACACATAAATGTATAGCACTTGCCAATATTTGAAGCAGATAATATCAGGACTTTGTATGTTATTTATTAGAAGAACATATTTATTATATGTTATTTATTTTCTGTACACCAAACTGTTTTAGTATACCTCTCCCCAACAAAAACAATTACAGCAAATCAGTATCACAAACACGCAAGCCTCTAAAGGTGTGGTCAAACCTACTGTGTTCTGGTGAAACGTCATGGTAAAAAAAAAGCCATTCCAACAGAAATTTGGGAATTTCATGTGAATGTTGAAAAACTTTCTAAAGCAGGTTTAGTATTGGTTGGTCACACATATGTGTTGACCTTTAGAAAACTGCTTGGTTTGAAAGTGACTTCTATGTGAGCTCTAGTTCATACATCACAACACTATTGACAATGGACCTTTTTTGTCCATGAAAGGTTGCTAACACCTTAAAGGGTAACTAAACCCTGAAACAACTTTTTTGTGTTAATGATCTGTAAGACTGTGTCTTTATTAGTGCTGTGCATTGATTCGAGTAAATGTGTTGACATTTGGTTATAAAGTGTTTTAATTCTACAATATATGGTGTAAAAACGTCTGAGTGCTGCCTTCTTCAGGTTGAACGGTGGCTACTGCAGTTGAATTTTCCTATTGGACGTTGCATACCCCTGTGACGTATGACGACACTTATTAACCTCCTCTCTGTCTCCGCTGGGCTCTGCCCACTTTTCCAGCACTTTTCAAATATTGCCAGTGGGTGAAGTTAGGCTCTGACCAAGGGTTTAGTTACCCTTTAAGTAACACTATTTTAATACTAATTACTAATTCCACCCTATTCAGTGCTCTTACAAATGTAAATGTATACTTTTGGGAAGTAAACTACACAAACACACACACAGACTGGCGTCATCCCTACCTTTACGCCATGGCCTACGTCATCCAGCAGACTGTAGTCAATGGGCTTGCGGATGTAGCGTACAGGCCTCTCAGGATTGGCTGCTGCAATGATCTTGTGTGTGCGGGAAGTGTTCTTATTGGTGGTGAGGATGCCAATTTCTCGCCTGGCCACCTTCTCTTTATGGATGTCCACCGTCTGTGGAGGAATGATGACATGTGTTTCGATGTATGCAGAAATGTAGACAGAAACAAACATCAAAATACAAGTTTGTGTATGAAATCCAAACCATGTTAAAATCAAGAAGAGCCTAAAAGTAGGACATGAATCGTGCAACAATCTGTAGAAGAGAGTTCGACCATAAAATATAAAATCTAATTTGATTAATATAAAAGTAGTGCTGTGCGCCAAAGTTTAATACTTAGGGTTATTGATTTGAGTACTTCAAGTATGAACAATAAAAATGTATAGTGATGCTGGCCTTAGAAATAGAAAATTGCATTGTGCAATGTATCCACACTACTAGATGTATGTTTTAGCAGTAAAAAGCACCTGTGAGATGTGGTTGATGGACGACTCCATGCGGCGTAGCTGAGACGCCTGTATATCCAGCATCTGGAGCACATTATTGGCGAGAGTGTTGATCAGATACGCTACGCTGGCCAAAGACTGAGTGGTGTAGCTTTTGGTTTCTTCTAGAGCTCTGTGCTTATCTGGAGACTAGATGGAGAGTGAAGGAAGAGGAGAGAGAGTGTTAATCTCAGCACAGAAGGATGATTAGAGGTGAAAGAGAGCATGATATTGACTCGTGGCCTCATTTCTGTTCCCTCATTTACACTCCCCTTTAGGAGTGTGCGATATGCATCATCTACTACACTATAATTTGTTTTTAACACTGTGCGAGCTGATATTATTGAGTGTCTCGAGAATGCATGCTTGCATTTTGTTATGTAACCTATTAGAACGCCCCCAAAATTCAAGACATGGAGGCAACAAATACCCAGCTTCTGTCTTTATTTATGACATAGTAAAGCAATATCACATGTAAGAGTGCTGTTTTCTCAATATCAGCATCATTGCAAATATGACTGATTTGATCAAAAATCTGAATAAAATGTTAAAGGAATAGTTCACCCAAAAATGTACATTTAGAAGCATTTACTCACTCTGATGTTGATCCAAACCTATATGAGTTTTTTTTATTATGTTGAACATAAAAGAAGATATTCTTAAGAAAGCTGGTAATCAAACAGTTGATGGTCCCATTGACTAACATAGTAATATGTATATAGGTTTGGAAGGACAGGAGAGTGAGTAAATGATGATAAAAAATGTTTTTGGGTGAAATATTCGTTTAACATTAGGTATATACATTTGAGACATTATTGCCAATATTGTCTTTCATCAATGAAAACAGTTCCAAACTAAGCCACAGAAGGATTGTTGCATGTCTCCGAACGAATCTGTGATTTGGAATTAATTGAGTGAGTCAATGAGATTCAATGACCAATTCATAAATGCAGTCACTTAAATCTGTTCAATAAACGACTCAATGACTCGCTTAAAACAGTGACTTGCCATCACTTACTTCTTGTTTTAGTTTCATGTTTAAAGAACCATTTCAAACAACAACAACAACAAATTTTACTGAAAAGAAATAGCCAAGGCAGTGAAGGCACCAAAAAAAAAAAGAATATATACATTTAAATACAAAAATATATATAAAAAAATCCCAGAAAATTGATATCTCTTTTTTGTCAATATCGCACCACCATACTCCCCTTTCATGATTAATTCCCATATATGAATGAGAAAAACAGACACTGCAGCCAGCAACCAATCAGAGCAAAGCATTGGAACGAAAGAAAAAAAATGCCTTGAGTCACTGTCTGCCTCATTGGTTGCCTACAACCATCATTCATTCCCTTCCGGTGTATCCATGGTGATGGATTAAATATAGGGCCCTATGAAATCAGTTGTATTTTTTTTCCGTTTGAATCTTAATGATTCTGTTTTTTTTCCTTTTAAATTTTTCTGGAATCCTTTTTAATGATCAAATAAAGTTGTATTAATAAAAAAGCATGTTTAATTAATTAAAATCATGAAACGTATACAATTTAACATTAACTTATTAAAAGTGTAACCAAAATTATGTTTAGAACCGTATGAAATATTTAATTTTTTCTCACCTTATATTTTATTGTTAGCAAATTCAGTGTTTTAACATGTTTAATTATTTGAATGCATACAAAAAATATTTATTCTTACAGTAGCCTTATGAAATGTTTTTTCCCCCACAGAAATGTTGTGTTGTGTATATACATTTTACTGGTTATCAGATGAAGGCATAACACACATTGATTTAATTTATATTTTAATTAATCATAATTAAACATTTACATTTTTGGCAAATAAAGGGGATTCAAATTTTAATATTTTGTGATTATTTCTTTAAAAAAAATTAAGTTTTATTATTTTTCAACAGTAATTGTAAGTAGTAGTTGTTGTAGTAGTACGTACATTCTACTACTAAATAATAGTAATATAGCCCATTTCTGGCACAATATCTTTAATAAATTAAACCAAACTTTTATTTTGATGGGTTGCCGTGAATACCTTTAAAGTTCTGTGTGTATATGATATGACACTAGTTTTCCTCAAATAAAATACTCGTGAAGTGACTCTCAGAACAGTTCTGGAGATGTTGTTCATTTATGTATGTCCTCATTGAGACTGAAGACGAGCGTCACGTGCGCTGTTCATATAATGTTAGTAAACAAAACCATGCATCTGCTCCATTCCTACAGAGATGCGCAGAACAGGCAAGATTCATATTTAAATCAACTCTTTTGCATAATATTTACAAATACTAGACCATATCGCGATTTGATTTAAGTGTAATGACCTACTTTTGATTAATTCATCCAAACTTTGACACATTCCGTGACATTCCGCGTTAACTGTAAATTCCGTTTTTATGACTGGATTCCAGCGATTCCGTCTGCATTTTCTGCATCGCGGAAATCATAGTGCCTTACAAATATATGGGAAGGCCCAGTGATGAACGGTACGGTGAGTGAGGATAGTAGTGTGTGAGAGAAACATGCCTGATAGCATTCAGAAACAAATGAAAATTCATATCAAAACCAAATAAAACAATAAAACATCAGCTTCCCCAAAACATCAGCTGTCTGACTTAACATACTCATGTGCCTGAGCTGACCATTAGTTATTAGTTCACCCATAATTCAACCTCATGTTACTCCAATGCGTATTATTTTGTTTCTTCAGTGAAATATAAAAAGAGACGGCTGAATGTCTGAGCTGCTCTTTTACATTTAACAACAGTGGATGATGATTTATTCTGCCAGTGCCGAGTTAAAAAAACATCTTAAATGTATTGTATTCCACTTGGTTTGTACACTATATTTCAAGTCTTCAACTGCCATACTACAACTTTATGTAAGCATCGACCTCAAAGTGGCTGTTGCTTTTATACTGATAATGAATAATGAGACATTTACACACTACTAATGAATATGCAGTACTCTTAAATCAAATTTACAGTCATGATTTTAGATGTAATGTGACAGATTACAATGCAAAACACGCAAGAACCAAGGGCGCTTTGGAGTCAATAATAATGACATATCTGTGATGAAAGGTACATTAACACAAGCAAAGAGATTTGTGAGCTCCAGCTCAGATTTTCAGGGAATAACGGTTTACTTTTTTTCTTTGTGCAAAACTACTATACGGCTTTCGAAGACTTGGAATGCTCACAAGTCTTAGTTCTACTTTAATGATAGTTGTATCTACTCCATTTTCAAAATATGGATATTATTGACCGTTTGGTATTCTACTGAAGAAAGACAATCGTACAGGGTTTGAATGTCATGATGAGGTCATAAACTATCGGTGAACAGTCATTGCACTGTCAGCACGAGATAAAAACCTTCTTTTGTCATTAACGCTTTGAGGAAAACATCAAACCCCGTTTCATTCAATAAAACACTAGAAATCCAAAACACAAACTTTTCTATCTATGACCATGACACGTTATCTATTAACATGGCCTTCCCAAAACAAACAACAAATGTGATCAGGCTTATTTATTCAAAAAACATCATGACAGGAACGAAAACCTCCCTGAATTCACTAACATATCTGTATGCAATATGCATGAATTGAGGAAGTGATAAATATTGGGTTACATTCTAAACTAAAATCAGACCACATGCAAGCAAGACTCATAACATCCCGAGCTACAAGCAGCCATGGAAAAAAATCCAAGCTCGGACACATGAAGCTGTATATATGGTATTTCTGAACCTGCTGTGACAAAGCTATGAAGTGAGAAAAATACCACGATCGATCACAACCAGCAGACTTTATTTACAGATAACATAAAACACATTCACGGATCATCTCTGTGATCTCTACATGATTCCCGAGGGCCTGAATCAGGTACAATATGAACTGAGACCCCCCTGAGTCAAATCACAAAGCAAACACTGTTTAACATCTTTACGACCTCTTAAACTCTAACCCTATGGTTTTGTGCATTAACAGGCCAGCAAATGAAAGTCAAGTATGCAATATTTATCAGGAACACATCACAACTCAAAAGTACTGGAATCAGCATCCACAGAGAACAAACTCATATCCAGTGACATACAGTCACTGATCTGCCGGGGTCCATGTGACATGCTCTGTATTTTTGGAGCAATAAATGTCACGAGTTTGATTTCTGATGCTCTATTTCTGAAGGATGACAAACACTAAACAGAAGTTCAGATCCTAACACACCCACTTCTGTGGATCCCCCAGGAATGCTGAAAATAACAGGAATGTTTTCGTTCCAGAAGCACTTCACAGATTCCAGAGTGAATCATCAAACTTCTGCTAGCAGGGGAAAACTGCATTTACCAGTTCATGTATTGTAGCTATGGTATTTGTGTAGTATCATATAACAAGCAAGCACTGCTTTACCATTAGACCAACATAACTAACAAACAAAAGCTATTTGCAGACAACTACCATATTTTTCATAAACATAAGCAGACACCACAGTTAATCATTTAAACCATAGTAAAATCTCGCAATTTCGAAAACGCAAATGATTAAAAGCGACAGTACCAAAATACTAAAACAAAAAACTATCACTTATGCACGCATTCCATATAGACCATAAACTAACACAAACACCCTATTAATATCAAACTAGTAGAAACACTAACATTAATATCTACACTAAAAGGCGATTTTATCAAATAAAAACAGTCCATAAGCCTCCAGCATTTGGCAACAGAGCTAACGTCAAAAACACTGCGCTGCTTTGATTAAAGGATCTTCACAAACGCTATTACTCATTAATACACCACTCTAAATCATATCACTCTGTTTATAGTAAGCATATAAAACTAATAAATTAATACTAAATGTAAAAAATAAACAGTCTTTTGATGTGGTTTTGAGGTTTACACATTGGTTTCGCTTCGGCTAGCGCGTTAGCCTAACGTTACCAGCTCAGCGTTTGAGGCCCCATTTATGTACAAACCCACTGAAAATATGCAACAGAACGCATAAAAAGTGTGTTAAGAGCTGAATTAACGTTAGCGCAATATAAACTAGTATGAATTGCAAGCAAAAATAACATGCCTTGAATTCAGTCCGCTCGACTGCATTGTCACTCGACAACACAAGCAGTCGGATCATTTATCTCTCGTGTCATTTCTCATAATGTATCTGGCCGTGTCTCGGATATTTTTTGGTTTTGTAATGTCACCTGTATGTAGTTGCTCTCGCAGTACTCGGCTACTCTCTCTAGGTTGGTGTAGCTGTCCAGCAGAGCTCCTCGTCCGGCAGGAATCTCCTCTTCCAACAGCATCTGCAGCTCCGCCATCTTCACATTTTACTGATGTATGCAGGAGGAAAACACCACCATCACACTCCCCTCTCCCTCACTGATGCACGCAGGAGGAAAACACCATCACATTACCCCCTCTCTCTCTCACATTCACAATTCTCTTTCCTCCTCCACTATATGTTTCTATTTGTCAATCTTTCTGTCTCCTTTTCTGTATCCCTATATTGCTCTATTCAACAGAATGGTTCCATTATTTGGCCAAGATGGATGGATGGATGCATAGATAGATAGACAGACAGACAGACAGACAGACAGACAGACAGACAGACAGACAGACAGACAGACAGACAGACAGATAGACAGATAGATAGATCATTTTTCATCACACTATTTTATTATTATAAGATTGCAGTTAAAAGATTGCGATTTATTACACTCTTTTATTATTATAAGATTGCAGTTAAAAGATTATGATTTAACATTAATCAATGTTTATGGAATGTCTGTGATATTCAAAGAGAATGAAGGTCTAAAAACAATGGCATATAGTTTTAACAACCTGAACCAGTTGTAAATGACATTGCTTTGATCTTATCACTAGCCGCCCCACACAATATAGAGCCAATGGCCATGCATCATTTCCCAGGAGGCTAATTCAGGGACATGAGCTTCGAGTCCTCAGTTCCTCTTGCTGACTGTGATCCAGGTGTCATCTTTGGGTGTGGTCACCAGCTCATACCTGGCCTCAACCACCTGCCCTTCCACTCTGTGCAGTCTCACCCTGCGCACCAGCGTGCTGAGCAGCACTGCGGCCACAGTATATGCAAATCTAAAGAAAGGAAGAAGGACAGAGAGAGAAGATTTGTGAACTGAGACACTGAATGTTTCTTAAAAGAATAGTTTACCCAATAATGAAAAATCTGGTCATTATTTACAATATAAAATATTTGTATTTGACAAAACAGTAATAGTAAAAAAGGTATTCCTATATGTTTATAGTAGTGGTTCTCAAACAGGGCCCAGAGTCCACTAGGGGGCCTCAGCATACTTCAAAGTGGGCTGTATGATGGCTTAAAATAATTTCAATTAACACAAACACAATCTTTAAAATTGTGTTTGTCCTAATAACAGAGATAGGAAATCAAGCTAATATTTCTTATTTTAATTAATTCCTTAACAACTATCCTTTTTAGGTCTCCATGGTCTTGGAAAACCTGGATATGGAATGGAATTTTAAACGTGTCCTTTGAAAAGTCATGAAAATGAAACATTTTCTAGCTATGTCAAGATTTTGTATATGTTATCGTATAGAAATTGATAAAACAAATTGAATTTGTGAGTAAAACATTTCGTAATCACAAACGATTGAAAAGGTCATGCAAATGATGTGCTCATTAAGAGAATGAATCTTAAAAACATTGAGTTCTTGAACATCTAGAATTATGGAATTTAATAATTTTGATTGTAATTATTTAGAGTTATTTCATTATTTTAATATATAGCCAATCCTAGTTTGTGTAAATTAAGAGTTTAAAAACAAGCAGCTTTCTCATTACACCAGAAATATCTTCAACTACACATTGGTCTATAAATATTAGAGATGCACCGATTGCAATTTTCTTGGCCGATTCCGATTTCTGATTTTTGGAAGTCTGACCTGCCGATACCGATTTTTGCCGATTCCGATTTTCTTTCTAAGAACTATAATTTACAGCATATACAAACAAATATCAATGCAAATTTCAACAAAAATATTTTTACATAATAAAATAAATTATTAAACATTACAATTCCCCCAATCTGGACTGAGTTACAGATTTTCTCTCACTTAAAGAACTCAAAATAAAGTGCTCTGTGTCTGGGAAGAGGAAAAAATAGTTAACTTAAAATGAGTTGCTGTATGTAACAAACCATGTGATTTCCCACTGTTTATGAATGGTCATTTCTTTCCCCTAACCTTATTAAATGTGTCATCTTTCAAATCAAAGTCTTACTTTGTTTCAATTAATTAAGTTAGCATAATAAGAAACTGTAGAGTTGTTACCATTCAAATTAGATTAGTATTAACAAACTCTATATTTCCACTGCTGAGGAAACAAGCTGCATCTGAAATGGTATTACATGCATTAACACTGGAACATTTCAAATGCATAAATAATTTTATAAGATTAATGTTTTACATATTTTTTTAAACATACAAATAAATGTTGAAAAAATGCAATGATACTTTTAATTATGACTAAACCACCAGTAGGTGGCGGCAAATGTCTGTTTTAATGAGCAAGTCATTATGAATGAATATTCTGAATGATTCAAACGGCTGATTCATTCAGAAACCAGTCAATTGGCTGTCCTTGTGAATGGGCCACTGAATCAATTGACTCACTTGATTAATTCAGTAATGAAAAACCACTGTGTTGCTCGGAGACACACAACAGTTCTACTGTGGCTTTGATCGCAAATATTTTCAGATGGTCGTATAATGTTTCTTACCTAAATCATGTTTTGTAAATATATATTTTTTTCTACCACTATATGTATCTATACATTTTGAGTTACTTTGTGTGTGCTGTCTCTCACACACTCACTCAGGCTGTTCAAGCCTCATCTGGCATGACGTAAATGCATTATCAATCGCCGTTCACACTGAATGCCATTCAAATTAGAATTAATCTCACGCGAAACGACATACTCGTTGTACTCGACTGTGATATCTACTGTGAGTGTGCGCGTGGCTGTGACGTCTCTGCCTGCGCCGCTGGCAATAAAAGGATCGGCTCGGAATCTGCAAGACGTGAGACTGACCGGCCGGTCACCGATACAGGCCGGTCATGCGAGATATCGTCCGATTCCGATCACTGGCCGGTCAATCGGTGCATCTCTAATAAATATAAATATCATCAAATTTTGGAGCCTGACGGATCCCATTCCCATTCACTTTTGCTGTATGAAGTAGAGCAGCCTGAACATTCCGCTAAACATCCCCTTTTGTGTTCCACAGAAAAAGAAATTCATAAAGACTTGGAAGGACACGAGAATGAGTAAATGATAAACTTAATTTTTGGTGATCTTTGTTATGTTATTTATTAAAGATAATATCTGATTTTTCTCCTTGTACCTTAGTTCAGGGCAGGCCTGGCTCCCTGAAAACCCAAGCAGCGAGAAGCTCTTCATTACCGACTCATCAGCAAATCTGTCAGGATTAAATCTGTCAAAGAAGACAAACCAATCAGAATACCAGCAAACCATGAACCTTACAAAACCTTAAATAAAATGAACCTACACAAACACACCTGTATGGAAGTGACCAAGTATCTGCATCTTGAAGGACGACGCCCAGGGCATAGATAACCAATGTCTACAAACATACAACCAGTATTATTTTTAACAATATAGGCCAGTCACAGCACTCTCCATACTGACTAGACTAGATATAATTAGAAGTATATGAAAGCATAATTTGCAAAACAAAACAAAAAAAAACTTCCAAGCGGCACATAGACCCTCTCAGTGAAAACCCAGCTAAAGTTATTGTTTTGAGATTTACTATTTTCTGCATAAAATCATCCTACATGTTGTAAAGAACATTCTGTGAAAATATATTCTTGGTATCTTTAATATTGACTGAGTAAGGCCATGTCAAATATTGAAATCATAGTGAAATGAATGCTTGTAATCAAACTTTGATGTTCGTTATCTCAGAATTAGATTTTTAGACTTTAGCCTGTTTTTTACAGAGAGGGTCACATATCGTAGAAGTCTGTGAATGACTGAATGAAACCTGCAAAGCTTTTAAGTCTTTATGTGGGCCTGTCATGAAAAAGACTAGTTCTTACTTCTTTGGGAATGACATGTTGGTCCACCTTCCCCTCCACCTCCTGTAATCTGGCAGCCATGGGCGTCAGTTTGGCTGTGCGGACGGTTTCATTCAGCACCTGCTGGCAGTATCTGGGGGGAAACGTGAACAAGAATGATGATTTCCAGACAAAGTGATGGCCATGTGGAATAAAGTTTAACTCAAGGTATTTTATTGAAATCACAGAATTGCCACACATATGCCCTCTGGTGGCCAGAATGTACAGAGAAAGGAAAAACCCAGGAGCATATACATATAAAAAACGATCATAAACCCATATCTCTGGACCAAAACAGCTCTTTTTGGAGCTTTCAAATGTATACTATAAGTACTATTAATTTCTTCGTGGTTAAACCTTTTTCACATAGGGGTAGCTTGATTCAGCATCTTGTAAATCAATAAATGTGAATACAATATGGATAATATTATCAGAATCATATCAGAAGATATGACTATTGCTCACCTGAGTTGTGGAATCTTCTCCAGAGTAACAGGCTCCTCTCCAAGCACTTCAACAAGCTCCCGATAGAGCCGTTCCTGCACTGCTTCTGAGACTGATAGGAAGTGAACTGCCCAGATGCACACTGGGAAATAATACAGATGAGAACAGACATCAATGATGTATAAGAATAACAGAAATACAGACATGAAGGTAAAAGAGAAAAGCTACACAGTGTTATTATCATTAGCTAAAACTATTAAAAGATTAAATATAAATACTATATTAAATACGTAAATTAAATTGAGAAAAGTTTAGAAAAGTTGAAGCTCTAAAATTAAAAACTGAAAAAATATTAATAAATAATAAATAAATTACACCTAAATAGTAATAAATCTAATAAAAATAACAAAAATACATAAATGACTAAATATTAAACTAAAACAAAATTAAAATAAAATTTTTAAATGTCAATAAAAACTATAATACTATACAATACTAAAATAACACTGAAGCAACACCAATCAACTAAATAAGGAAACTTACAGTTAGCAGTGATCACACAGCCAGCTAGAGTAAACACCATACCATCTTCCATCACCTGAGGACAAAAGAAGCAGCAAAGCATGTTTAATAATTGTTTGTTTATAATTTATGCATAAATATTAGTCAGTATTGAGATGACGTTACCTGCCGCTCTGTCAGATTGGCCTGTAGTAAATAGTTAACGAAAGACGACTGACTGGACCCTTCTCCACTCCTCTGCTTTGCCACAGACTTCAGCACCGACTCCATCTCAGCCAGAGCTGAAAACAACAACACCACACGATCAATTGACATTGAACAATAAGGTCAAAACTTTCAAACACTGCTCAGCTGCCTTCTTACCGCTCTCATAATGAGTCTTTCTGCTGGGACTCTTCTCTAGGGATCCATCCAGATAACCTTTACCGATCTCCGACCAGATCTATTCAAATCCAGATTTATATGCATTTACATGTAACATATCACATCGCTTAATAATAATTTACATAAGCATGACACTAAATATACCTAGTGAGGAATGCTCACCGCTTCATGGTTCTTACGGAACCGGATGACCTCAGCTTCATCCCGAAAGCGACTCCCCATGGCAAGCTGAGTGACAGCCTTCATAGCAAATCCAAGCAGATGAGCACAAAGAGGTGTGTGCTGTGATTTAGGATAAAATGCCCACTTATCGACCAGCTCCTCCACTAGCTGAAACAAAGGCAAGAGTAGTAAGAGAGGGATCATCACATGTTTAAAAATCACATGTTAAAAAAAGAATCCAAGAACTTTAGTTTAAGGCAGATATCAATGGGTCAGACCATTTTATGCAATGAAGAGAACAACTTTTGTAGGTCCAAACAGTGAAATCCTGAACTAGTGATATATATAAACACTTGTGAACAGACCTGAAGCAATAGAGGGAAGTTGTTCTCCAGGGTTTTATTGATAGCTCCCTCATACACTTTTTTTCTTATCACCGACTCCGTCACTCCCACTCCTGAACCTGACTGGTAACCTAACAGTGACTTGAGCATCGTCTCGAAGGAATCCGCTGAGGAAACAGTACAAACATGTGTTAGAAAACGCATGCGTAATAGTTTTTAGTAATTTTCAGTCAGAGTAATGACATTTACAATGTTACAAAAAAATTATGTTTCCACAAAAATATTAAACAGCACTTAACAACTGTCTTTAACATTGGAATCTTAAGAAATGTTCTTGAGCACCAAATAAACGTATTCGAGTGATTTCTGAAGGATCATGTGACACTGAAGACTGGAATAACGGCTGCTGAAAATCAGCATTGCCTTCACATTAATTAATTACATGTTAAAATATATTAAAACAGAAAACAGTTATTCTAAATTGAAATTGTACTGTATTGTTGAGCAAATAAATGCAGCCTCTGTGAGCAAAACTTTAAAAAAAATCTTATTTACACCACACCTTTTGAAAGGTAATACAATTTAATGAATCACATAGAAAATATGAACATTTTGTTTATTAAGAGGAGCTTTTTTAAAACACTCATCCTCTCCCTCGCTGCAGGCCACTCACTCGTCCAGTTGGGGTTGATGTGTTGTTGTAGTTGGTCCACAGCACCAAGGCTGACCACTGGTCTCCGACCGAACCAGAAAGATGCCACAGACCCAAACTCATCATGAAGACCCACCAGGAACTCATGCAGGCTTCCTTTGTTCACTATATCTGGCAGATTCCCATCTCTGGAAAGGTAAAGACAGACGTTTGTTAGAGAAACTGACTAAAGGTCGAAAGGAAATAAAGAGAGTATCTCAAACTCTTACTTCTCTTCTGTGGGGTTTAGTCCAGGCACACCAGAGGCACTCCTGGATGACTGACAGTAAAATAAGAAAACGTCAGGTTAAAATACACATATTTGAAATATTAAAGTCCCTTCACAGCAAATTATAGCAGTATGAATGGCTGCTTTTTTTTACATAATTACAACGTTTTATCAAGAAAGAAAATGCATTCTCTAAAATAAGTTAAACTCAAGAGTAAACTTAGTCCAGTGATGACCTTCTAAATGCAGCAGGTCAGAATTTAAACCAAACATATTTAATAGCAATTTAAACGTATAGTTCATATAAAACATGATCACAACAACATCAAAAACAGATAAGATAATATTTATATTTTTCACCGGATACAAATACAGGACGGCACCGATCAGGATAATGACAAATGTCACTGCAAATATAGCAAAATCCAGCATATTTGCTTTTCAGAAATGTCTGAGGATCGTCATAAATGTAATTAAACTGTTCACTGAACTAGTAGCTAACAATCCACGTCTACAGTGACCATCAGAGACCTGCGCCCCTGTAGATCGGTTCTCAACTACACATCCTGTAAACGAGGCTAAACCAATCAATCGCAGAAAGTTGTTGTTTAGGGATATTAATTTGAAGCCTGTAGTACAGCCTGGATATTTTTTTTACCTACACATCTTCCACGATTGATATTTTGTTGTTGTACCTACATATACCCAAAGGTTAATATAAGTATATAAATCATTATTGCCCGTCCTTTATTAAATATATTTTTAAATATTTGTTTATTTTAATTATAAATAGTCGTTTTGTAAAATTGTAAATGTGTGACTAAGCCATAGTATTAAATCGATTTTTACCATATTATGAAATTATGAATTTGTTTATAATCAAGGGGGCGGGGCTAAAGATAATTAGGCTCGTTATGAACTCTTTAAATGTGACACACCGGAAAAGCTAAAGTTACTTAGCGAAAGTAAGCCACAAAAATGTTAGTAATTGCAGCATTAATTGTGTTTACGCTTAGTGTATATTTGAGCAGTGCTCAGGATCCGCAGTTTCCCTCTCCCTGGCAGATGGCCCCGGTCCTGGAGGAGTTTTCGCCGGAGCCGAGTCAGAAGAGCTCGTCTTTCTCCGGCTCTCAGCGCTGTGTGCTGGAGCAGTATGAGCGCATCGAGTGTGGAGAGCCGGACATCTCTTCAGATGAATGTGAGGCTATCAGCTGCTGTTATGATGCGCAGGGCTGTTACTATGCCAAGGCAGGTGAGCGCGATTAAAAAAAAATCACACTAGTGTTGTGTGGAAACAAATAAATTTGACATCTATCTGAGATGTCCAAATCTCGATCTGAGATGACCTGAGAAGAGATGATGCCAACCCCTCAGAAGAAGCCAACCCTCTCAGACAGTATACAAAATTTGCCATAAGTTAAATATATTACGTTTCTACAATATATAAATTTATTGTAGAAACTTAATTTCCTGTAAATCTGCTTTGCAACGATTGTATTGTAAAAAGTGCTATACAAATAATCTTGAATTTAATCTATGGCAGTCGTTAGGCTATTTTGTTATGTTATACAAACCATCTACATTTATTGAATCACGGTCAAGAGTTGTCATCCATGGATTTTCTGCTGATTACTATAGGTTTACTCCAAGTACCACAGTTACTTTGTTTAAAACTTTAGTTACTGTGCAGTAAATAAATAAAAAAATTTAAGCACTGCAACTTTATAATGCTTCCGTTATTGTGTGCAAAACATAACATTACATTGAAGTTCGTTTGTTCCAGTCACTGTGCAGTGCACGAGAGATGGGCAGTTTGTATTGGTGGTTGCTCGAGATGCCACCATGCCACACATCAGTTTAGACTCCATCCACATGCTGGAGGATGACCCCAGTGACCGCTGCGCTCCGGTCGGCCGCACTGCCAGCTTTGCCATCTATCAGTTTACTGTCAGCTCCTGTGGCACCAGAATGAAGGTGGGTATGAACGGTGAATGTTATTAATCATGGGGGGAGTAAGAGCATGAAATTGTTGTATCCCTGTTTTTGTTTACCCTATGGTCACTATTATTTGTCCTCATTATATTCTTCAGGAAGAAAACGGTTTTGTTATTTATGAGAACATGATCTCTTCTGCTTATGAAGTGGGCCTTGGACCTCGTGGATCAATTACGAGAGACAGTTTTTATGAGTGAGGAGGCTCATCTGTTTTTATGTTGTCGTTTTTGGTACCGATCAGTGGAAGGGGGCCAGTATTTCCTGTCTGTGTCTTGAAGGCTGAAGTTCCAGTGCAGGTATTCAGGATCAGCCGTTGAGGCTCTGGTGGTGGAGGTGAATACGGTTCCTCCTCCTCCCCCTGTCTCTCAGCGCGGCCCGCTCCGAGTGGAGCTCAGGCTCGCCAATGGACAGTGCAGCACTAAAGGATGCTCTGATGGTGAGCAGAATCCAGAAATTCAAATTTCACAGCATAACCAATAAGAGTCATGTTTTTTTAAACGTGGCTTACCTTGTAAACTGGATTAGTTTTATCATTTCAATTAAGCACATATTTTGCCAAGTCATCTTTAAATGTTCCTGGTCAAACAAGTATAAGTTCCAAACAACCTAGAAATACTACATTTTCTGATTATTCTTCAGGACCCAAAACGTTACAGATATTTGTTACATTTACATTTAGCAGACGCTTTTATCCAAAGCGACTTATTCAGGTTATACGTTTTTCATTAGTATGTGTGTTCCCTGGGAATCGAACCCACAACCTTTTGCGCTGTTGATGCAATGCTCTACCTCTGAGCCACAGGAACACATATAAAGTACACATGTTAAAATATAAAGACGCGGTATAAAATTAACAGTAATATCTAAATACACTATCTTTCAAAAGTATGAGGTTGGTAAGATTTGTTTTGGAAAGGAGTCTTTTATGCACACCAAGGTTGCATTCTTTTCATTAAAAAAAAATACAGTAGAAACCGTAATATTATTACAATTTAAATTAACTTCTTTCTGTTTTAATGTATTAAAATCTAGTTGTATTCCTGTGATGTTAATGCTGAATTTTCAGCATCATTACTTCAGTCTTCATTGTCACATGTTGCTCAGGAAACATTTATTATTATTGTTGAAATATGGGTACTGTAAAACTAACTTGAATACCTCTAATATGGACTCTGTTCATTACCAGCTCAAAGACATCGCTATCACTGTACAATATGATGCAGTTAATTATTGAATATTCTCTTTGTGTATTTAAGAGGATATGTACACCTCGTACTACTCTGAGGAGGACTACCCTGTTACTAAAGTGTTGAGAGAACCTGTGTATGTGGAGGTGCGGATTCTGGAGAGGACTGATCCGAACCTTATCTTGGTCCTGGACCACTGCTGGGCCACTTCAAATCCTGAATCCCTGAGCCAGCATCAGTGGGACCTTGTGATAAATGGGTAAACCTGAATTCTTTCATACCTGCTCAATGTCCCGAATTTATAACTTGATGCCAAAACCGCTGCAAATGCCTCAATTATACACTGATTTACACGTTCCATTGTCTTGCTACACTTCATAGCTGTCCATATAAGGATGACCATCACCTGACCACAGTGCTTCCTGTTGAACAGTCAGGACTGCAGTACCCATCTCATTACAAACGCTTCGTTGTGCAGATGTTCACCTTTGTAGATCAGTCCTCGCTTGTACCTCAGCAGGAAAGGGTATGCACTGTCTTGCCCACCACATGTTCTCCTTGGCTCTCAGTAACTTATTGTCCTCTGTCACGTCTTTAACAGATCTTCATTCACTGCACTACGTCTGTTTGCCACCCCTCCACCATTGAGTCATGTGAGCCCAGCTGTGGCAGCAGGACAAGTGAGTGCACCTACAGTACATAGAAGATTCTAGATGTGGTGGATAATGGTAATAATAGCAAATGTTGTTGTTATTATTATTAATTAATATTAATATTTAGTTATTTTAATAAATGCATAGATTCAGTAATTTATAATGTAATATTTAAGAATACATTTTAAATAATAATCCTTAACAATAATATTAATAACTGCTAAATTATTAAACATAATTATTTTAAATACTTTTACTTTAACTACAAGTCATAATGTTGTTATTATTATGAAATATGTAGTAGGATAATTTAAATAAACAAAAGTAGTTATAATAGTTTCACATTTAATAATACATAATAATTAATGACAAGAATAATAAAATATTAAATTATTAATTGACATTTTGATTTAAAATAAATTTCCATCATCGTCAAGAAAAGATTTTTTATTTTTTTATTGCATTCTCCCCCCGTTGTTTAGGAAGGGCCGTTTCAGAAGACTTGAAAGATTCTGAGGAAGAGGTTGTAGCTTTAAGTGGGGAGCTCATACTTGTATCCCATTTGCCAGTTTCTGAAAATCTAGCAGATGAAGAAGGTATGAAAACGATGTTTACTTTTTTTGTGTATATATATATATATAAATAATTCAACCCATGCAAACTAGTCTCAACCTGGAAATGTATGCTCTTCTAGTCCCACAGATATTGTATTATGGACTATGGGCAGCAGGAGCTCTCGCTGTGTTTGTGGTCTCTGGGCTTTTGGTGGCTGTTTTAGTTCAGCGAGCCAAACCTCGCCCTCAGCCTGCTCCAGTGTGACATTAATAAAATGGCAAAAGAAAGTGGGCTCTTGTGAAATCACTTCTATATCAATCAGACAAAGAATTCTTTATTTTAAAAATGTATTGCCGAGACTTTACAATAGGCAAGTGTTTGACATTTCTAATATATACAATGACAAATCAACCATGTATCAAAATATAGTAAAAACAAAATGCCTTCAGGTGCCTTATGCAGTGATGTTTTCCTTCTCTTCTGCTTTTGGATATTCCATTTCCATCGACATTAGAAACACTACAGAAGGGGAAAAAACATGCGTTTAATATGTAATATTCATTCAAGTTTAATTTCTAATTTTAAAATTTCAGTTTTGAACACCAAGATATGTTCAGAATGAATACTTTATGTACCTACTAATGTGCAATCAATAAGGTACACTAAAATGTAAACCACTGGGTAAGATATTGGCATGTGAAAAGAACATCCTGTAGCGTTTACCTTCTGTGTGGTCGATATCTGGACTTATTGACATCAGAACCCAGGCCAGCCCGACCAGCAAAGTGACCACCAGGTTTACTATGATCCAGGGGTGAAGGATGCTACGCTCTGAGCCCGGCTCCCTGAGAGGAGACACAACAACCGCTCAGCTCCTATTACTGTCCAGCATTTACCCAGCATGCTCTGAGAGGGTCTTACCAGAGTGTCACATTATCGCTGGAGTACTTATTATAGAGATTGACGCGATCACTCGTCATCTGCTGACTTAATGATAAAACAAGCGCAGAAAAATACACTGAAACAGAAAAGGTGTACATTAAAACATTGCTGTTATTAAATATGGCTTCTATGAGTACAGAATAATTTTTTTGATAGAAATGTGATAAACTCACAGAAGGAAGCAAGTGCCACAGGTCTGAGGGTCCGTAAACTCTTCATCGCCGTAGCGACTTTGGCAAGATTCAACCTGTTTGGAGAGAGTAGTTAGTTTAGTTTAATCTCAAGGGCTCAGGTATCTACACATTTATGGCAACAGTGTACTAGACTGGTGTTTGTATTAGATGTGAAATGGCATTATGGTTTGGTGATTCACCTGTCGAAGGCAGAAACAGTGCTGAGGACCAGCAGCAGGTAGAGCAGGGACTGTGCGGGGTAGGCCAGAGTATTATACTGCTGGAGAAGGTTGGAAAGAGTGCTCAACTGTTCCCCAGCCAAAACATAGACCACAATGATATTCCATACAGCATAACCAGCCAGGAAGCCATGAGAAAACAGGCCAATCACCCTGTGCAGTGACAACAGTCAAGGTTTAGAAAACAGTCTTTCAGCAATAATCTTTTTTTATTTTGCTCAGCAAGTATGCAATAAATTGATCAAAGGTGATAGTAAAGACATTTATAATATTACAAAAACATTGTTTTAAAAAAATGTGCTATTATTTTGAACTTTATTCATCAAAGAATAATTATAAAAATATCATTATTTCAACGAAAATATTAAGCAGCACAACAACTTTCATGTGTGTTACCCAAGCACCAAATCGGCATATTAGAATGATTTCTGAAGAATTTTGTAACACTAATGCTGCTGAAAATTTGGCTTTGGTGTCACAGGAATAAATTACATTGCAAAATATATTAATAGAAAACAATTATTTTAAATTGTATTAATATTTTTTACTGTAATAGACTTTTGAACGGTGCATTTATACAAAATCTTTTGTTTTTATTATGTAATATGTTCGTAAATACTAATCGCTGACTATTAAATATTAACTTCGACTATAATAACTATCATATTATGAGGTAAATTCTATGAGGAAAATGTTTCAAGCTTTAACACTCCTCTTGATATGTTGTTGTTTTATTTTCCACCAAAAACTAAAACATGGGTCTTGAATACAACATCAGCCATTAAACAAGCGCAACATCACAAATCTAAAGTTTAACCTTTAAACTTAGTTTAAAGCCTGTTAAGTTCAGCTTCTTTAGACTTCAATAGGTTAGAAAATATACAACAGGGCTGAATATGTTATTAAAATACATGTGTATACTAAGTTCTAAAGTATATTATAACTTATAAGAATATTAAGTTTTAAAGAAGCTTTAATATTACTTCAACCCTGTAATGCCACATTCCATTATCATTGTTCTCATATATATACGGAGTTAATAAAAACATCTGATCTAACCTTTTACCGTCAAAAAGGTACATTGTGCATAATTTACCCATTTAATCAAATACATTTTAAAGGGGCCAAGAACAGAGAAATCCAAATTCCCTTGATCGTTTGACATATAAGAGGTCACTGTACTATAACAAAAAAAACTGTGCATTTCAGAACTCAAAACTTTATTGTTAGTCTAAAACAGCCTATATTGCAGCCAGTCTGCCAAAACTTGTGGAATGTGCCAATTTATGATTTAATAATGTGGATAGACACCGCCTCCGCAGAAGATGATCAACGCATGCTTCTGCATCGCTGCCTGTTTAGCACCGTCCACAGATTTGTGCATGTAGTTCTTATGAGAGAGGTGCGCAGGTCTACACAGAAACCAAGCGATAAAGATGGCTCAGAAGAAAACAAGATGCTGTGCAGTGCCAAGTAGTGGAAAAAATAGTCTTAGCATTGCCTTCCTTCTTTTCCCAACTTTAGGAAAGAGTGGATGAACTTTAATGAAATTCCAGACCGCATCAGTTAGAACTTGGTCCTTTGTTCACTTCAAAGCTCGGCCTTTAACACTATCATTCCAAACCGCCTCCTGCCCAAACTAACTCAGCTCTCCGTCCCCACCTCCATCTGTCAGTGGATCACCAGCTTCCTGACAGACAGGCAGCAGCTAGTGAGGCTGGGAAAATACACATCTAGCACCTGTACGATCAGCACTGGAGCTCCTCAGGGCTGTGTTCTCTCCCCACTGCTTTTCTCCCTGTACACCAATGACTGCACATCTAAAGACCCCTCTGTCAGCTCCTGAAGATTGCAGACAACACCACACTGATCGGCCTCATTCATGACGGTGACGAGTCTGCTTACAGACAGGAGGTTAAGGAGCTGGCTGTCTGGTGCAGTCTTAACAACCTGGAGCTTAACACGCTCAAAACTGTGGACATCAGGAGAACCCCCACCCCCCACCATCATGAATAGCACTGTGACTGCAGTGGAGTCATTCAGATTTCTGGGCACTACCATCTCCCAGGACCTGAAGTGGGACACACACATAGACTCAATTGTGAAAAAGGCCCTTTGCCAGCTGAGGAAGTTCAACCTGCCACAAGAGCTGCTGAAACAGTTCTACTCAGCCATCATTGAATCCGTCCTCTGCACATCAATAACTGTCTGGTTCAGCTCAGCTACCAGATCTGACCTCAGAAGACTACGGAGGGTAGTCCGGACTGCTGAGCGAATCATTGGTACAACTCTCCCCACTCTCCAAGAACTGTACTTATCCAGAGTGAGTAAAAGGGCTGGCAAAATCACTCTGGACCCCTCACATCAGCACACTTCCTCTTTGAACTGTTACCATCTGGTCAACGCTACAGAGCTCTGAGCACCAGAACGACCAGACACAGGAACAGTTTATTCCCTCAGACAATCCATCTCATGAACACTTGACAATAATTATGGTACACACACAATTTTACACTTATACATCTAACACACATAATTAGTCTTCACTTCAATTGCACATAATATATCTGTAAATACAAAACTGTCCATTGTTATATACCTGTACATACAATTGTCAATTTGTATATTGTTATTCCTTATTTACTTGTTCTTTTTAATTCTTCTTTATATTATCTGTGTTTTTTGTTCTGTCACTGTCATTCTGTTGCACTGTGGAGCTTCTGTCACGAAAACAAATTCCTCGAATGTGTAAACATACCTGGCAATAAAGCTCATTCTGATTCGGATTCATTTAACTGCGGATTTGTTTACAAACAAGGCACGATTTGAAGCAGAATTTTCAGAAAGATTAAAACTAAAAGACAACACTGTGACGACTATATTGGATCTGACGGTAATATTGCAACAAGTTTTCATTACGTGATCACTATTGCTTTGTATGCTTGATCATTTGACATGTACTGAGTATTTATGTGTTTTTGACCTAAATGACAGCAGCGTCCATCTGTGAAGGATGTAGGTTGTCAAACATGTTATTAACATGTTAGCCAATCATAGCAGTTGGCGTTTACTTCCGAGTCTACGATATTCAAACAGAGCGTTCTGATGAGGGGGCTCAAAAACAGGACAGAAAATAGCCTACTACTTCTAAATTATGATGCTTTTTGATGTAAAAATATTGATAACATTATAAGTGGACCTCAGAGAGCAGTACAACATAATAAAAAAGTCAGTTCATGACCCCTTTAAGTTGTAGTCTAAAGCAACCGCACAGATCTGAACAATTTGGAAATGAAAGTGTTATTTAAAACCAGATGTTGAAAGCAAACCTAAAGCTGCTGTGCATTCTCAAGGAGACATCTCTAGTGGTCCACACAGAGCGGCTGTCCATAAAGCTCTGCTCCATCGGGTCACTGGCCTTCCACTGTTCCACTCGCTCAGCTGCTTGAAAACGACCTGCCACCAAAGATACATGGTCACTCAACCTTCATTTCATGATGTAAAGAGTAAACAACTTCCCTTTAGAAATATTGAAATATTTAGATGTCAAAAGTTGCAATGTATGAACACGCAAACAGTCTTAAGAAAACATCTGCACACCATATACACATTATTCTGCTTGAAACTTACGGCTCCTCTCCACAAAAACCTTCCCCATAGGCTGGCTCTGCCCTTGGGGAGCGGAGAACAAGGAATGCTGGGGGACAGGCACCTGGGGGTCTGTGATGATATCATCATCCTCTATGTCCAATTCGTTGTTGGACTGTGTTTCTGTTACTTTAGGCTTCACTCTGGAGAAGATCGTGTTAGCTAAATAACTAATTAAATTCAATAGAGCTTTCATAAAAAATGACACATCAGCGGTGCATTAAAAATACCTGGAACCTTTCAATAACCTGTTTAGGGTAAAAAAATGTAAACTTACTTCCTCTTTTTTGGTTTGCGCATCACCTCTTCTTCGACATTCTGATCCACCATATCTCCATTTGACACCAGGTCTGTCTGATCTCCCTCTACATCTGACCAGTAAGAGCAAATCAGCATTATTTCTGGGGTGTCTATGTTAATAAAACGCCACCTCTACAGGTATCAGATGAGTCGTAGTGAACAGGACATGGCTTTGAACAGGGTTTCTACCAGTTGCTTGTGCTTTCTTCTTCTTTTTCCTCCTTTGTGGTGGATTGTCCACGGGTTCTGGGGTCAAAGGTTCCTGACACTCAGACTGTCTGCGACTGGTAAGCCCTCCCATTTCCATTCCACCATCTACAAAGGTCAAGGGTGAAGCAAACTCATCACATGCACACCATGCTTCTACAGGTGATAGCAAGCAGTTTGTCTGGTTGCCAGGTCTAGTGACCAGACTCTGCTGGAAGATGTTGTCTAGTGCTGTTGAACGATTAATCACATCCAAAATAAAAGTTTTTGTTTAAATAATATATGTGTGTGTGTACTGTATATATTTAATATACAAATATAACATTTTTCTTAACTATATATACATGCATGTGTGTGTCTTTATATATATACACATAATAAATATACACAGTACACACACATATATATTGTGTAAACAAAAACTTTTATTTTGGTTGTGATTAATCGAGATTAATCATTTGACAGCACTATTAAAGACCCAATAGCTTAGAACTTTTGCACCAACGTGCCAAAATGGGAACTTATTCATTTAGCAGTTTAAAGACAAAAATAAAATTAAATAGTTTTAATAATTATGAAGCACAAATCAATGAAACAGTAAAAATCTAAAAGTCTCAATACAAAACCATTTGCCATCAAATCATATTATATTTGTTCATAACCAAATGTATTATCGTTTTCTCAACAATTATAGCGCAAATTACACAAATATGGTTCGAAGGATATGACACAAGCATCCTAATTTATGACAGTTTTAAAATGGTGTTTGAAAAATACAGTTGACTAAAACCATAAAAAGTAGTTTAATTTGAAGTACTAAAATAATAAAACTAAATGAACTAAAATGTATAACAAAAAAAATCATATAAAACTAATGACAAAAACAAACAAAATGTTCCCCAGTAAAATTATTACAATTGTAAGTAAAATTATTATTTAAATAAAATCTAATTCAAAATATTAACAAAAACTATAATAATATATCAATTATACTAAAATAACACTGGTCATTGGACTTTTGACCTTACAGTTTCTGAGATTTAACCCTTATGATAACTTCCCCGTGACAACTAGCCCCGCTCTCTCCTATCACGTGTGTTTCTTATATCATCTAAACTCACCATCGGGTTCATCCACACTCTCCACATCCCTCTTGGCCTTCTTTTTCCTACTCTTTGGAGCAGGAATCTCCTCTTTGAAGGACAACAGAAGAGCTTCATTATATAATCTAATGTTAACTGACCAATAAACGGCAATTTCAACTTGAAACATAAAGGCAAATCAATCTAACAGGCACATCATAAAATGTTCAACATTATCACCTACTCAAATACATAATTAGACTGGACTAAGAGATCTCAAATGTGAAAAACATTTCAAAGATTAACATTCACCTGCTGTGTCCTGACTGTGCGTTTGAAGGTATAATGAAGAAAGAAGAAGGAAAAGAAGAGCATATGACTTCCTTGTATAAAATAATTACAATTTAAACAACATCTAATCTGCTAGGTGAGCTTACCTTGGCATAGATGGCAGTGCTCGTGGTCCCCGCTAAAATGTCAAAAGGTAATATTAGGTCAGCAATAAACAGTTCCAATGAAACTCAAGCATCAGATGCTGAACCTGTTGAGGGCTCTACATTTGTACATTGTGTCTAAAAAAGCTTACCGTCGGCTTTTTCGCCATTCCACTCAAGAGTACAGGGGGAACACAAGGGACATGTACAAACAAACATCTCTGAGCACTTAAAGCAAGGATTAATGCGAGTCTAAATCTGAGACGAGCATCTGCCAAGCAGCAGGATTACGTACAGGAGGAGCTACTCAGGAGTCACCATCAAATACTGTTACTCAACCTTCTGACATAAGCACTTACTTCCTCGCTTATGTATTCTTTTCTTTGAACAGTATTTTGAACAAATAAATGCAGCCTTGATGAGTATTCAGTTCAGGATTCTTTGATGAATAGAAAGTTGAAAAGGACAGCATTTATTTGCAATATAATTTTTTTTATAATGCCTTTACTGTCACTTTTGATCAATTGAAGTATCACATAAATGAACATTTAAATGAAAATGATGCTTAAAAGTAAAGAAAATACTTTAAATAAAAAAAAACTAAGTAGCCCCCGAATTAGAAATAATTACCTTATGATTAAGGGGTCAAATATGATTAGGCAATTCTCAACTATTTTTGTGAGATTTACCCTTTTACTGATAAATAAAGTATATTTATTCTAATGTGTATCTAAATGTACATGTTCACCCTAGTACTGACTGTATTTATTATTGCATTAATATGTTATAGCTTCAGTCCGGACTATATATTCTATAGTCTTTGTTTTAAAGCATAATCAATGTAAGATTGTTAAACAGATTGCAATGATAAACCCAGAAAGCCTAGTCCTCAACATTTACAAACCTACAGGGGGAGCAAAAGCATCTCACTCTCAGGGAGTTTACCTTTAAGACTACTGCTGTGCTTGTACTCAGTCAAATTAAAAAGAAATGAAAAGGCTTATCAACAGCAGCTCAAAGACATAACAAGAAGAAACAAACACAGGACATGTCCTGAATATCCCAGACTTTACCCTCTGTCCTTGAGGAATGGGAGGGAGATCTCTTCTCCTTGTGCTGGGAACCTACGTACAAGCATAACAAAATAATAAAATGTATACAACAGCTCTGAACATGCACACTAAAGGATGAAGTAGTTTGATTTGCGTCTGTCAGTAACTCCTTGCCAACAAACAAAATGTAACGTTACAGAACACGATGCTTCTCATTTAAGCATGTAACAAACCTTTCCTTCCGTATCCATTCTTTGGAGTTGAATAATAAAAGCTTTGTCGAGTTAATCACAGAGCAAAATATATATTTGTATTTTCATGTCGTTTGTGGTCTGAGATTTAGTTTTGCACGTTGTCTATTGTTGATATTGGAGACGGGTGGGCGTGTCTAACTTCCCTGACGTACTGTACGTACAAGAGGCGCGCAGCAATTCAGAACGTAAATATACGTTTAAAGGGGCAAGCCAGATAGCTGGAAATCATACTATAATGTACACAAAATACAGATTACACCTACGTTTCGAAATAAAGGTTTTTCTAGAAAGAGTATATGATCATATCATATCTTATTCTTTTTATTTACAATTATTTTTGAAGAAAGTCTCAAGAGCAGGAAAATATACATGTCAAATACGCAAGTTAAAAAAAAAAGTAAACAAAGATGCTTGCTAAATATATATAACTGAATTTATGACGGAAATGACTAAAACGTTCAGTTATTATAAATACATATATGCATACATTTATATATATACACACGTTTAAAAAAAACAGTCATTACTTTTAATGCTAGTGGTGTTACCTTAATATAGAAGCACCTGTTTTTACACTAATACACTTTACTGGAAAACCATTAAAAGGGCATGTGCATAACATTAGGTGTGAAAAGTTTCATTTCTTCAATTCCAGATGGAAATGCCACTGTTCCATAAACTCCTGTTCTTCTGATTATCGCCTCGTCAATCCAGACCTGAAAATCCTCACAATCAAATACAGTTTAAATGGATTAAGAGTGCGCAAAAATACCAAATCTCTTTTGAAGAGCTTAATAAATGTTTAGGTTTTATTCATTTTTTCACAAGGGCGAACAGAAGATTGACATCTGAGAAAATGTAAACATATTTTGCATTCAGACTAGCATTTTACAGAAATAAACACATATTATGCTCACAGAAAAGACATTTTATTTGCATATTCATGCCCATGCGCTCTCCTGTAGTATCCCTGAGCTCTTCATATTAAGACTGGTCAGTTGGTCTGATCCATGCAGCCGGTACCCACTGCGGTTCATCCTGAGCTCTTCATATTAAGACTGGTCAGTTGGTCTGATACATGCAGCCGGTACCCACTGCGGTTCATCCTGAGCTCTTCATATTAAGACTGGTCAGTTGGTCTGATCCATGCAGCCGGTACCCACTGCGGTTCATCCTGAGCTCTTCATATTAAGACTGGTCAGTTGGTCTGATCCATGCAGCCGGTACCCACTGCGGTTCATCCTGAGCTCTTCATATTAAGACTGGTCAGTTGGTCTGATCCATGCAGCCGGTACCCACTGCGGTTCATCCTGAGCTCTTCATATTAAGACTGGTCAGTTGGTCTGATCCATGCAGCGGTACCCACTGCGGTTCATCCTGAGCTCTTCATATTAAGACTGGTCAGTTGGTCTGATCCATGCAGCCGGTACCCACTGCGGTTCATCCTGAGCTCTTCATATTAAGACTGGTCAGTTGGTCTGATCCATGCAGCCGGTACCCACTGCGGTTCATCCTGAGCTCTTCATATTAAGACTGGTCAGTTGGTCTGATACATGCAGCAGGTACCCACTGCGGTTCATCCTGAGCTCTTCATATTAAGACTGGTCAGTTGGTCTGATCCATGCAGCGGTACCACTGCGGTTCATCCTGAGCTCTTCATATTAAGACTGGTCAGTTGGTCTGATACATGCAGCAGGTACCCACTGCGGTTCACCCTGAGCTCTTCATATTAAGACTGGTCAGTTGGTCTGATCCATGCAGCCGGTACCCACTGCGGTTCATCCTGAGCTCTTCATATTAAGACTGGTCAGTTGGTCTGATCCATGCAGCCGGTACCCACTGCGGTTCATCCTGAGCTCTCCTCACCGCGGTCAGCAGCTGCACACATGCAGCCTGTGGGCCGTCGTTCACTATCACATGGTCAAAGAACTGACAGTAATGCTGTTCCATATTGCGTCCTGCATCTTCTATCTCCTGAAAATCTTCATCCTGTCACAAGAGAGAGAAAATACAAAGATTCATGGAAATACTATACTTTTAAGAAACTAACCATAAATCGAAAGGTAAAAAATTATTTGAGTGGACAAATGGAAAGATTCTAGCTCACATTAAAAGGTCGGCTGGTGTAGTAATTTGTGATGATATGCGAATTCATTCGTGTGCATTTCATCTGCTCAACAGTAGGAGGCTTTATAAAGATGACATACGCCCTCAGCTCCGCAGTCCTCACTGACACTAATGCCTGGAGATCAAGAACAAGTCAGGTGGAATCCAGAAGAGACGACAATTATTGTTATTAAATCATTATTTATTATTGTTTTATAATAGCATAATAATTGCACAATTCTCTTCCAGGTTTGTTATTGTTAATCCTTTTGATCTTTCATTAAAAAAAAAATCACAAAAATGTAGCCTTTCATTGGATAATAAGAATTGAACATATCATTGGGAAATATCATTATGAAATAAAAAAAATTCTCAAATACACGGACAATTATTGGCATCCCAGGAAATTCTTATGAGTAAAATATCTCTGTTATTCCTATTCATATTCACAGTATATTCCTATTCATATTCACAATTTTGAGCACTCCAGAGTGATTATGAACATGAAATTATCCAGCCATGGCTTCCTGTTTCACAGAAGGAGGAAAACAAAGCCCAAATTCCCTTAATCATCCATCACAATGAGAAAAAAACAAAGAATATATTTCTGATGTGCAGCAAAAGATAACCGAGCTTCACAAATTAGTGAAGTGGCTTTAAGAAAAGAGCTGGAGCAGTGAAAATTCCCATTTCCACCATCAGGGCAATAATTCATAATTTCCAATTAACATAGAATGTTATGAAACTGCCTGGAAGAGGACGTGTGTCTATATCGTCCTAATGCATGGCGAGAAGGAGAGTTTGAGTGGCTAAAGAGTCTTCAAGGACCACATCAGGAGAACTGCAGAAAATAGTTGAGTCTCGGGGTCAAAAAACCTTAAAAAATTGTTAAACAGCACCTACATCACCACATGTTGTTTGGGAGGGTTTCAAGAAAAAAAATCTCCTAGCTCATACAAAAACAAACTCCAGGATATTCAGTTATCAGACACGACTGGAAGTTCAAATGGGACTGGCTTCTATGCTCAGATGAAACAAAAAACATTAGCTTTTTATCAGCAAACACTCAAGATGGGTTTGGTGAACACAGGGATAAAAAGTGCCTCATGTGTACAATGAAATATACTGCTGTATTTTTGATGTTGTGGGTCTATATTTCTGCTTGAGGTCCTGGACATCTTGTTTAGACATATGACATCATGGATTCTATCAAATATCAACAGATTAAAATCAACAAGTGACTGACTCTTTATAAATCTTATAATGGGCCATGTTTGGATCTTCCAAACGCACAATAATCCAAACACAAACCTCAAAAACAACACAAAAATGGGTCACTGAGCACAAAACCTAGCTTCTGCTTTGGCCATTCCAGTCCTCTGACCTGAACCCTGTAGAACATGAGTGAGGTGAACTGAAGAGAAGAAGCACCGTCATGGAGCTTCTGGATGAAGGAATGGTCTCTGATCTCTTGTCAGGTTTTCTCTAACCTCATCAGGTATTATAGGATACAATTTAGAGCTGTTAAACTGGCAAATGGAGATTTCAAAAAGTATTGAATAAAAGGGTGCCATTAATTGTGGCGGCCAATGTGTATTAGAGAAAAATTTCCTCCCATTTTAAATTCTTATTATCCAATTCAAGATTTTTCATGAAAGGTTAGATTTTAGTGATTTTCTTTTAATAAAAGATCAAAAGGATTAACAATGCAGATTCATTTTCACAGCCTTCTTTGATCATATTTACCAAGGGTGCTGATATTTTTGGCCATGACTGTATTTATATATATATATACTTCAAATGCAAATTAGAAATGAACTGGGCAACTAACTTGCGTTTAAGTTGAAACACTACAATTACTAACAGGAAATAAAAACTAAAACTGAAATAAAAATGAATTAAACCAAAATAGTCATATTAAAATATGTAATATAATGATAAGAAAATTACTGAAATGTTACTAGAATTAAAACTGAAAATATAAAAGCTGAATCAAAATATTGATAATGTTAACAAAAACTAGGAAAATAGTATTTTTTATTATACTATTACTATTTCGGTTTAATTTTTTTATTTTTTAGGTTTTATTAATCATATTTGTACTAATTAGGTTACATTTGTCCGCTTTAGTTTTTAATGATTTCTTTGTTATTATTTTAGTAATTTTAGTGTTTTAATATATTTCAGTTGCCACATGGCAGGATTTCTCATTTTTGTTCAGTTTACATTTTCCATCTACTATTTTACATTTGATTTCAGCTTTATTTAAAGTAACAAAAACGTTTTCTAATGGTTTTATTTTTTAGTTAACAATAACAACCCTGGTAGTATATTAATGTTATTAAAATAACACTGTTCTCTTCAACAGATCTGAACACGAGTTCAGGGGTTATTCCTAACCCAAAATATTAGCAATACACCTTATTAAACAGCCACTAATAACAACAGAGGAATATATTTCCAAGAGAAACTCACATATGGCTCAATGTCAATCACACAGATCTTCCCACTCGCCAAAACATCTTTAACCGCATCCACGCTAGTTCCATAGAGATGACCTCTCAACTCCCCAAACTCAATAAACCTGGGGAAGAGAGAAAGACAAGGGTCACAGACCTACTTAAGATTACAAAACCATAGAAAGATTATACAATCCCCAAAAACTGTCAATCTGGAAACATTATCTGTTTATGCACAGCCGAGTATTTTTAGACCACCTGTGATTGCAGACCATGGTGTCAAAATGCTCTCGGCTGATAAAGTGATATTCTCTGCCAGATTCCTCATGGCATTTAGGTGGCCGTGTAGTATCTAAGTGGATATGAAAGTCAACTTCAAAATCAGCAGTATACAGTTATATCACACAAAGTCATATGTGTAGAATGAAACTCACGGGGAATGGCTCCTTGGTAGACCTTAGGATTAATCTCGATTAGCCTCCTGCGTAACTCATTTACCCCGACCCCAGACGGACCTGACAGCAGAATGCCGTTTCAGAACATACATGATAATGTGCAGGCACATAATGTAATATGTGTATTCTTCTGGCTGATTTTAGCCCGTGAGACACACTCACCCAGCAGAGCTATGAGGCGGTGTGGGTGCTCTGGATGGTGCTGGTACTGCACCACCTCCTCATACGGGTTGGCCAGTGAACTGTAACAGCTCGTGGGACAGCGTAGGGTGCAGAACTGGGACGTTCCAAATGCCTGACCTCTCCATCGGCGACAGAGACGCAGACTTCGTCGAAAACCAGCTGACATACACATAATACATGCACACAGATTAAAAGCACAATCATTACCATATGATGTTGCAGAATCAGGAACAGAAAGGTAATAAGTGAATAAGTGTTGTATGTATTATTTAAATGTAATATAATCAATGCATGTAATATATAAATAATGATTTTGCCATCAAACTAACATCTAAATAATGACAGCTTTTTTATCATCTTCTACCTGACTGGTCAATATTCATTCGTTTAAAATCATTCATATGTGCAACATTTTGGTATCTACAATAAACTTCATCTAGTCAGCGTTTGAGATGCTGTGAACCATTTAAATCTTATGGAAGCCCATTTCTGCCATTGGATAAAAAAATATAAAAGGCCATTCTTATTTTACAGTTCTGCCTTGCATATTTGAGATATAAACTGGCAATTCTGAGAAAGAAAAGTCCAAACTATAAAATAAAAACTTGCAATTATTAGGAAAAAAGACAAGGCAATTGCCTTTTTTATTTCATTGTGGAAAAACAAAAACACTGAATTGTGAAACGTAAACTCAGAATTCAAAGACAAAGTGAGAATTGTGATGTAGATGCATAATTGCGAGTACAATTCTGAATTTATATTTTACATTTATTAACTTTATTACACATATTATTTATTATACATACATTTATTAAAATTGTGTGTGTGTGGAGGGGGTAAAATAATAAATTGGGAGATAAAGAGTTGTAATTAGCTTTTACCATTTATTTTTATGGTCCATGCCAGAATGTGCTTCCATAAATCTGCTGTAATAACTATAAACCAGTAAATTCTGAGAGTCACTCACTCAGGTAAATCCCTTCAATATTGGTGCTGAATTCACTCTCCTCTGAAACACAACACCAGATTTAGTTAATTAACAAACACAGAATAATTAGCAATGACTCAATGAAATAAAAATCAAATAGCAATTAAGATGAAACTTTATGATTTCTACAGTAATGAGTTATATACACTCACCATCCTTTAGCTCTTCTGATGAAGGAAACAGGAACAAAGGTTATCAGAGACAATTCATTTACAGTATTTACTGCTGTGCTCAAAAATCTGTGACATACTTCATCTTTAATACCATAATATATCTTAACAAATCTAGTTGTTTCTATAGTTCATGTGAGGGGGCAGTTCTGTTAATGATGGAAACATTGACCCTAAATCTGTTTCTCCTGATATCTTCAGGACTCACATACCAGATTCAAACGCCTCCTCGTCTGCGCATGAGGAAACAAAACACGTATATGTATAAGAAAATCAAGCATTATATAGCTAAGGTTTTAATACTCATTTAAATCAGGCAAGAACATGTACCTGCTTCTACACATTTTTCATCTATGGATGAAATCATGTCATCTTCTGTAAAAAAAAAGAAAAAAAGAGGGGAAAAAGAAAGATATCAGAGACTAAGGTCGGTTTCACACTGCATGCACAAGCAGTGTTTGCACAAAAATATTAAGCAGCACTACAATTAATACTATTTATTAATACTAATTTCACAATATATCTATTTTGATCAAATAAATGCAGCCTTGGTAAGCATAACAGACATTTTTCAAATACTTTACTTTTCAAAATCAAATCTTACCAACTCTAAACTTTTGAACAATAATGTAGTAAATCAACTGGATTTACTGAATATAAAGTGCTGTTTATGTTCATGTTACTGAGTATGGAACTTGCATAAACCACAAAATATGTATTGGGTGGCTAGATCACGCCAACATTTTCCAAGATTTATAAAAGCCTATAATGCAAAAGACTTTGTTGATAAATAGTTACATTGTTAGGAACTATAATAATTATGCATTTTTTTGTATATTTTCTGCACCCACACTTCTGCTAAACTATTTTGGTGTAACCTATAAGCCGGTGTATTTCTAGACTCGACTAAACGCTCACCTTCATCCACTGTGCTCACTGCAGGTTGGCATGGAAACAAAAGATAGTCAATATAAAACAGCTGAATGAAAAATATATTGATTAAATACACACATAAAACAATAACTGCAAATACTGTTTACTCACAGGTTTTGACACAAGTGTGAGGATTATAAGGCTGGGCCCACCATAACTCTTTTTGCTTCCTACAATTGCACACAGTCAAATTTGGGATTTAAAATTGGGGCCGGCAGTGATTATTATCATCATCATAATCTCACATCACATTCAAGTCAGCTGCCAAATCTCATCACATCATCACACAGCCTATGCAGATGTGTAATTATTCTGTCAACGACCTTTAACCCCCGACTACTTAGAACTGACCTATTCAGCAAGCGGGTGGATGGAATGAGGCCAGCGCAGGCAGAGATACTGGGTAGTTTTACAGCCTGCCACCAGAGAGTGTCTGACTGATCCACAATCTCCAGGATATCTCCCTTCCTGAACACCATTCCGGCATCTGCGCAGGGAATGGAAGGGTCCACCTGGGGATTGTAGTCCACCATGGCACGCACATACAGCTTGTGAAGAGAGCAAAGCCATTAAAGACATAATGCGCATTCACAGCTGATAGACACACACACGCACACACGCACACACACACACACACACACACGTTTAAACCTTACACTGCCTATACACTACTATAAAAAATGAAACAGTCATCAACATTAATAAGCATGTCAAACAGTAGTAGGCCAGTGTATTGTCTATAAATTTATAATAATTCTGCTAAGTGGAATCGAATAATGGTCTTGGACATAAAATAAGTTATTTTTGTATTTTTTATTCCAAGTTTGTATAAAAGTTTTTATTCTTGTTAGTCTACTCAAATAAATATTACAAGCTTATTTTACTTCCGGAACATTCATCATACTGCAAATTGAAGCTCAAGGCAAATGCAGTGCATTTTGGAATTTTGTGTGCTGCACATTTTGGGGAAATTAAGTAATGTGTGTCATTGTTTTACTAGTTGCTGTGATACATGTGGTTGAATAAAATAGTAATATATATTGATGACAACAAGGATGATCCTATTTGGTTCTCCTGCTTTTTTTTTATTCCCAATGAGCCAAGTATACTGTTTAAAGTCACACTTTATTTTAAGGTCTAATTCTCACCATTAGCAAACCATTAACTATGACAATAAACTCCTAATTTTATGCTTAATATTAATATAATGGATATTTATCTATTAATAAACATGATAATTAGCAACTCGCTAAATGAGAATTGGTCCCTATACTACTGTTACCCTGTTTAATTCAGGGAACTGAATGCACAGTTCCTGCCTTTTTATGTTTAATATAGAACAAGTAGCTAATTTGGGTTTTCCATGCTATTCCTTTTGTATGCTGATTATGATCTAAGGAAAGATCTAGACTAGTATATATTATAAAGTAGTATAGATGTAGTGTTGACATTTGATAACTCACCAAGGTCTGGTTGTTGACTGGCCTGTCAGTGATGGGAACCACCTTGAACATTATGGTTCCATGGGAGTGGGCCTGTGGTGGGAAATTAAGACACAAAACTGAATATTGTTGATTTAATATAAATTACTTCACAGAAAATTCCCTATTAAATGAAATTGGAATAGGTGTTGTTTGGTACAGCAGGTTTGGGATACTTTTTTTGTGAAAAAAAACCTTGTTTTCTGTAGAGCTACTTTACAGCTAAATCGCATATTGCAACACAGACATTGGTATTGAACTGAATTGAATCAACACTGAACTGGCTAATGACAATGCTATCTTGTGTTGCTTATAGCTTAATTGAACTTGTTTCAAATTGACAAACTTCACACTATTATTTATCTAAACTGAACCAGCACTGAAATGACTTGAGCTAAAGAATGACACTGTTGTCCTTTAGAGCTGCTTTACAGCAGAATCTGAATACAGCAATCTCCATATTTGAGTTTCCATAGTTGATTCTGCTATGTTTTTCTTTGTGAAACCACTTTGACACAATCAATACAGATCAATCTAAAGATATAAAGGTTACTTGAATTAACACTGGTGCCGTGACCCGGATGGGAATGGAGCACACAAGTGTAACAATATCAAGCTGTGGATCAACTTATAATTCGAGAGTATGTGTGTACTAACCAGAATTTGTATAATCTGTTCTGGTTCCAGTCCAAACACGGGATGACCGTTTACCTCCACCAGCCTGTCTCCAGCATGCAAGAGACCTGCAACAAGAAGCATAAAGGCATGAAACAGGACTCCATGAGAAGTAATTTATTTTTTACTTTATTGACACAAAGGGTATAAAATGTGTGTGCATGGCATATCAGAGACACAATTAGAAAGTAGGGATGTATATTAATAAAGTATAGCCAGGCAACCCTCACCACTGCGGTCAGCCAGTCCTCCATGTATAATTCGAGCAATGTAGATCTCCCCTGTCACATCATCTCTTCTGATTGTCGCTCCCTGTATGTTAGAAGAAAGCAGGTGTCAATCCTAATATCTGCAAGGCTTCATTTGATTTGACTCAAGCACAAAACATGCATCCATCTGATGGAAGTAGCATGCCAGGAACAATATTCAGTTAGAAACTGACTTGCAATGTTACATGAGGATAAATAATATTTTTAAAAATCAATAATTAAGAAGAGAAATTATGATATGGGAACCAACAGTCATGGAGATGTTAAACCAATGGAGGATGACCGAAAAACACACAAAACAAAAACAAAACATGACTTTCAAAAAGGTTGGACAATATTGATGTGACAATGGTAACATCAAGGATAGGTGGTGATATAGCAGATGAATACACACATATTAATGATTTGAAAGACCTGCAAGCTTGAGACAGCAAGAATATGAGAGGATGTTCATAACCGTGGAAACGGGAAGTGGCCTTATTCCTTTTTCTTGTTTTTCTTTTTCTTCTGGCTAAAGAAACATCTAAATGCACTGCTGTTCACTTTGCAGTTTTGGGCAGGGCTGGATGTCAAGGAGCCATTGGTCATCCGGTGCTGTACACCAACCTGTCTCTTTTGAGAAGATGGTGATAGATTTGTTTTGGCATTAAAGGATTTATCCTTTGATAGCACTGGCTTTTCCAGCAAAGTGATGGCAGATGAAGAAGAAGAAGATGAACCAGAAGATGAAGATGAGCTAGAAGGACAATGAGAAAAGCGAGAGGATGAGGGAATAGCTGGACTGTTGGGAATACTGATTGATCTGCTACCCATCCGGTTAACCACTCTCCTTGCAGTCTCTGTGCCATGTGGTGATTCTGAAGTTGTGTTGCTCGTGGATACTAGCTCTTGGAGCTTCTCCACTACATGCTTTAGCATCGCCAAAGCCTGAGAATTCTCCTGCATGCTCTCAGATATGCGTTCGGTAGCTGCGGCCATCCTCTCACCAAGCAGGTGGACGTTTTCAGAGCTGTGCTCCATGCAGCTAGTGGCCCGCTGCAATGTATTCCGCAATTCATTCAGACCTTCCTCCTTTGCTGGCCTTGTATGGGAGCATGTGATGATCTCTCTTACCCGATGACAGTGCATTGGGCTTGGGGGAGCGGTTCGGGCATGAGGGGTGGTTCTAGTAGGTTTTGGAGAAGGATTCAAAGCATGAAAACAGCAAGATGATGAGGAAATCCATGGGGACTGTTGGGAAAATGTATGTAGCATAGAACTGCCATCACTCTCATCCCTACTGTCTAAATTCTCAATCAAGTTGTCTTCAGAGAAAGAATGAGAAATGAATGGTGAAATGGATGAAGACAAGAAGACAAAGAACACTAATTAGATAATGCTTTCAGCAGAGGCAAATCTTGATGAATTTAATAATGGGAACCACCAAATACAGGGTTTTGGTCCTTACCAATCACTACAGAGCTACAGACACAAGGGGTGGAGGAACTGATGCTCTGTTGCCATAATGTTTTGTTCTGGTGGCAACTGCCCAAAGTGTTGCAGTGTACAGTGGTGGGAGCAACAACGCTTGGGGATGCAGGAGTCTTGGTGGATGTGGAACCGTCCAAAATGGCATCTAAGCCTCCAGCCAGACGTCTCCCAGCTGAGAAGAGTCCACAGTGGTTTGCATGCCTTAAAGTGTCCCAGTGGCTTTGAAACTCTCTACCAGCTCCGGTCTATCCATGACAACACACAGCTCAAAGTTACCAGAAACACTTTTACTAGAACACTTGACAAGGTCAGCTATTAGTGAGCTTAAAAAAATTAACAATCTAAAACATAAGAAACATAGGAGGAAAAACCTCATGTCTAAAACTCCTTCAGGCTTCAGTAACATACATTGAAAGGGTCAAAATAAATCCCAGATTAGTAAAAGCAAGCCTTAGATTTGCCTGCCACTCATTTAACTGGTCATGCTCACCAGAGTTTGATTGTTTTTTACCAAGCAAACAATCCTCATGGCTTCCTCGTCTTCAGGCAGGTCTTTAGGCAGCGGTGGCAGATCTGGCTCATAGTCCCTCAAACTTACTGTGTCATGAGCCGAGAGAAGAGCCTGAAAAACACATGTGGTTTATGTTATTTATTTGGTTGACAACACATTCCAAACAACTAATTGAATACTGAAAGTTGTTTCTAATTAAAAGGCACAAAAACATTGTCTATTAGCATTTACTGGCCTATAAAGTCTGCCCTGAAACACTACAAAAAATACCTGGCCTTACACTTTAGAAAGGTTTTTTAAACAACTTTGCCCCTCAAAACACCATGCTGTTTAAAAACATGTATTTATTGAAAGAATGCTCACCTGTAGGTGGGGATGACTGAGGAGGGCATACAGTTCTCGAGCTTCATTTGAGGGGTTTTGGACTGCTAGCAAATCCGACAGAATCTAGAGTGCACAAAACACGAGTCTATATTTATTGTCCTGCAGTTTAGCTCCAACCCTAATCAATCACACCTGCCCCTAACTTTCAAGTCATCCTAAGACTTTGTTTAGATTAGAATGACAGTGGAACTTGAGGGTCGAAGTTGCCCACCCTTGTTCTAAGACCTAGATCCAAACCAGACCAAGGCCAACACTAGACCTAATAAGCCCCAGATTCAGTCCAAAACCTAACCCAAAGCCACAGATTAAGAACGTCATGTTCACATGGTGTCAAGAGGTCTTAAGTCCAAGACTCTGCTTGGTACAATCTGCAATGTTTGCAAGTCCTCATTTACACCTAGAGATCAAGCTTTAGAGGTCATATTTTGAAGACCAACAATGATTTATGAACTGATACTACAAGGAATGTGTGGCACAAACTATGGCAAAAATGAAGGACAGTGAGAATGAAGCTGACCTGTAGAGAGAGTCCAGACGAATAGGAAAGATATGGCCTAGGTGGACCCTTTAGGTGCCTCTGTAGACATTCATACACCTGCAGAGAAATAAGGAGAATAAGAACCCTTACTGGAGGACATTAACCCTGACTGCTAGTAGGTGTATGTAGAAATTACTCTACCTTTAGTAGGGACTGCAACCAGGGGGCATTGAGGAGACTGTACAACAGATCAGCTCCATTTATATCTTTATTGACAGAGCCCCTCACTTCAGCAATCACATGAGCCAAGATCTGTGTCAGGCCTGAAACATGTAATGCAAGAAACTTCAGAACTCCTGTTGGTTATATGTGATGCTCATTGACTTCTTCAGCAGCTACAACAGTGCTAATATAAGCATGCTGTTAAATATCAGAGCTAAACTCAAATTAAGCTGACAGCTTCCACAGTGAAATAGCTTCATGCAGCATCATACCTTTGTCTCCCATCTCAAGTGGAGCTGACCCAGGATCAGTCTCCACAGCTGGTCTCATTGTCAATCCTGGAGTGTTTTGGGGTTCAGGGAATGAAAAAATGATGCACTGGCCCTCCTCATATACAGCTGCAGGAATGAGCATATGAATTCAATAATTGCTGATCAGTTGTTGCCTGCTATATTTATATGTTTATGCCATTACATCCTCTTCACTGGTGTGTATAAGACGTTCTAACAAGAGCTGCGTTTCACAAAAGCACCATAAGCCTAAGTACCGTTGAACCATTGGCACTGATGATCTCTATGATCTACTTAGCCTGACGATGCTTTTGGGAAAAGCATTCTAGAACTTTCTGTAGTTGTAAATACAAATCATGTTTCCAGGCTTACCTTGCTTTAGTGGTTAATAAATGAGACATTATGATTTGGATGTGCACTTGGTTAGTAACCAAAAGCTTGTAGGTCAAAATTCTAAAGATCATTGGTCTACTCGTTTTTAGTGTATAATACATTGTTTTGGATAAACGTGTTAACGATATGACACATTTGCAAATTAAAGAAAATGAATTTGTTAAAGAGTAAGGGCTGATAACCCAGAGATCCCACAATGGAGGTGGTCCACGGATGCCCTTGTCACAGTTTTGACCTTGAACAAAACACTAAAGTACAGGTTACTCTAGGGGTCCTGTCCTGGTAATAATTGCACTCAAGTGGCTTTGGATTAACAACTGCTACTTAAATAACAATAACAGATGAAAAAGCATGATTCTTAACATGATTTATTATTATCACTGCAGGTGACCCTGGATATTAGTTTGTATATCTTTTGAACAAGAGAGGTGCACCGAATTTCAGACTTTATGACTAAATGGGTGTGATTTAAAACTCTTAACATCATATTTTTCAAATATTCATTCTGAGAGTTCCTGTCCTTTTAAAAATGGTTTTACCTCCATGTTTCTGGACTTGAGTCCATTTGCATAGCCAAATCTGATAGTTGACAGCAGGATATGTCTAGAATTTACACGTAACAATGCTGAATCCAACTTGAGCCTCCCAGGAACCCACACTAGGAAGGGTTAATAATTACTGTATATAAACAGCGGACTACATTTGCAGCACAGGGAGCTTCCTTGTGGATAAGCCTGGGAAGCAAGAACCACAAACCTACATCCAGGCAGAGACTTAAGTAGCAAATCCTGTTCACTCACCTCCCTCACGTTCAGATTGTCTTCTCAGTTTAGAATTTAACACACTGAAGAGCTTCTAAAGAGGGTTTGCATGATGCCGGTCAGTTTTAACTCACTCAGATATGACGGTATAAAGAGAGGAATAACATGAATGGTATTCCATAGCAGAGCACAGAAAAGTCCTCTTGGAAAAAAGAAGCGTAATCCCTCTCTATCCTGCTTAATCCCTTGCAAGCAAATGAGTCAGCCGGGGAGAGAGAGTGTAGGAACATGAAGGAGGACATGAGGAAGGGAGGGATTGGACAGTGAGTCAGGATGTGTCACATTCTTTCAAACGTCATTCTATCACAAAACTCCTTTAGGCTTTCAGTTATTGATTCACCATAACAGATAATCACACACAACACGTGCAATAAGTGACTCTCACTGATCACACTCACTCTGTAATTAAGATGTAATCATTCCTCTCTTTATAAGATACCAAACACCTTTCTCTCTCTCTCTCTCTCTCTCTGACACACTCACACACATTAAACATCTGATGATCCCACACTGAATACATTCCGGATCACATACGCACACACACGTGGGATGTCATTTTCTTAATTAAAACTGTGGAGCGAACAAAATTGTCACACTTGTTTTTATTTATCACACTGCACTGTGACCCAGCATTGATGGTCCAGACCATTTTTATTTGGATGCCCCGTGAGCTCTTTTTGTAAAAGAGGCCTTTTAAATATATTGAAAAACGATGCCTAAAAAATGTACAGGCATTAGCCGCTTTGGAATTTGAATCATAATTTGATACTTAATCTCATCGCTCTCTCTACTATCCAAAAATCAGTTTAACATAAAAAGTACAAAGAGATGATGATACTAAGGCCAAAGCAGTCATTTAAAAATGTGTCACAGATTTGTCCATTCTGACAAGCCTGCAAATAATAAACGCAAATATTAAAAAGCTACAAAGCATTTAATCAGGCATAGGATGGCAAATAAATAGGCTATTAACTTTTATAAGAGAGAAGAAACAGTTACTATTTACACTTATCAATGGACAAGCATCCAATCAAAATATGTGCTAGTTTGTAACAAGAAGCTATTTTCAGATTATGCAAATATTGCATGACTGGAATTACTTTTGCAAAAACAAATGTAATTGAAAGGGTTCAACAGTCGCCACCTTGTTTTTGCCACCTTGACAGTGGAAATAGACCAATATAAAAGCTTCTTAAATGCCATCTAAAACCCATTGACCCCAGCACCAAATGATTTCGCAAAAATAATTTGCGAGCAAACTTTTTGACTTAAAGTTTTGGAAAACAGTTTTTTGTTGTTGTAATAAAGGCCAAGTAAAATACTGAAGATGACAATCTCAATTCCCAATCATTGTTTTATTGCCATCCATCTGAACTATGAGTCGTTAAACAAATAGAACAAACAGAATTCTTCAAATACGACACAGAAACTTCATACATACATTCATACACAGGTTATTACGCACACCTTGGCTCAGCATAGAAAAACTGATGTGGAAGTACAAACCTTAACTTCCTGAACCCAAAGTACAACATGAACCATGGTATTCATGCAACATCTCAAGCGGTTGTAAAAATCAACAGTTCTTCGTCATTACAGTTTTCACGATTACATTTAATAACACACAATCACACGCAAGCATCCTGATCTCTGATCCTTGGAAATGGGTTTTGTGACCATTAATTCAAACCCACCGTCCTTCTGGTGCTCTGAACGTGAAATACCCTGCAGATTATCTACATCGCTCAGATTATCTGTGCTGTAGCCAGATCTAACCATCAAATAAATAAAACAATGCCAATAAAAGAAATTATGTATTCGGCTGTTTAGCTTTAAAACGTGAGACTCAACTCGAAGCTATTGCTGGGTACAGAGATGTTATGACACAAGTCCATACCACTGTCAGAGGCACTTTTCAGAATACTTCACAAAAAACAACAGATTTTAACATTGAATACTACAGTATGTCAAGTAACCTTTCTGCATAAACTGCTTAATTTAACAACAGCAAAATGCAGAAAATACATCTCAAGACCGCATTAGCTCAGCATGCAAATCTTGAGTGTTCAAAGAGCAAGATCTTCAGCGTCTTCTTCCAGTGTCCCAGTGACATTCACTAAAAACATACTCAGATATGCAGAGGAAAGCTGAAACTATTCCAACTGTTTTCTGAAATAAAGATCTGAAGATTTTCAGTAAACTGACCACAAGAATACTTCCTAGAAAGAAGAGCGCATCAAAACAAAACTGCTGTATGAGTGCATAGAGAAAGAACAAAAAATGTGTTGACCTCAGCTTAGAGTCAACCATTTCAATACTAAGTTCAATTTGGCTGTACAAAGATTACATTTATTAATAAGGCGCATATCTTTTTTTGATTTATGTGAACAGATTCATGATTTAGGTCCAAGGCGGTTTGCACTGAATAATATAATACGATCAGGAAAATGAATGTAGTACTTCAAAGTCAGAGGTAGATGACCATTATTTCGGATGTCTTACAGTACACACTTATGAACTTCATACATCATCGATCAGTGTGTGCTTGGAGGGAGAGATGATCATGACATGCTGTTATTGAACGTCATTCATTCTGAGCCAACAAAGCATGGGCTCTTTAATAAAAGAACACTGAGCTGGAGCACATAAATACCTTTAACATGATGGAATGGTAGCAGTTAAAAAGCCACAATAACGGCTTTCTGAGTGAGGAAGACACAAAAAATGTAAAGAATAAATGTATAATAAATGCAAAACCAAAGACAGACTTGCACATAAACTGGACTGTTTGAGCGTGAGAGCTCAGATTCCAATAGAATCACCCTCCACGGCCATGTGATCCAGGCATGGACATGTTTGGCTCCTCCCACTTTGTGTCTTGAACACTTTGATTGGCTGCTCTGTTTGTCAGTCATCCCCCTGCCTTACCAGATGGGTTTGGAGAGATGTGTTCATTACGTGATCTTCTCATGCTGGATTTGATAGTAGCATGCCTGAGTGAGGAAGAGGAGGATTTCAGAACAGCAACTTGTACACACACTCATTTCACAATGTATATTTGTAAACCCTGAGATAACATGCTTATTTGCATATTTATGAGGATCATTTATGTTGAGTAGAGGACAACACAATGGAACTGTATGAAGCAAATTAATACTTAAAGGGCACCTACTTTGCAAAATCCACTTTTACATGGTGTTTGGACATAAATGTGTGTTGGCAGTGTGTGAACACAACCAACCTACAATGAAAAAAAATACACCCACTCTTCATTTTTTAATCCCCTTTAAACCAAGTCAGTCTCACTAGGCCTGCTGTTTTGATTCTCACCGCAGTGTGACTCAAAATCGACCTAAATACGTGTTTCACTCCAGACTCCTTTGTGAATGTCATGTCGTTATAGTGCTTGGCGTTAGGGATAGGCAGATCGATCCTTAAGTATCAATACTGATGTTGTATCGAATCAATCAATCACAGACAGCGTTCGCTGCTGACGCATGGCTCACACAGAGCCATAGAGAGAAAGAGGCAGTGTGTATGGATCTGGGCTCACAGTGTTCGTTCAAATAGGGCTGCGTTTCCAAAAAGCATCAAAAGCTTTTTCCACACAAATATGAAGCAGCAATAATAATCAGAAATGTTTCTTGAGCAGCAAATTATATTATAATTATTTCTGAAGGATCATGTGACACTGAAGACTGGAGTAATGACGCAGAAAATTCAGCTTTGATCACAGATGCATTTAGTTACATTTTAAAATATAAATATTTTTTTCACAATATTGCCGCTTTACTGTATTTTTGTTCAAATAAATGCAGCCTTAGTGAGCATGACACTTATACAAAAATAAAGATATATAATAATAATAATATATATATTACAGTATCTTACTGACCCCAAACTTTTGTGGACTTTTGTGCAAGTCAATGTATTTAAACTGCTTGTTAAACGTTCAAATTGATTGTGTTATGTTCGGTAATTGCTGTTAGTAAATCTGTCAGAAAAAAACATGCTAAAGTTTCACCAGGAGTACATCAGCCTGGCAGCCTCCACAGTATTTGTAGTAAAACTGCAGTAACCACAAATTTACCATGGTAATAATAATAATACATTTTAGTACCATGTTTATTTTTCATGAGGTACCCTCAAAGATGCACCTTCGTAACTTATCTACCTATGAAGCATGCATACTTGTGTGGTACTAATATGCTCCCTTTTAGGGGTATAGGTGCACCTTTGAGGTTACTGCCCCTGTAAAGGGCTAAAATACAATTACAGCATATTTTATTTCTGACAGTGTAAACAAAAAAGGGCCTATGAAATGTTAAAAAACATTGCATTCAAATCTAATATTAAGTGAGTATAATTACTGATTATATTCTTTCAATAATTTCAAAGGCCAGTTTAGTTTAGATGTATCTGTATTGGTATCGACGATACTGGGCTTGAAAATATCGGTATCGTATCGAAAATAAAATAAGCGGTATCGTCCATCCCTACTTAGCATTTTAACCATATTTGTGTGCGTACATTAAGTATTTTTAACTGATCAGCGCAGCACTTGTGAGATTTGTTCGTGCTGTTCATAGCGTGAGAATCATTCAGTAGCACGGTCGCCGATGACAGGTCAGCATGACGCGAGCTCTGTAACATCGCGTTTCATCCCACTTTCAGTTCATTTGCTTTCCCATACGTATGGCTTGAACACCGGTTCTCTCGCTCTCAGTTATGTTGCTTTTACCAGCTGCTTATCGCTGTAGATATGCAATGCAGAGAGATGTACACACGCCGCCCTCTTCTGGAGACGGGCGGTAATGTGTAGCTCATACACATTTTTTTTTAAGTACATGCATGTGTGTATTTATATATACTATAATATACATATATAAAATATGCACACACATACTATGTAAAGTACACTATACCCTTATACACTATACCTTGAGTGTGGTGAACATGATGCCATGCTCTCCATGTTGTACACATGGATCCATTAGATCCTCGATGAGGCTGACCTCTGACCCCAGATTCCTTATCCTGCAGAGAACAACAGCTATGTCAACTAAAGCATGCCTTTTTTTAAACAATGTTATTTTCTGTGCTAAGGCATATGCAGATAAAAATAAAATGATGTCTAAATTGAACACATCCTCTCTCTCTCTCTTTGAGACCACATTTATGCCTAGTAAGTGTATCTGTATTCTGTGACCTGATCATAATTAGTCAGCTAAGACATCTTTATGTACAATGGTTTCTCCAAAAATATTATGTAGCACAACTGTTTTCAACATTGATAATAATAAAACCAAATCAGCAGTTTAGAATGATTTCTGAAGGATCTGAAGACTGAAGTAATGATGCTGAAAATTCAGCTTTGCATCACACAAATACATTACTTTTTAAAATATATTCAAATGAAAAATAGTCATTTTAAATTTTAATCATGTGAAATTATATTACAGTTTTACTATATTTTTGATCAAATAAATGCAGCCTTGGAATGCATGAGAGTCTTCTTTCAAAAACATCAAAAAATTTGAGGTACTGAACTGAAAGGTAGCGTTTGTTCATACATACATACAAATAACAAGGTCTTGTGATCTCATCCTTACCGTGCACGCAGAACAACAAAGAGGAAGACAGGAAACAGGTCATCCATTGACCACAAGAAGTCCAGTTTCAGAAGTGCAAGTACTTCCTGGGTTATCTCCTCGAAGGTCAGTTGGATGACCTGAAGCTTGTCTGAGGGGGTGAAAGTTGTGCTGTCGAAATAAAAAGAGAACAACCTTAAAAAATTTACCGGAGAAAAATTACAAACGTTATTATCCAGAAATTGTTGTAAATCTCCAACCTTATTTGCTGTAAAGTCTCAACGGCTGAGGCAAAACAGGCATCCTTAGTGCTCGAAAGAACCTACACACCCACAAAATATTGCTTCATGATCCACAGTCTTATATCCACAAATATAATCAGCATATTGCCTTCAAAGAGAGATTTATGAGACTTTTTATGAGAGTCTCTCTTATAAAAGGACAGATTTAACTACCTGTTGGTTTTCTCCATGTACTGTAACAGTCACAGGCCAGAATTTCCTATGAAAACAGGTATTAGTGGCAGTAAGATAGATCACTAGAGGAGAATCAAATCTACTGAATGTATTTCTCAGTGTCAGACTCACTGTTGCACCCCGAGGAAGGCCAGCAGCGCCAGGTCTGGCTGTTTGTTGAGTCGGAGCACACAATCCCAGTACACATCATCCTCCTTCTCTTTCTCTAGAGCATAGAGAGTGAAGAGAGGAGGATAGAGCCGGGGCAACAGCACCGGGAGGAGGAGAGCAGAGCTGCTGACCACACACCTGTCGTACACATGCACACGCAAGACAATACATCAGGTAACTGCTAAAAATGAGACATTAAAGACAACAGCTGATTAATACACAGACAATTCAGTCTGAATATATGAAGAAAAAAATGAGATAAAAAGACAATGACAAACAGATGAAATTATTAGAAAAAATGTATATCCTAATTATTATTTAGTATGTCATAATTTCAATTTATCTCATAATTTTGTTCGTCAATTTAAAGTATTTATCTCATAATTGTCAGTGTCAAATTACTTCATTATGATTTAGGATCTCATAATTTTTTTACATTTGAACCTGATCTCATAATTATGCTTTGGCATAATAGCAATTTATGATTTAATGTCATAATTTTGTCAATTCAAAACTTTTATCTCATAATTAAGCTTTTGTATGTCCTAATAATGATTTATCAAAGCATGAAAGATAATTTTTTCTTATGTGGTGGAAATTGGCTTCCATTGGTTCCGGTTAAAAAGAGAAAATTGTCAAATCAGTAAAGTACTTTTAATTTATAAATTCACAAGATTATCATAAATAGGTATTATCTTGTGTTTTTTTAATATATAAAAAGGTTTTTGATTAATTTCACTCTGTGATATAAACCATAGTATGTCATATACTGTATAAAATAAAATTAGACATACTGTAATCAAGGTTTGGTCAAACCACACAACCCTTAGGTGCTATGTATTGTTTTCTCATAAGTGAGACCGCTTACGTACCCAGGTTTAGGAGACTCCAGCTGCTTCCCAGCAGGGTCTGAACCACCTTTCTCTTTTGGAGGGTCGGCCAGTGAACCTCCTTCCTCTGGCAGATCAGGAAAGAGGAATCTAAACACAAACACATATAGAAAATATTCATGGAAACAATGTTTAAAACAGACTTTGTTGTGAGTCTGACTGACACACTTACCTGACTAGCTGGAAGATGCGGCTGAGATAGGACATGATCTCATTGACAGCCTGGGGCAGTAATCTGCGGTTGGCCCCAACTCCAACGTACGTCATACGGTACACCGAAACCAATGTCTCCACCAGCCGACCCAAAGGATGCAGTGGGGTATCACATGCCTGGGGTCAAACATCAGGAGTCAGTGACATGTTATAGGGACAAAAAACACTGGAATGACTGAGAGACAACATTATGTTTGTAAATGAGGTTGGCAGTGTTAGTTCATTGATGACCTAGAGAGCAATGCATACCTTGACAAGGTACCGACGGATTGTGTGATACACCTCTAATGTCACAGGACCAACATGCTGAGGAATGAACTCGAGACTCTCCAGCGTTTTGTGATGAGAGCGACTCAGTAACTCTGGACTGAAATACACACACACACACACACACACACACACACACACACACTTTACATTTAATATTCATGTTCCAAAACTTTGGGAGACTCCTAGATAAAAATTAAGCACATCTAAATAAGTAGATCAAAAGGTAGAACTGCAGATACTTCACAGAAAAGGCAATCCCAAAATGCACTGCGACAAGGTTTTCATCCAAGATGGTAAAGATGAGGAATTTTTTTTTTCAATGATTTATATTCATTTGTTAGAAATAATTTGGTTTGTGTGAACCTCATTTCCACCAAATAAGAAAAAGATGCCTTAGTAAATCATAATTAATTATGACAATAAATGTGATAATTGTAAGAATAAAAAGTCAGAATTATGACGCAAAAAGTCTAAATTATGACATAAAAAGCTGAATTCTGACTTTTTATATTTTATTTCTGTAACACTTATGTTACCATTTATTCTATGTGCAGAGATTGCAGAGAAAAAAACACTTTACTACACGCTGACCTTTTATCTTATCATTAAAAGCTTTTATCTAATAAATTAAACTTTTTATCTCATAACTGACAAAAAGTTGAAATTGTAACAAAAAGGTTTATTATATAATTATTTTTGTGTCACAGTTTTGACTCATCATTTCATAATTTCGACTGTGTCTAATTTAAATAATATTCTTATGTGGCAGAAATGGGCTTCTTATGTTTGCACTCATCAAGTCCCCCCCAAAAAATAATCAGATGGAGTACTCTTCATTTATCAATTCCCTAGTTTATCAAAAACAGGCATTACCTTATTGTGATTAATTAAATTAAAAAAAAATTGTTTTGTGATATGAACCATTACAGTTGTATAACCTTACTTTTACTGTAATTTCAGAATTTGGTCAAACCACCCACCCCTTGCATGAAGTGTATTATTTTTTTGCTTATTAGTGTAGTGTTTTGTTAGCTTAGCATCATGTTAACATCAGACTCCGCTGTTAGTGTCAGAGGAGTTTCTCATGCACTAGTATGAGCAATGAGGCACAGTAAGGTATTGGAACTGGTCTAATCTGCATTGTGTGTGTGTTTAAGTGTACCTGTCTCTCTGCTGTCTCATGTTAACAGTGAGCGCTATAGCAATGTTGTCCCACGCTGTAGTGGTTTGTCCCTGTCCGGGAGAATCACAACCTAGCCTGCTCCAGCACTCCAAAAACACAGCCTTCCACTTTTCTTCAGAGTGAACCGCTAACCTGCCCAGTTTACTGCAATCGCACAAACACATCGGTTCCCCATCAACATTGATAATGTCGCTTAAACTGAATCGTGCTACAGAGATCAAAGCACACTCTCACAGTGCATGAGCCTTCTCCTTGTCGGAGTCGTAGAGGTTGGATTTGTAGTAGGAACCTGACATCTTTAGTCCGGTTCCCCAAACCCCACTAAAAGAGCCTTCAATGTAGTCTCCATTCGGCATGGTCAACACGCCCTGCAGAAAGAGATAACAGGCTTGTTCATGTGAACATACCATTTAAAAAATTGCTGTTGATAAGATTTTTTTATGTCATTTGAAATATTAGACATTTGAAATATTATTATATTAACATAATAATATCATCATCTTCATCATATTTTTATATTACAGTTTAAAATAACCTTTTTTCAATTTTAAAATATTTAAAAAGTAATTTATTTTGTGATGTTTAAGCTGGATTTTCAGCAGTCATTGCTCCAGTCTTTAGTGTCACATGATCCTTCAGAAATCATTGCAATATACTGAAAATATAACAAATAAAATGTCTTATTGTCAAAGCTGGCAACAGTTGTGTGGAGTAATATTTATGAGAAAACCATGATGCTTATTTTCAGAATTCAGCTTTAGACACTTAAAGGATTATTTTAAATAGAAATCATTTGTAACATTTTAAATGTCTTTACTGTCACTATTAATAAATTTAATGTGCCCTTGATGAAAAAATATTAACTCACTGACCCCAACATTTGTAATGCTAGAGTAGATGTTTGTGCATGCTAAAGGGTTTGTTTGTGGGCAGTAGCACCTTTCCATTTAGGGTCCAGTCTTCTGAAAAATCCCCTTCAAATGTAGTGTCATCTTCAGAGAGTAACACCCCCGCTCCCTTGGAGAGAAACAAATAACAGTTCAAATAACTCATCTGAAGTTTTCTTTCTTCATACTTTAAAAGCAAAAAAGACTTGAGAATGTGTGTCAGGTTTTATCATTTTTAAGAATCAAAAGAACCTCAAAGACAATAAAACCTGAATATTTTCTTTAGATCAGTTTGCAAAAACATTTTAGTTGAATTATTTTTATTATGTAGTTAATTATGTTATTATGTAGGCCATGAGATTTTGTCAATACAGTCATAATACAGCATGGTGTCACATACTTATACTGCTAAATAAAAGCAAATGTGTGTATGTCAATCTCACCATCATTTTGTTGTTGTTGAATGCACCTTCATAGTACAGGCCGAACTGTGTAACAACAACTCCGTTCCCCTGCCGCTGATCATCCAGCCACATGCCCATGTACTTCTCCCCTCTGACACACAACACAGTTAGTGTGGTGCACATTTACACACACATACATTCCAAGGCAAAGAAGTGCTGCAATCATTTTGTGAGTTCACTTGTCTATTTGCATACCTGGTGATATCATCAAAAACTCCATAGCCGGATTTTTTGTCATATTGCCACTGGCCGATGAAGACACTGGGGGAAGTGGAGTTCAGCTTCCCACTACGCAGCATCCCGTGACCATGACGCATGTTATCTTGAAAAGAGCCCTCGTATATTTCACCAGAGACATATCTGAACACAAACACACAGTCAGTTAATGACGTCAACTTTTTCTTTCTTTCTTTAAATACATTTATTGAGCTTTTAATCAAAAATGATGAATCAAAATTGACAGTAAATACATTTCTAATGTTGCAAAAGATATCCATTTCAAATAAATGCTGATCTTTTGAACTTTCTATTCATCACAGAATCCTGATAAAAATGTATCACGGTTTACATAGAACTGTTTTCACCTGTAATAATAAGAATTGTTACATCAATACTGAAGATATTAGAATGATTTCTGACGGATCTTGTGACACTGAAGACTGGGAAACTGAAAAATCTGATTTGCATCACCATAATATTTGTTTATTATTATTATTATTATTCAATTGGAAAACAGTTATTTTAAATTGTATCAATATTTCACATTATTACTGTTTTTACTTTACACAATTACACAAATAAATGCAACCTTGGTGAGCATAAGACATCCTACAAAACATTTTCTAAAACAAAACAAAAAAATTAGAATGGTATTGCACATACAGAAATACATATATCTATTACATAAAAATGATATACGAAAATAAACACACAACCACAAACCTGAATGTTCCAAAGCCGTGCATCTTGCCATCCTTCCACTGCCCTTGGTATTGATCACAGCTGTTCAGGTTTTTGTTAGGAACAACGTAATCTCCAAATCTGCAAAGAAAACAGTAGTTCAAATATTTCCAGAAATAAAAAGTAGGAGACGTCAGCATAATAATCTAAAAAAAAAAAAACATCAATAAATCACAAACCCATCTTCAAGGCCGTTCTTGAATGTCCCTGTATACATCGTCCATCAGACCATTTGACCACACCCCTAGAACACAGACATAGCCAATCATCATCTTCCAAGTTTTAAGAAGACTTTCACACCCACAATTCTCTTTCCTACCGTCCATGGGGTTTCCCTGAGACCCATCGGCCCTCATACGTGGCCTCCTTGAGTCGACTGTCTTTGTAGAATGTGTATGATGCTGTCCTTGAAATGGGCGGATCTGCTCTCTGCATTACTCCGGTAGAAGGACGTATCCCATCATGCCCCAGTCCACTAAGTGCCTGCTCCACCGCTTGATTTATAGAACGCAGCCACTTTGTCTAGGAGTCAGGACATCACTGTTTAACCATCTATACAGGTTTCTGTAAATCATCATTTTGAGTCAAGTCAGGTTTACCTTCTCAGCTGGGGACGAAGCCAGCAGAGTGAAACTCTCTTCAGGTGAAGTCACTTTTAAACTATATCTGCAGAGAAACACGCAAACTTCATAACTCTTCATAATAACTCATAATTATATAAAGCTAATAAACATGACTGGCAACTCACAGGCCTGTGTTCTCCTCAGAAATAGGCTCCACCCACAATGTAGCCAATGGTAAGATGTGATGAGTGGAAAACTAGGAGGGGTTAAAAAAGAAATGCAACTAATGCAAGAAAAGCATACAGAAAATAAATCCACTAGGATTGTACACAATTCTGTCCACGCTTGATTACTGATGCACAATATATCAGCACCATCAGTTATCAGCAGATAGGAGATCCATTTATATATACTGTATATATTTTTAAATATTTAAATGTGCATGCATTTTCTTGTTTCGTTTCATTTAGATTACCTTTACCACACTTAAATCTTAAAAGAAAAATCATTACAGTGCTTACAGTAAAACATTTAATTACTACAATTATTACTTTTCTATTTGAATATATTTTAAAATGTAATTTATTGTTCCTTCAAAATACATGTTCATATGTTGATTTGGTGCTCAAGAAACATTTACTATTATCATCACAGTTGAACGGGTGTGCTGCTTAAGATTTGTGTGAAATTGCTACATTTTAGATATAAAATGTTGAACATGTGGTTATTTTTCCTAAGCACATTTTTGCTCTTTTCGAATGGAAAGGGATAATGCTGATGAAACAAAAAACAGACAAATACACGCACTGTAAAAGGTATGAAGGGAACACAACAGGGAGTAAAATAATGGATTATCATCTCAAACACTCACTGACACATTCACTAAGACGAGAATCAGCATTAAACAGAATCACCACTGTTCAACATAAAACCATCCAGCACAACATGCCCTTACTACAATCAGGTACATCTTTACAAAGGGTTTGCAAGCAGGAAGCCTTGGAATGTACCCAAGCAGATGTACTGTCATCTTTCTATGCTTTTATACCACACAGGAACAAGACATTTTTGGACAAGGCAGAGTCTAAATGAAAGCTTACAGGAATTTCTGTCACAAACTAGAGGTTCAAACTGAGCTATTACAGATACCATGTCATTGTAATTCATTAGATTAAAGGAATATTCAGAGTTCAATATAACTTCAATAATTTTGACAGCATCTGTATCCACAGAAAATCATCTTGACATCCATCAGTTTGTCCAGTAATGAATTTCAAATGTAAGCCTAGCCTAATGAGAGATTGCACAGCCCAACAAAAATATTAAAATATGAAACAGTCGCACTGATGCAAAAGTGTAGTAACATGACGTAACTGACGTAACTATGAGTAAAGTACGTTTTAGTGGAGAATATCTTCACCCAGAAGATTTAAGTAAGAAACACAACCAAAAATTCATCCACCTTGAAATGTAGTCTCATTTCAAAGTGACTTGCAACAGGGTTATTATAGTTATATATAAACACTAGTTATAATAAAAATAATCAAGCAATGAAGGCAATATAAAAAAAAATCCTAAATATGATAACTAAAAAAACAATGTTAATAAAACTTTATCTAAAATTAAAATGAAAACAGAATAAATAAAAAATAATTCAAAATATTAATAAAAAACTAGTAAAATATCACTGTTTAACATATTTTTTTTTGCTTTTTATGGTAAGATGTGACAAAATTATTTTCTGAATTAATCAGATATCCCAAGCTTTAAATAAAGTTTAATTTAATCGCGATTAATCGCATACTAAATTAAAGTTTTTGTTTGCATAATATATGTGTGTGTGTTCTGTGTATATTTATTATGTATATATAAATACACACACATACAGTATATATTTAGAAAATATTTACATGTCTATATTTATTATTCATATAATTGATATTATAAATAAATATATTTCATGGAAACACATAACATATTGCATGTGTGTGTCTTTATATATACATAATACATATATACACAGAACACATACATATATTATGTAAACACAACTTTTATTTTGGATGCGATTAATTATATGACAGCACTAGTTTTATTTAATCTCAGAATATTCCTTTAACAACAGCACTGGACAAACACTACAGCTGTAGGGTGCATCCTTGGGCACTAGGGGACAGTATGCTACGGAGGAAACTCTTCATTCATACAGCCCATACTTACAAGACTCTTATAGGGGACCATGCCCTACCAAAACAAAGATAAACATCACTAAAACATCAGTCATTGGAAACACATTGTTAGTTTGGCCCCGTAAGCGAATAAAAAACTGAAGTGAAAGCATCGTGTAAGGACAGAAGGATGAGATTAACAGAAAATACAGAGATAAACAGAAATGATACTGAAATGGCAGTGAAACTAAAGTATAAAAAGAAGGGCAAACCTGTGCATGAACCAGGGCATCGTTGAAAAGCATAAACCAGTTGACAGAAAAACGGCCTGCGTTCTGAAGAGTCAAAGCCTTATTACTGGTCTCACAGATCAGCCGCCGAGACGGTTTACGAAGAGAGTCCTGAAAGAAGAGGAGAACTCTTGATTACCAGCCCAACTTCATCCGCGTTCTAGCTCTCCTCCTCAAGTGCACTGAAATAAAACCATCTGCCCAGCAGGGAGAGCACCTGGCTGTCTGCTGCACATTAAACTGACTGGCATTTGACAGGTAAAGTGGCCTGACAGCAGCAGGGTGACTCACGGTCATCTTTCCAGGGAAGCTCTTCCAGAAGTGGAGCGTGTACTCGGCTTCCTTCCTCCTCTTCTTCAGATGAAGAGCCATGGATTCATATTTTGAGCAGGCATCTTGCAGCTTCTGATAATCCACAGAACTCTGTCACACAGATACAGCAGTGAGATTTTTTGTAATGATGGTGTATTGAGTAAAAAACTCTATATAATACAGCCAGGCCTGGTATTATAGAATAGAATTACACTTTTATTGAACAAATACACACAAAAAGATAATAACCCAAAATAAGAAATAAATAACTAGATACATAATTAAGAAAATAAATAAAATAAAATAAAAAAGCAATAAGTAAGCAATATATTAATATAAGAAAACAATAATAATATATTGAAAACACTAAATAAATAACCAATAAGCAAAAAAAATATAATAAAAAATAATATATACACACACACAAAAAAAAGATAAGCCAATAAATAGATATATGTAAAATATAATAATAATTACATTAAAAAACGTTTTAATTTAGTCAGATTAACCATTTTGTATGTACAAACAATTTTTATGTGTGAATAACCAAAAGAGTAACCCAAAAAACCTGAAGAAGCACAAAATACATAAACATCAACAATATTTATAATTCCTTAAAACAATAAATACAAATTGTAACACTTTAGTATAGGGACCAATTCTCACTATTGACTAGTATTATTAATATATTGACTGTTTATTGATACTGATAAAGCATGACCATATTCTACATTCCTAATCCTACCAATACCTAAACTTAACAACTACCTTACTAACTATTAATAAGCATAAAATTAGGAGTTTATTGAGGCAAAAGTCGTAGTTAATGGTTTGTTAATGAAGAGAATTTGACCTTAACATAAAGTGTGACCAAACATTTTTTTGTATTATTTGAATAGGTACTTTCTGTGTTATGAAACATCATTAAGTGCTTCTAGTGAGTACTCACCACCTCATAGCAGGTAGCCAGTTTGAGCAGCAGTCGTCCATATTCATGCAGGTGTTTCATGGGCAGGTAAAAGAGATGCGCCAGAACATCCGCTAAGGGCAAACCCTCTTCAGAACACTCAGACAACTTCTGAACAACCTCGGCCCCTTTGCCAAACACATCGCTTCAAACAGAGTCAGACAGAGAGTCTTAATTTATATGGTAATATAATTCAATCTGCAATTATGTAAATATGAACACTGAATCAGCAATAGCAAATAATTCCCTCGCAATCGCAATAAATCATTTATGTTATTACTCTAGCGGCCATTGTGGAATCCTAGGACAGCAGAGGCTTAGGAAAGCACTTGGGACAGGGTCTAACACACATGTACTTACTGACAAGGTTTGACAAGTGCTTGAAATCCTCCCATGACTAAGAGATCACCAACTGCAGAACAGTACCTGTACGACACAATTAGAAAAATAAGGACATTATTACAACTAGGAAAATTAGATGACCTGAGAAGGAGCGTAAAAAATTTTTTTGAGCAATAAATTCCTATGACGTTTACAATAATTATTTATTATTGAAACAATATATACATATAAATGACTGTATAGAAATTGCAGCCACAAAGATTAATTTCTGGTTAATGACATGAATGTATTGAAAACACAGATTTCCATGACTTTTAAGCTTCTCATTTTAAATACTCAAAAAAATCTCCTTGTTATTTCCAGAACGTCACACACCCAGATCTTCGTCCCACTAGGAACACTGCCTGAAAGATATCAGATTCTGAATCAAAGTCTCTGACTTTTAAAATGAGGACAACACCTTAAAAGAAATCTCAAGGCTGCGGGTGAACGTACGATTATTTTGAACAGCTTAAAGAACCAACTGAGGTTCTGTCTGATTAAATACATTTGAGGATTTTCAATTATATATCACAGAAGTATAAAATCTGTTTGATGCCTGAATATATTACTTTTGAATTAGAAGTTAATTCAGTCCAGCTCTGTAGAGAATATAACTTGTTAAACATCTTTAAATTCAGAAATACAGCAAGTTACAAGAATCAGATTTTAACTGTGTTCATCTAGTTGGTCTAAACTAGTTCTCTGGCTGAACACTTAATAAACATTGATATTCAGACATGGCTGATTAATAAATGTGCTAATGTCTCTGACATAAAAAAACATGACTTCCAAATGACCAGTCATGTTGATGTTCCAATAAATGGCCCAGATGGGCTAGGAGGGGAAGTTTTGTGAGCATTGTGAACTTTAGAGCATGTCTACACTGTACACTTATAAAAGAGAATTAAAATTCGGTTTTGCATGACATGTTCTCTTTAATCAGCATTGAGTAAGAAACAACAAGCAAAATCTCTTATTCTATCTGCTGAGGTCATCACCAAAGTTTCTTTAACTGTGTGTGGCGTGCTGAATGCTTACTCTGAATATGTGTCCAGGAACAGATGTGCATCATCAAGAATAACAAGACCTCGGATATCACGCGAACGCCGCAGGAAGGAGGTTAGAGAGGCCGAGTTTTGACCCGAGAGTTGAGACAGCCGGCCAGATCGTCCAATCAGATTCTGCAGAAGCCCTGCAGAGGACTGACCGAGGGCGGAGCTTAGGGAATCTAAGAGTTAAAGAAATATATAACAAAGTGAGAACTAAAAATCCCAAATAATTATTTAGACACAGACACACAATCATTTCTTGTTTTGAGCCTCATTTCTGTATAACAGGACAAACTTTCTAATAATTATAAGTATGATTATACTATATTACATATACTATTGCTTACCAGTGATAGTTTAGTATGACATATATATTATTATAGTTGTTGATATTTTGAATTAGATTGTATTTTTATACTAACACTTTAATTTTATTTAAAAAATGTAGTTATTTTGTTGTATTTATTTGAACTAAAAACGTTTTTTTTACGGTTTTAGTTTTAGTTTCAGTTAACAATAATAACCCTGTTGCATATTCAGCTGTTTCACTTCCAATAGTCTTGCCACTGAATTACACCACACTTGTACAGCTCGTTCAGGGCTGTAATGGAAATGTGCTAATGACAGTCTAAATCAGAATAAGTTATCATCACACACTGTCATACCCAGTTTGAGCAGTGGCTGGAGCAGAAGACTATTGATATTGCTGAGTTTACAGTAATATTTCCTCTCAGCGGCCGCCAGCTCATGCAGACTGGCAATAAAACCCATTACATTACGATCCGTCAGCGCCGCACATGTCTGTCCTCCTGTGCACACACTACTCACATAGCCCAACTAACACAAACACACACACACACAATGAAAAGTGGCATTACAAGTCATATAAATAATACAGCATCAATGTACAGGATTCAGAGCACAGTATTATTCAACATGATCTAGTAATGACTGAGTAATGTTTATTATACAACAGAAATTTGAAATATTAATGACGATAATGATTATGATGCAAAAGACTTGCTCACATTCATACAAAAGGGCAGCAGCACCGGTTGCTGTGTGTACTCTCCTGTCTGCTCCTCATCCTCAGTTTGCTCCATCACTTCTTTCACCTGCTGCCCACTGTAGTACAGGATTGGCTGGATACAATCTCCATCAGCCAATAAGAGAGTGTGTTGTTGCCCCGCCCCAATATCCCATACACGAATCCCATCTGACAGCTGCGCAAAGACAAAAGAGGACAAACAAAGCAAACCAGTCATGAATCAGCATGCTGTCATCACAAATTTGGGCAATGGTCTTAAAGGGATAGTTTAATTACTCACCCTCATGTCGTTTCAAACCCGCAAGACATTAGTTCATCTTCAGAACACAAATTAAGATATTTGATGAATTCCAAAAGCTTTCTGACCATGCAAAGACAGCAATATTCTCTATAATGGCGCTATTCATTATTTTTCTTAGCGCAAAAAGTATTCTCGTAGGTTCATAATATTACGATTGAACCACTGATGTCACATGGACTATTTTAACGATGTCCTTACTATGTTTCTGTGCCTTGAACGTGGTCGTACCGTTGCGGTCTATGCAGGGACAGAAAGCTCTCGGATTTCATTAAAAATATCTCAATTTGTGTTCCTAAGATGAACGAAGGTCTTACCTCTTACTGGTTTGGAACAACATGAGGGTGAGTAATGACAGAATTTTCCTTTTTGGGTGAACTATCCAGTTAATCCAATAATCAGTGGAACACTGATGACTCGATTTACAATAACTAAAAAAAATCGATCCATCACGATTCTCTCTCCAACGATTCTGGATCAATTCTGAGAATTTCAGAATCGATTCTGAGCTCATGAATGAATGATGCATTTATATAGTGCTTTATTGTGTATTGTTGTACACTCAAAGCGCTTTACAATCATGTGGGGGGGGGTCTCACATCCAGTGACCACCACCAGTGTGCAGCATCCACTTGGATGATGCGACGGCTGCCACAGTACAATGGCGCCAGTGCGCTCATCACACACCAGCTACAGGTGGAGAGGAGAGAGAGTCATAGAGCCAATCAAGTGGATGGGGATTATTAGGAAGCCATGATTGATAAAGGCCAGTGGGGGGAATTTGGCCAGGACACCGGGTTATACCCCTACTCTTTACGAGAAGTGACATGGGATGACCACAGAGAGTCAGGACCTCAGTTTAACATCTCATCCGAAAGATGGTGCTTTTTTTTGACAATATATGATCCCCGTCACTATACTGGTGTGTTAGGACCCACACAAACCACAGGGTGAGCTCCCCCTGCTGGCCTCACTAACACCTCTTCCAGCAGCAACCTAGTTTTCCCAGGAGTCTCCCATCCAGGTACTGACCAGCTCAACCCTGCTTAGATTCAGTGGGCAACCGGTCTTGGGCTGCAGGGTGATATGGCTGCTTAAGTTTTAACCAGATGTGCGATGACCCTGAGTTTGCTTTAGAAACACCCGTATTCTGTTTGCTTACAATTCCTCACATACATACACCACTCGAACCTTCCGTGTGCGCGACTCCATGTAAGTGGTTTAATGTAGGCCTACTTGTGCCTCAAAATGGTTTCATGACGCAAAATTAATGTAAACACAGCCAGTTATGTCTTAAGGGATTAAACGAACAGGACAAACCACATTACTTCTTATATTTCAAAAGAGATCCGTGCTTGAATGCAGCTTAATAGATCTCCAGCTGTCTATGATGTCATAGTAAAAAACAACAGTAAAGATGAAGATAAAAATCACTCAAAGTTCTTGAATGGAAAAAGTTCAGATAATATTAAATACCGAAAGCACTCTTTGTTTGTTATATGTTTCTATGCTCCTCTTTTTTATTTGATACTTGCTTGTATGTTTTTAAGTTACATTAGTTTAAAATTCTTAACATACAACTTGTTTTAATATTTTTTTTCATTTTGTAATTATTTTAAAAAGTACTTAATTACTTATGTAAGGATATGTAAATGTAAGGATTTTAAGATGCTCAAGTCGGTAAACTAATTAATTAATTAATAAGGGGGAAACAAAGAAGATCAAGAATCGTTCAAGAATCGGATCGTGACTCCCAGAATCGGAATCAGATCAGATCGTGAGGTGACTAAAGATTCCCCACCCCTAACTATAACATGATTATGTGATTGCACATGAAAATATCATCGGTACTGTGTATCAATAACATCATAAACAACATCCTATTGGTATGAATTGTTGTTTATCATTTTTCTTCCTTATTGATAATATTTAGTGGCATCATGAAATATGTACTTGTCCTCAATTTTTAACAGCTTAAGAAACATGACAACATGAGCGGATGCTCACGGGTTTTTATTGTGCACTGTAGGGTGTTGTGTCTAGTGAATTACAGAGCTGATCAAGACACAGCCAAACAAACTGAAACACGTGTACACTACATGTCTGAAGACTCACATTGCTGCTGGGTGTGCACAAGTGTCACAGTTTCTAACCTTGTCATTTCTGCAGCATTTTTAAAACCTGGGGAAATGCAATTATGCTAAATTAATTATTAATTTAATTATTAATCTGTAATATAATTAAAATGGGCTTTAGTTCAAAACAACTGAAAAACTTAATTACATACATTCATGTAAGTAAAAATGTTGTTATATATAGAATTGTATAGAAATATTACAAATGTATAGACAAAGTGAATGAAGGCAAAAATGTGTTATATAAATAAAAACGTATTAATATAAACTACACTACTGCTCAAAGGTTTGGGTTTGGTAAGATTAACGTTCACCCAGGCTGTATTTATATGATTGAAAATACAGTTAAAACAGTAATAATGTCAAATATTATTCCAAATGAAAAGAACTGATTTATATATTAATATATTTTAAACTGTAATTTATCCATGTGATGACAAAGCTGCTTTTTTAATCAGCCATTACTCCAGTATTCAGTGTCATATAATATCACATGCAATCATAAATGACATTTAATATTTTTGTAAACCATAATACATATTTTTCAGGATTGCCTGATGAATGAAAAAAGTATTATCTAAAATAATCTAAATTATCTCAAATATAACGCTTTTGTAAAATTCTATATATCTTTTTATCTTTTGATATATTTAATGCAACAGTGCTAATTCAAATGTAATCGTTTTTTTTAACACTTTTGTATGGTAGTGTAAAAAATATATTTATACATAGAAATATATATTTATAATTATACATAGAAAAACTATATATTTAATTTCATTATTATTGTTAAAAATATTTAAAAATATATAGATTTTTTTTTCTAGAGCATTTTAAAATGTCCAACCCTTTTAAACCATTTCAACAGGCAGGGTATTTAATTCTACCTCTTGTGATTTTTTCTGTTTTATGCGCATATACTGTACCTTGGTTAAGTGAGGAAGGGTGGTGGGGGATTCCATGTGTCCCAGCTGTCCAGAAGTGTTGCAGCCCCAGGAGAACACCTGCCATACACACACACACATTACAGGAGGATTACACTAATACAGACTCTCCACTCAAGAGAACAGACACGGATATGCAGGTAAAGTGTGTCACCTGTGATTGGGCGGTCAAGGCGAGAGAGTGATGAGCACCTGCAGCTACTCTCAACACCTCTTTACCATTCAGACTCTTTACACAGGCAGGCTGCGGTCTGAAAAGAGCGAGAAAGAAATCAACACATTATATTCCTCTGTAATGCATCTAATGAGTCTGTCCTCATTCTAGCAGAGCACATTATAATTGAAAGCCCTGGAATCTTATGTAACTCATGAGCGGTTAGGGAAGAGAGTCAGGACTGGGCTGTTCTGTTGATGGGAGGATTCTGACCTGGAAAGGAGGTCTCCATGTCCAAGTTGCCCTTCCTGGCCACATCCCCAGCTCCACACTTCAGTCTGCAAAGAAGGCAGGTGGGCATCGGCCTCAGGAATGCCTCCTGGAGCGAGCGGGATGGCCCGTGCACGGGGGCGACTCGTTCGCCGCAAAAGACGTGGAGACACTGAGAGAACGGGAACAAGAAAATAAATAACAAAAAAACATAAAAAAAATTGGAACATCAATAACTAGAGGCAGAATACAGTCCACATCCAAACGAAGACACAAAATGACAGATCATAAGAAACTGCAACTCAAGGCAGTTTGTCCCTCATTGAATATGCATTAGTTCGGTTCTGCCATATAAACACAAACAAACAGCATAGGGAAAATTATGTTTCATATGAATCATTTAACTGCACAGACGCAGATTCACAGACTTGGCCAACTCCAATTCAACTCTCTGCAAACACACACACACACATTTACATATATATATATATATACGGTATGGACGGGTACACACACAAACAAAACACACACAGACTGCTTGCGTGCTGAGTTTTGTTCCAGCCCCACTGGGGTCCATCTGTCACATCGGTGGGGGTGAGAGGAGATGAGAAAAGGTTTGTGTGTTGCAGGTAGCTGGCCACCTTTGTCTTCGCTAGCCTGTGCATCAAGCTTCAGCTGATTTATGAACCCAGACAAATACACCAGGCTGAGGTATCCTGGAGTCTCATGAGCAGAGAGACCTCAAAAAGTCCTCGCCTCACAATCTCGAGCTCAGCAAACTACATGTAAATCACTTTAAACGCATGCAAATCACTAGAATCTGACACACTAGAGACTTGAACTTGTTTTGATTACATATATTAAAAGAGGGAAATATATTCATGTATCTACAAACTGTTTGTCAACTGAAAACTAGAAGGACTACTTCTCACTAAAGTTCAATCACACAGGGTTTTAACACATGACTTATATTCATATTTCTCCCCAAACACAAGCAAAAAAACAGAAATTGTATTTTCATTTAATAAAATTAAGATTTTTTTGTAGATTTTTCATTGACATTATTTCTTGACATTTATGCACATTTTCACCCAAATTTAATGATTACTGTCATGTGAAAAAAAAAACTATAAAAAAAGGAAATGTTAAATTGTAATAAATTGTCTTGGCACATTTACACTATCATTCAAAATTTGGGTGAGTAAGATTGTACAATGTTTTTGAAAGTCTCTCATGCTCACTAATTTTGCATGTACTTGTTCAGAAATACAGTAAAACAGTAATATTGTGAAATATTATTATAATTTACAACAACTTTGGTATTTTAATATATTTTTCAAATGTAATTTATTACTGTGATACAAAGCAATTATTCCAGTCTTCAGTGTCACATGATCCTTAAGAAATCATTCTAATATGCTGATTTGATGCTCAAGAAACTTCATAAAAATATAAATAATAAAAAAGTTGTGCCATTTAATATTCTTGTGAAAACCTGTGCAACACTTTTTACAGGATTTTTTGATGAATAGAAAGTTCAAAAGAGCAGGATTCATTCAAAATAGAAAAAACTAATTTGTAACTTTTTGTAACATTACACATTTCGGTTACACCTCATTTTAAGATGTACAGTGTAATCATACAATAAGGTACTGAATAATATTAATTGACAACATGTATTTTAGGGTTTGTTTTAGCATTAGTTGCCAGCTATCAAGCATAATTTACTGATATTACCATGAAAAGTACATGTAACAAGGACACTGTAAAAGTGTTAGTGTGCAGTGTGCAGACTTTTGAATAGAAGTGTAAATTGCTAAAGTCAAATTTATTTCAAGAAATTGTTATACTGCCTTTCATTTATTCTAAATTCAATAAAAACACATTTTGTATTACTGATTTACAGTATTACTATGTTTCTTAATATAGATAATCACCACTGACAATGAGAATTACTAAAACAACTGTAAAATAAAAAACCTAAATCCGAGTACATTTCAGTTTGAGCTGAAATTGAGACGTGTCTATGAGATTCACCCAGAAAATCTACCTCTAAATCTAAAACGTGTTACAACTGCAACTACACAAAAATACCTTCAGTTGTTGTGCCGGATGCCGACTCCTTCACCTCAAACTCTGCAATGTCTGTAACCATGGCAACAGCAATATATGTGAAACCTGTCCACAAGTGCCATCGGCAGAAATTTGAAGAGCCATGGCAATACAACTATTACCATTAACAAACACATTATAGTATACAAAAATCAGCTAGGCAGCGATCTGCAGGGTTTTTACTTTGAACTGAATGCACTAAGTCTTAACACACTGCACAGGATTATGATTAAACTGCACATATTCAGCTAATAAAAGAATACATTCATAACGATCATTCCCCTGGTTCTTATGTGTCTAAACGGCAGTACAGACTCTCTACACTCTACATTAAAAAAGCAGACCATTCTCTTTAAATATTTATAAAATGTGTCACAAAAAGGACTGGAGTTGTTAGTTATTCATAGCCTCTGCAGCAGAAACACCAAGCATGCAATGAGCTGATGGATGAGAGAAGCAAAACTTTGCAAGATGCTCATCGACTAGTCCATGGTAATGAAAACTCAAGCTTAGACACACATGCCCATGCAGACTTACGGAGACGGTACACTGGGTGTAAGAGAAGGAGAGCGTGTGTACCCTGAGAGAGCAGGCCAGGCAGGGACAGGCGACGGCTGAGCTCCGCCTCCTCCTCTCGGATGTCCCCCAGGCTGGAGCTTTTCTTCCCCTGCATGGGCTCCTCCAGACGGAGTCTCTCCTCTACTCGCTCACGGCCCTCTCCTGGAACCTGGAGCACAACAAATTTGGCCAAACACAGCTGGATCGTTATTTTTTACGACATTAGTGTATAGAAAATGTATTGGTTTGATGTTTAAGAAAATGTAACATACATGTAAACATCCAGTATAAAAATGGAAAAATGCACTTACCCAGTAACCAATCACTTTTCTCAGAGAGAGAGCTTCATATGTGGACACTACACGTTCCCCCACTGCAGAGGCACAGGACACCACCAAGTTGTTCAACGTGGAGCCCATTGGAGTCACAGACTGGGCGACCGGGATCAAGGGGTCAGGGGTGAAACAATCAGCACGGTCACTGGAGAGCTATGATAGGAAAGATATGAGAACTAGAATTGTGCATTTAGAAGCAATTAAACAGTTTGATTTATGATGGCTTGGAATAGTTGGATAGTGATTTTATCTAAATAAATAAAAATCTAGATATGTTTAACTATAATATTAGTTGCACGTGAAGCGGTCATCTTCTCAAAAAGGGTTTTAGCATGTTCATTTGCTAACAGTTAACTGTTTATATTAAATTTGGATATAGATATACAAATATATACACCACAGTTCAAAGTGTGAGGTCAGTAAGTTTTTCATTAGTTATACCTTTATTCTGTGAAGATGCATTAAATATTTAACCTAAATAGATAAAAATACTAAAAAAAAAATATTAAATAATTGCAGTCCTCATAGCATACACTGCTGTTCCATGTTTGGGGTCAGTAAGATTTGCATTTATTTGTTTTAGGCAAAAATTCATTAAATTTATTCAAAATGAGAGTGAATGTGTTTATAATGTTACAAAACCTGTAGTTTTCAACTTTCTATTCATCAAGGAATCCTGAAAAAATGTATAATTGTTTTCACAAAAACATTAAGCAGCACAAACTGGGCACAAAACTTTCAGAACCAAATATGTATACAAAAAATATGTAGTAACGACTGATGAAAATTAAGCTTTGGAATAAATCACAAATACATTACAATAAATTACAAAATATAAAAATTTGCAATAATATTTCACAATATTACCTTTTTATTGTATTTTTGATCAAATAATTGCATTCTTGGTGAGCAGATGAGCATTCTTACCTTCCCTAAACTTCTGAATAATAGTATAGATATAGATAAATACATGTAGTTGTGCATATTAAGTAGTGTTTACATTTACATTACAATCTTTACAAACATTTAATTTAACGTTATCTTCAGCAAATCTTAAAATTAATATATATTTTTTTCATTTTCTGCATTATTATGTTGTTATGCCCCAATTTACTTAGTGATTTGTCACTTGTTGATTTTAGTTTTTTGTGTTTTATTTTTAATTTATTTAGACTCATTAGTATTGAAGTCTCAGCTCATAGGTATCAGACAGAATTTGAATAATGTTATGGGTAAATACCAAATTATTAAATATATAGAAATATTACAATTCATGTATATAAATCAAGCAAATCTGGTATTCATTTATCAGCTAAATCCTTGCTGGACCCTGTGTTTAAGACTAACCTGAGCCGAATGAAGCGTGCTGGGAGTCTTGGTGGTGTGCTCTTCCAGGGCATGATCAGAAAGTCTCTTAAGGTAGGCCTTCACTGCCTGCTCATCGGGATATGGGGAGGACTTCCCCGCTGTGGCTCTACAGCTGTCCGGCTCAAGGCTGCTGGTTTCTGAAGCTTCAACACAAACCTCTTCATTTGTGGCTGGAGCTTCAGGCTCTGCCAAGTCTTCTATTGCTGGTTCTACAGATCCTTGGCTAGATACAGGAACCTGATTTTGGGGTTCAGAAGCAGGTGTGCTTTCAATTTCAGGGTTGGGGCTGGAGGTGAGTAATTTTGGGATCTGAGCTGGCATGGATGGGCCAGGTTCTGTAGGAGAGCTCTTGCCCTGCTCACCCCTTGAGCTCTGATCTGGGCTGCCCTCTAATGCAGACTTGGCCTCAGTGCTGTCCAGGTCAACACCTAGTGGACAGTTATGGCCATCAGAGATAATAACGTGGTCCTCTTTGTCAGTCATAATGTACAGCAGCTGATTGCACTGACCGCACTTGTCTTGTTTCCGAGACTCTTGTGGAGGGGGAAGACAGCGCACCAGAACCAGGCTGTGAGTAGCTCCACAGGCCACCTGCAACACATGCCTTCCAGCAAGGTGCTCTACTTTCTGTGGCTTCCAGACAGGAAATGTTGAAGTGTTCAGGCCCAGCTGGCACCCGCTTCCCCAAGCCCAAACTTCATGCTTGGCTGAAAGAGCCAGAGTGTGCTGATCCCCACACGCCACCTCCAGGATCTTCACCGTCTGAGGGGGTGTGGCCTCCGAGTCGAGCACACCCACAGGGGTGGGGTTAGGGATAACAGAGAGTCCTGATAGGCCACACTGGCCGTGAGCATTTTCTCCCCACATGTGCACTCCTCCATCTTCTGTCACGACTCCACTATGGCGGTAGCCAGCAGCCACAAAAACAACACGTTGTTCGCTAAGAACCGCCTCCAAAACGGGCTCAGTCACTACTGATGATGTTTGGTTCTGTCTCCACAGCAGCTCGCCAAAGCTGTAGACTTGTCCCCCTAAATGGAGTACATAAATTGTGACATTTCTGGATTGCAATAATAATGAAAAATGTATGAGATACAATCGTCAATATTCTTTTCACAACCTTCTGTTTAAAGCCGTTGCCAGCTAGGGGACATTAGTATACTTCCAAGTGGGCCACGGGATGACTTACTTATTTCAATTAATTATATTAAAATAACATAACTTAATTAATGCAAAATCAAGATGTATATTGAAATCATATTTATTTTCCCCTATCAATAATGATCGTTTTATTTAAGAATGTACAATTCTTGCACTTCTGGAATCACAAAAATAATTCTTAGTTAATTAAATATTTCTAAACTCCCAGTTTCTGTTCATAAAAAGTTTCAAAACAAGCTGCTTTGTCATACTTACAGAAATACCTTGAAGGGATAGTTCACTCAACGATGACAATTCTGACCTTCACCCTCATGTCATTTCAAACCCTTAAGACCTTAGTTCATCTTCAGAACACAAATTAAGATATTTTTGATGAAATCCGAGTGCTTTCTAACCCGGCATAGACAGCAGCACAACTGACACGTTCAAGGCCCAGAAAGGTAGTTAGGATATGGTTAAAATAGTTCACGACATCAGTGGTTCAACCATTATGTTATGAAGCCACAATAATACTTTTTGTGCACAAAAAAAAAAAAAACCTTTATTCTACAATTTCTTCTTGGAACAACATTAGATTTGTCACATAGATTTGTTTGTTACGAGCATAGGCTACAGTTTTGTCATTGATCATCTTAAATGCCTGCGTGTTTTAAAGTCAGGTGGATTCTGATTGGCTGTCAAAAATGTTATCATTCATCAACTAAAAATAATCATTCTGAAACAATATTGTTCCTCTTTGTAGTTATCATTATAGTTGTGTTGTTGACGTCCATATCTCATAGAATTAGAACGACTATTAAAACTTTAGTTATAGTTATCATTATAGTTACCATTCTTTGTGTGAACGGCCATAATAGAGGCAGTCTAAACAGTTTGAAAAGGTTAGAAAATCACTATGAACATGAAGAACTTTCAGCAGTTTTCTTGTGAAACAAATATCCAACAACACAAAATAAACCCTTTTTTATCATGTTGTGGAGGCTGCAGGTCACATTCACCCTTGAGAACACCTCCATGTATCCAAATATTAATGATCCTGTCTCAAACTTGTATTTTTTTATTTTAGGATAGTTTGCCTAAAAATAAAGTTCAAACGTAAAATGTCATTTAAAGTTGAACAGGTTTTGGAATGACATGAGTGTGAGTAATCGATGAGTATTTATTTATGGGGTGACCTATCCTCTTAAATCACTGTTACCTTTCTAAGACTTGTCAGAGCTGATGATGTCAGCTTAGCAAGGCATTTCAAAGGCAGATCATGTTATTACATTTTGATGAAATATCACAAATATTTATTTTTTTACTTTGCAACCAATAACTTATTAAGCACAATAAGATCATGTAAACAGCATCCACTTTGATGTTGACTTTAACCTCTTAACAGAGGGCTCATCGAATACTAGTTTGTTTTGTTGTTGTTTTTTTGCTTCTACAGGGTTGCCTAGCCAAATTTCCATGAGTGAATAATAAATCTATTACCCTCTACTAGCAGAAGGCCATGTCTAGCTCCCAGGGCAGCCTGGAGCACCGGCCGGGAGAGTAGCACCCTCTCTGGTGTGGTGCTGTAAGAATATCCCCTCCATGTGTGGAGAAGTCCTCTCTCTCCAGAACCGTCCTCCTCACCACAACAACTACAAACACAGCGATGAATACACTCTTAGAAAAGTCATGAGACAAAAAACTAAGAAGTGTACAAACGCTGCATTGTTCAACATTGCTGGCAGTCTTTGAACACACTCACCTTATCTGCTTCTCCATCTCTAAACGTTCCCCATATCGCAGCTTTTGTGTTTGTCACTTCGAATGATTGTCTTGTGAGGGAACGGGTGATGAATAATTTCAGATTCTGAATGACAACAAAGGGTTCGACAGTGACTGTTTAAGCAAATTTTCCTGAGAAATAACTTCATAGAACCAGTAACAAAGTGAGTGAGGTAATTCTGAGCATTTCTCTACCTAGGCTACATTTCTTTTTAGTTGTAAAATAAGTTAATTTAATTTTTACGAGTCCAGAATTTGTGTCAAGCAAAGAGTCCTGACAAAAACTGACAGTGTAAACACACATGTACACACACTGATCAGGGTCAAAGGTGAGCAGAGCTGTGATGAAATCATCAGCTGAACTGATAAACAACAGATCTGGAATACTGTCTAATACATTTCCAAAATGAATATTAACAAATCATTTCCTGAGTTGTTAATTAAAGCACAAGCTGTCAAGCAGGTTTTAGTTGGTCATAAATAATTGACATGCATTTACGCAATGACGATAAAACACACTACGATTGACGTATCAGATTCAATATTCTGATTGATTACATTATCGAGCTAATAATGTCTAATATGAAACTACACGTCTGATGAGATTAAAGCACAACAAATGTAGATTTACATCCACGTCGACAGGTGGAGATCATATAACTGCTGAATGAAAAATACCACTGTAAAGCCACAATACAGTCGCTAGAAGACAGAAATATTTAACATTGTCATTCTATTCGCTGCTTTAACACCACCTAAGATAATAAATGTGCTGCATCGTTCATTCTTACCTCGATATATCAGATTCCCAGATAGACAGAACGCGGATGACTCTTGGCCCAATATATATTGTCAGCTTTTAAAAAACCTGATCAGAAATGTAAAATAAGCCGGTGAGGAGAGCAGACATACAGCAGAGCGAAGCTTATAATGATTATGATTATGATGATGTTAATCGGGTGTGTTGTTATGGTGCTGTTGTGAGCGCTTCAGCAGACGGAGAATCAGGAGGGACAAACACGAAAGAGTATTTACGCTTTTGCTTTTTCTACGACGGCAGGTAGAAGAAGAGAGATGGTTGGTAGAAATATTGAGCTGGTAACGTTAAGCTAAATATATTAGTTTGCTGGTCCATATAAACTGTAAATTGAATTGCAGATTAATGATAGTAAATACTGCCCTTGCCGTTGTCGTGTCGATAGAGAAATTGTTGTCTATGTTACGTTAAACTATTTTCTTAGCGAACGCAGAAAGCTAAATAAGAAGTAAAATTATTAAAAATCAGCATTTCATCCTGTCGGAATTTATTCTGCGATCATGATTATTCCCCTAAATAGCCTAATAGTTAATTAGGATTTATATGTAGGCCTATAACATAATTTTATAACTAAAGTATATGCAGTAGTACGGATCATTTTATGTTGACACTATCAAATCACGCAGCTGAGATTTTCTTTATATGCGAATAAAATAAAATGTATTCAACTAATACATTTAACTTAAAAAAAATCCCCTTAAAATATATCACTGGCCGACTATATAGTTGTCTGTTTGTTTTGGGTAAAAGTGTTACCCAAACACCTTGTTACAGTGTAATTGTATATTTACGTACTGAGACATATTAATTCATTACATGTAATTCATGTATGGTTAGGATTAGGATTTGAGTTTGGCTTAAAGTTACTTGCATGTAATTGCGCATAATTAATTGTTATTATGGTAAGTGCATGTAACATGTGTAAGAAGGACACCTTAAAATACAGTGTTGCCTTGTTTTGTTATGATTAAAATAATGTCCCATTATTCAGAAACCGATTTATTAATTAATTTATTCCTTTTTTTTCTTTTTTGGAGAGGAGTGGAATTTTAAGCTACCATTTGTTTTAAAAATATATTTATCTCTACTGTTTCTCCTCAGCTCTCTTTCTCACATACTAAGACACACACACACACACACACACACATGTTGGTTTTTATGGTTTACGGGGACTCTCCATACCCGTAATGGTTTTTATAGTGTACAAACTGTATGTGCTATTGCCCTACACCTACCCTACACCTAAACTTAGCCCTCACAGGAGACGGTGCATTTCTATTTTCCCTCAAAAAAACTCACTCTGTATGATTTATAAGCGTTTTAAATTATGGGGACACTGAAAAGTCCTCATAAATCACCTTCTCCTTGTAATACCTATGTCATACCTATGTCATTATAGAAATTTGTGTCCTCATAAACCACATAAACATGCCCCCACACACACACACACACACACACACACACACCCTCTGGGTGTTTTCGATGCACCAAGCTTTCAAAACAAAACCAGCATTTCCTTGCCTCTCTTTATTTTTCAGCCAATTGGATGGTGGTTTGCAGAAGAATTCTGATTGGCCTGTGACCACACAAGCGGCAGTGGCAGCTGCAGGAGGCAGGAGAATAACAGAAAGAGAGAGAGTGGTACAGAGAGACAGCAGGAGAGCTCAGAGTAATCGTAGGAGGACAGAGAAGGGAACTTGTGTCAGTGTGGGTGCTGTAACAGGAGAATGACATGCTGAATAAAGGGGCAGCGATGATGTCCAGTACCACATTCAAAATGTCCAGGTCACAGTGAGAGTCTCCTGTCATAACAACACTAGTTCCATCAAGATCCATCAGAAGAAGCAGACAGCATGCAGAACCTCCGGCATGCAGCTTCAGAAGCTTTCCAGCGTCTCGGTAAGTGCATTTCATCTTTATCTAAGAAAATACAATCAGTATCAAAACCTGTCCTTAATAATAACGTGTGTTAATGGCTCATCACGTCGGAAGTAGAAACGGTGCATAATTAAAGAGACCAAACACAATCTTTTTCATCACCAGCATCTCTCAAACTGTAAATAACTTGATTCATGCATGCGCTCTGAGCTGCATATAATGGCTACATTTGCATTCTCATTTGTGCCTAAAATAGCATATTTAGTTCATTTCAGATAATATTCTTTGTATTTGTGCTAATTTGTATTTCTTGGATCAGCTGCATGCAATTGAACATACACTGTTGCTTATAGTAAATTTAATGTGAGAAGGTACTAACCTATAAACATTATAAACCTACCCTTCTCAAATGTGTTGGTTTGATTGCCCTTGAAACAGTTTCTGGCATCTATTTACATTTCTAAAGAGACCCTCCTGGGATAAAAAACTGTTTAAAGCAATCTAAGGTGGTTTGAGCTGGTTTAAGCTGGTTTATCTGGTCTCCCAGGCTGGCCAGTTGACAAATGTCTGGTTGAAAACAGAGTTATTATCGTTAACTAAAACTAAAACTATAAGCATTTTTGGTCATTGAAATCAAGCTGAAATAAAAAGCAATGTAAATATTAGATAACTAACTAGGTAACTAACTGAAATATGTTAATAACTAAATACTAAATAAATAACAAAACTTAACTTAAATAAACAGTAATATAAAAAAAAAATCAGAAGCACATAAAAAGAAAATATGAAAAAAAAAAGAAAAAAAATATATTTAAAATATAATAATATTAAAATAACAGTGGTAGAACAACCAAAACAGACCATATTGTCAAATAGTAATATAAAAAATAAATGTAAAGGTCAAAAGCACATGACAAAAAATAAAATATGAAATTAAAGCTAATTCAAATTATACAAAACAAAACACTGTTAGAAGAACCATCTTATCCTCCCAGGGCTGCATTGAGATGTTTTTTCAGCAGGGTATGTAACTAACCCATAGCAGAGTAAACCAACTGATTGTTGTGTCTAAGCACATGTCATTGTCCATGTGCACTGGAACACAAATAGCCCGTGTATCCTTGCAGCAGAACAGAGAGGATTCTGCTTGACCTGTGGATGCAAAACACAGCAAAGGTTTTATCCCTGGTTTACTGCATGGCAGAAGTGATGGAGGAGGGAAGGACAGGTTCCTGTAGGTGAGAGGAAAACAGCTTGAAACAGCATCTGTGTCCATCTCTTGAGAGGCAAGAAAACTGTGTGTTATGTGTGAAAAAAGCAGGCACTAGTGAAAGTCATTGACTTTAAGTATATCGCACTAGTGGTAAATCTGTCTCTGGCTATTTCTGGACATTTCCTAACCATCTACGAAAGTAGCCAATTACTGTCTTCTAAATAGGCTGCATTTTTCTTAGAACTGAATGTAAAAAAAAACATTAATTAAAACATAATTATTGGATGATATTGGATATTTAACTGTGCATGCTAATTTATTACATTTTTCATCTTACTCTAAGTTAATCTTTAAAAACAGTTTTTGCAAGTTGCATGTATTGGTGTGAAATCAGTCATTATTTTCCTTATGTGGGCCAGTGTCTTCTCTTGGTGTGTTTTTTTATCTTCTTTTCTTTTTTAATCTGAACTAATAATCATGGTCTGGTTGGTTTTAAGACCCCATGAAATGGCTTGAAAAGGTCCTATGTTGACATTTCCTGTTGAAACAGGAAGTTGAGGTGGCTTATATCAAAATATTTGTCACTTTTTTATATTTTAATATTTTAAATGTATTATTTGCTTTTGCTTTGGCTGATCAGAGGAAGGAGGGTAATTCTCCATTTCAATATAGAGAAATGTTTTGGACAGAAATGTGAATATATTTGTATGTTCCTCTGCAAAAAAGATTATGGATATTTATGGTCTGTTTTCCCAGTAGAGAAAGCCTTTGTTTTTAAATTTCCATTTCTGAATACCCTAGCTTATGAATGGTCTCAAAGCTGACAGACATTTATTGTGGTCTTTACCTTGACTCGTTTACCTGAGCTGATTTATCTGAGTTTCTTGGCCTTCATCCAACCAATCCCTGCACTTGTCTATTTTGTGATTGATTGGTGGCTGGCAACATACTAAACAGCACTTACTGCTGTACACACTGCTCACAGAATACTGATCAGCAACGAGAGAGAAAAAGAGAGAGAGAGAGAAGGAGGGAAAACATGGAGAGTTGGCAACAGAATGCAGAACAGTAAGAAAGAATGTCAAGTGGTGATGAAGGAGGGGACGATCTTGATGGAATAAGGAAAGATACTCGTGCAGACATAGAGAGAATGGAGTGTAGAGATGGATGAGAGGATGAAAACAGAGAGCGGGAAGCAGTGATGCGTCTGAGCATGAGTTAGGTGCTCTCTTAGCCCTCCCTTACCCTGACTCATAAATATCTGCAGACAGACAGAGAGAAGAGAAAAAATACTCGGGGCGAAACAGAAACACACAGAGACAGCGGAGATCATTGAACACACACAAGGACAAACAAAAATATACTCTTTACCATGTAACCTGTGTGATTGACATTTTATAATATAAGGCATTCTTTTCAATAAAACTTGTGCATAAGAAATGCATATACATTTTCACCAAAAAAATACAATTTGCTAAATATTTACTCACCATCAGGCCAAGATGTAAATGTGTTTTTTCTTAATCAGAACAGGCTTCTAGTAACTTACCAATACATCACGTGTTCACCAGAGGATCCTCTGCAGTGAATGGGTGCCGTCAGAGTAAGAGACCAAAACAGCTGATAAAAACATCACAATACTCCACAATAAATCCACATGACTCCAGTGAAGCTGTGTGTTTGTAATAAGCAAATATATTATTAACACAGTCCTCTATGCATAATATTGCTTTCTCCAGTGAAAAAAGCCATTTCATCTGAATCAGCAGAGAAATATGCACAGATCAAGTACAGTTTACAAACAAAAGCAGTCCAGAATAGTTCAATATGTTGGTGGATTTTAACATCTTGTGGAGTTAACACACGATGTTAACTGATGGACTGAAGATGGTAGATTACTTGTGGATCATTGTGATGTTTTGATCAGCTGTTTGGACACTCATTCTGATGGCACCCATTCACTGCAGAGGATCCATTGATGAGCAAGAGATGTAATGCTAAATTTCTCTTTTCTGATGAAGAAACAAACTCATCTACATTTTGGATGGCCTGAGGGTGAGTACATTTTCAGCAAATTTCATTTTTGGGTGAATTATTCCTTTAAGTATTAGTAATAATGCTTCCCTTGGCATGTATGTAAATACATTTTGGATTTGATGCTTAATGTGAAATGGACTCCCTACAACCTCCGAGTATCATGGCAGGTTTTGGTTATGGCGACTGGTCATCTGGATGATGATGACCTTTCTTCGCTGTCAAGGACGACACTAATCTGATGGCAGCAGAGCTCCTCAGAGTGACACCTGCAGCATGCCAAAACAAGATTTTAGTAAATTAGATCTGGAACGATCCAACAGAGACATACAGTCTTCTGGGTCAACTTACAGGGCTTTGTAATTCAATCATCTAATGGGATGTAGTTATATCAACATTAATGCAGTCAACTATAACGGGAGCCTTTAATGAAATCCTTTGTATGTCACAATCATAATAACTACATTGGTATTATCCTTTCAGAAAACCGCAGCCATCACTGCAGTGGGGTTAATATCAATCGAGTGTTAAAGAAAAGTTATTTAAAAAAACGTTCTTCTTAACAGAGAGGTTCTGTATATCATTTGACATGGTAAAAGGTACTGGACAGTTTTAGGGCAGAACTGTCTTCCTGGAGTCACACTGAGCCTTAAAACTTACGAAGATGGGCGTATTTTTATATTCCCTGTATCTTTTGCCTAAACAGAGTTCATTTCATTGTGACTGACTGTCAGAACATATCTAATCACGCATTACATAGCAGATGCACTCCGCCTCTTAAAGACACTTTTCAAATATACATCACCGAAATGGATGTTTTAATAGCAGAGCACTGTTTTACAGAGCATCCATCAGCTGAACTGTGATTGTGGGGTCTTTCTGTTCCTCTCTTTGTCCGTTCCTCTCTCTCTGATCCTGTTTAGTGTTGTATTTTCTACTCAAATTTAAATGAAGTGTAAATCTCAGGCCCCCTGTATTTAACCTCCTGCTCCTGTTCACCTCTCCCGTCAGGAGCTTAAACACTGAGCGTGACTCTCCTTGTACCTGCTGTATCAAACCACACACACACACACACACACACACACACACACACACACACACACACACACACACACACACACACACACACACACACACACACACGGTTATATACTGAGAATTCTGGAGTATTATATGTTCTTCCATCTTGGTCTTTTCAGCTTTTCATTTATTAAATAGAAAGTGTGTATTTAATATAATTACTATCATGATATTGTATATTATATTTATATTGTCCTTAATTTTAATATTTGGTATAGTCTTTTACTGTACTAACATTAATCATTTAATATAGTGCAGGTGTGTACATACATGTTTTACATTTTTACATTTAGATATATTTGCGTTTTTACTTATACTTTTTGAAAAAAATCCTATGTGTAATTACATCTGTAATAAATATATTATATTACCTCTATAATTATGTTATTGACTTTGTATGATATATGACTTAATACACACACACACACACACACACACACACACACACACACACACACACACACACACACACACACACTCTCTCTCTCTCTCTCTCTCATAATAGTAGTAGGATTGCTTTCATTTTTCACTCTCTCCAAGTGCTTTTCCTATAACAAGTTCTTATCAATATCATTATAAAACCATTACAAACACACCAAAAGCCATTTATCACACATGAAGCGTATTGCAGTAAATACTATGTTTTATTAATCAGTTGTATTAAATCAGAGCAATGCATGTAAGTGTATTCAATATAATTAAATATATAATATTATTATAATATTTTGTTTCATTTGTATTTAGATTATATATGTATGTAGCAAATGCATACATTAAATGAGTTCCATTTATGTATTTATTTTATATGTTTATTTAATTTATATTTAATTTGGATATTTAGATTATATGTAATAATAATGTTTAATATATATATACACATATATATGTATATATATAATCATTAAATATATCAAATGTATCAAAATATTATATAAATACATACATAAAGTACAAATTATATATAATTTATAATTATATCATAAGATTATAATATATCGTTATATTTAATAACCTTACATGTACGAGAGAATGTGTGTGTGCATGCGTGCGTGCATGTTCATTTTTTCAGTGTATCCAGGCCCTTTCCTTTGTAAAGTTATTTAAATATCTTTATGAAACCATTTCTCACACACGAAGTGTGCTTCAGGGAACACTGTGTATCTGGACATTTAAAGTGTTGTGGTCCATCTAAACTGCTCTTTTATGTCTTACAGGGTTAAAACAAAGACATCTGGGCTATGAGGAGGTAAGAACATTTGACACGACATTACACAACATATTATAAGCACAAACAAACATCCCTCCACCCAGAGAGACAGGACAGATGACAGCTGGAGGCAGGAGAGAGAAATACAGCACTAGCACTACCACCTAATGAGGTGAAAAAGAGAGAGAGAGATAGGATAGGAAAAAGAATGCAGCACTGCCCTCTACTGAGGGAAAGAAAGAGAAGCTGTGTTTGGAATGGCGTACTGTTCTTGCTTGTTCCACAAATATAGTATGTACACAAAGTGAATTTCTTTATGCACAGAATACACAGGTAATTTTGCTAAAATATGCAGTATACAACAGACTGACAATACAACATCCAAGCACAATAACTATTTTTATTTTGATGAACGCGAGTCGTGATAACTGTGCAATATGTTGCTTTTTAAAAATACTACTATTGCAAAATGTGCTGTTTTACATATAATCTTGCAGTATACAGTATATACTGCACAGAATTCAATAAATATAAATCTAGTATTTTCTTAAATACTTTCTTAAAGCACAGCAGCTCACAACATTTGTTCCTCCTGTCAGTAATTGGTGGTTCGTGATGTGGAAGGAAGAGGACAAGGTTGGCTCGTGGAGACTCGGGTGATTTATTGTTTCTTCAATACAAAATTAAACAGGTTGCGCACTCTGCGCCTCGTATGCTCATCAACTCTCACGGTTGTCTCGGATTTCACTCTCTGTGTTCGTTCGTAATAAGAATATGGGTGCAAAATACGATTTTACCTACAGATTTATCCAAAGATTTTAGCCAGTCAATAACAGCCCATCTTAGATAGAGATGAGCCATATTGTGTGAACAGAGTAATTCAGCAATTCACCTCAGTCTGATGAGAAACGTCTTTATTAAGTCTGAAAACTGCCATATAGATGCAACTGCGCAGTATTATGAATTCACTCTCACTTACATTCTTTTATTCTCTCTTGTTCACTTCTCTCTCACAATCACATTTCTCACTGTCCGTCCCATCATGCTTTTCTCTCCTGCAGTTGAATGGATGCATTTGTTCCCCTCAGCAAATATAACATGGCTGTTTGTGTTTGGCTCTCATGGATGGGAGATGGAGTCATAAGACCAGGCCTGCAGACACACACACACACACACACACACACACACACACTTTTCCATGCAAGTCATATGAGTCAAACGGCTTAATCAGAGATAGTGCGAGTGAGTGAGAGAGGAGAAGATTTGGAGATGGAGGATTTCCTGTGGAGAATGCGGATCTGGGCGTCTTTGAGTTTGAGGAGATGTTGTTGGTGTTGCGGAGATAAAAGAAATGAAGTGAGAAGGGAAGAAAAAGAGGAAATGTTTGAGATGAGAGTGGAAGAGATAAAAGAATCAATGAAAACGGAAGAAAAACCATCAAAAACTTGGAGTGTGTCCTCCCTCCCAGTCGCCGAGGTCAGATGGGTGTGTGTGTGTGTGTGTGTGTGTGTGCGTTTGACATCAAACAGCGCTATATGATGATGTCTTACATGCTGAATTACAATAGCAATGACGTTTGTAACGTTATAGAAGAATGTCTCATAAAAATGCCACTAACTTTGTAATGTCATTGAGAAATAGCTCTGGTTTTGAATACTGTATGTTAAGGGTCTCTAATTTACTGTAGTGTTAAGGGATTAAACGTTTTTAGCATTTCTAACTATTTTAGTGTTCTTGTGTCTCATCCAACACAATATTGAGAGTCGAATGTAATGTATTTGGTTGAAGGGAAGCCGTTCAGTTCCAGATGCTCTGAAGATATAATTGTCTGGTTACAGTACATTCTGTACAGTTAACTCCGAAGTCCATTCTGAGTGTCAGCTGTTCCTGTGTGTGATGAAATCACTCAATTGAACCGAATTTAGGCATGGAGACAGAAATAGGGAACACTAGAGCTAAAAGAGACTTTTGTGTCAGGACATTCTGACATCATCTGCTGTACAACTTCGTGTGCTGTTGATATCCTTTCAAAAATATAACATGGTAATTATAGTTGTTGCCAAAATACCATTTCAGTTAATCAAATTAAACAAAGAGTTTGAAAGTTTTTGACACAGTTTGACGGTGCTCTTACATTCATTTATCGTTTGATTGTGGAATAAATAGCTGTAGGCCCTTTCTTTCTTTCTTTCTTTCTTTCTTTCTTTCTTTCTTTCTTTCTTTCTTTATTTTAATGTTAACATATTTTGCTTTTATAGACGCTACAGCACAGCACCACTCAAAATTGAATGTCTTGAGTTTGAAAGACTAGGTGTTCCTCAAAAAAGCAAAAATGTACCACAAAAAAGAAAAAGCAATCAAGAAAAAGTCTCTCACAGTGCACAGCAAAGCTGCATTTATCTGATCAAAAATGTAGTAAAAATAGTAATGTTGTGTAATATAGATTTTTTAAATGATTTATATTTTAGTATATTGTATTATTATTATATTGTTATAGTATATTATGTTACTATTTTAGCATTTTTATTGTTTAAAATAAATACAAAAATTTAAGTAAAATTATTAAAAAGATTTCTGCTGATTTTTGTGACAAAAGCTTTTATTGTAAATAATAATCTTCTGTAACATTATACATTTTTTACTCACTTTTGATCAGTTTAATACATTTAATTTATTTAAACAGTTAAACATAGTGTGTGTGTGTGTGTGTGTGTGTGTGTGTGTGTGTGTGTGTGTGTGTGTGTGTGTGTGTGTGTGTGTGTGTGTGTGTGGGTGTGTGTGTGTGTGTACTTGTTTATGTTTATGCTAGTAAAACTGAAATTGTTTACATTGTGGGGTCCAGCCTGCAGTTCCCACGAGGGGAAAAAAATATTAAAAATAGTAAATAATATTTATCTGAAAGTGTATCAATGCAAACTGTTTTTCTGTAAGGAGTAGGCTTAGGGTTGGGTTAGGGGATAGAAAATATAATGTGGTCAGTATAAAAGTAATAGAAGTCTGTGGAAAGTCCCCACAATTCACAGAAACAAACATGTGTGTGTGTGTGTTTGTTTGTGTGTGTGTGTGTGTGTGGGGGGGCATGTTTATGTGGTTTATGAGGACACAAATTTGTATAATGACATGGGTATGACATAGGTATTACAAGGAGAAGGTGATTTATGAGGACATTTTCAGTGTCCCCATAATTTAAAACGCTTATAAATCATACAGAGTGAGTTTTTTTGAGGGAAAATAGAAATGCACCGTCTCCTGTGAGGGCTAAGTTTAGGTGTAGGGTAGGTGTAGGGCAATAGCACATACAGCTTGTACAGTATAAAAACCATTACGCCTATGGAGAGTCCCCGTAAACCATAAAAACCAACATGTGTGTGTGTGTGTGTGTTTGTGTGTGTGTGTGTGTGTGTGTGTGTGTGTGTGTGAGCTTCAGAGCTTCAGAGCTGGTATAAATGAAAACCCTGAAGCCACATGATAATGAGGACACGGTTCACACTTGTACGCACACAGACATGTGTGATGGATACTGTAGGATGGCTGTATCAGCGAAACAAGGTGTTATAACATCGCACACTGTATCTGATACAGATCAGACCATCCCAGTCTTTGTCTCTGCTTTCAGCTGGGTGAGCTGGACGGGGTGGAGAAACCACAGCCGCACTGGTTTCACACGCTGCAGGTGCGACGGCTCAGAGTTCAGAGAGGCCGCAGTAACAGTGATCCTATGGGAGGACAGAGCTTCCAGCAAGAGTTCCAGTGGGTGAGGAAGACACATAACAAGAGGTTCAAGCATAGATACACAGAGATAAACAATGCACAGTCTTGAGGAAAGTTACTTTTAACATTAACAATTTACAATACATGACTTTATATAAACTGTCAATTTATCACATTGTTTTTTAACGTAATGTTAACCCTATAAACCTTATTGATAGTTTATATTTTTTAGCTAATTTTAGTATAATAAAAAAATGTCTATCTTCAGGTCGGTTATTTATGTTTTCAAGATCAACATTTATTAGACTGAAGCAACTTTTACATAATTTCTTCTTTTTTTATCATGTTAAATGTATGCATTAGATATAATACAACAGATTTTGAGGGATGTTTATTCGTACATTTCTCAATCATCACTGTATTGCATTGCGTTGTATGTTTTGCCCCCACAATAAGAGCTACGGAGCTTTGATCGTAAAATTGAGGATCTAAATATCATCTTACAAAGACACATTGTTGGGAGATATAGAGTAACAACTGACATGTATATGTTTTTGTAGTTTGTTATACTATTATAAAGATCTCATTGATTTACAATAACAAGCTATCAGAATTTCATCTTACTTTTTGGCCATAGCATCTGCACAAAATAACATATTTTGGCTCAATGTAGATATATATATTTTTTATATATATCTACATTTAATATATATATATATTTATGTCTGAATGTACAGTAAAATGTTCCTTTAAAAATAGATTTTTCAGGCATTACAGGGTTAAATGCTTTTGTGCTATATTTTCTCAGCTGTCTCATTTTGTAAGTGGAAGCACCATGTTTGTCGTGCAGATTTTTATTTTTTTACTTTGGAATTGCAATTTTTTTTGCATAGAATGATAAAGGCTGCAACATGAAAATATGACTTTCCCAAATTTGTAATGTAGCAGAATTCTTTACTCAAGAATCATATAGTTTGTTAAGCTAATTCATTGGTTTCATTGCTTTCAGTTTAGAATGTATGGTGGCTACGCCAAAGTTGCTTGGCTGGCGAAATAACAGCGTTTGCATTTCATTCACAGAAAACTGGCCTGCAGTTTGGGAATGCAACATCTTATCTAAATCTTGAAAAACTTGGAGAGGGCACATATGCCACAGTGTACAAAGGAATTAGTAGGTTAGTAGTCATGTGCCGATACTCATAGACACACTCAAAACAGTGTAATTCATAGAACTCACTATGTTGCCAATAGGAAGACATTTATACAGAGGCAAGATGAGTGTTTTATGGCAGTGTTCGGTTAGCTAGCACATTATGCAGATACACCACCCTGTGGCTTTGTTCTTCTGTATAATAGATAGCAAATGATTCTTTTCAGTGCCTCCCTGTAGGCATTCCTTGAGTTCTTCTATGGCAGCTTGTTTTACATGGAATTATTTTATAAGGTTATCCGGCAACAAATGGAAACCCGCCTGAGGCTTACACTGAGAGGCAGTTTGATGTTGTTGTACAACAACCAATGTTTTATAATAAGAAACAGCTCCCATATATCTCTGTGCAGCTGTCTTAGGACAGAAAGCTTTACATTAAGTAACATTTTTGCTTATTTATGTGGTTAAAGGAACAATGTCACCCCACTTAAACTTAGTTTAGTTTCCATAAATGGAATCATAAATGTAACCACTACTAAACACCACCAGATGATGCAAATTATAGGCTTTCCAAGACCCATAAAAGTGCAGATTTCTTTTTTGTGTTGCATTATTTCCTATTGAAACGGGAAGCTGGGGTGTGTTGGACACATCAAAGGGCTTGCCCCATAGTTTTAAATAGCCAATAGGCTTTAATTTACAGACATGAATTATGATTTGCTATGTGCTATTGCTAGTCCTAGGCAGGTGTCATTTGATCAAGGGCACGTTCTCTTCACATTTAAAAAAAATAGAAGAGAAAGACTTTATATTTTAAAGGTGTATTTTCTACACGTTTAATTGGTCAGGAATAACCTATCATATAAATAACCTTATAGCCAATAGTCAAAACTCACAATTCGATTGCATATAATGTCTTTAAAAGGGAGAGCTTGTGACGGTGTTTATTCTCCAGAAAGCAGAGGTCAGCTAAACTGTGTTTTCTGTGTTTGTGACAGGATAAACGGTCATCTTGTGGCTTTAAAGGTGATTCACATGAAAACAGAGGAAGGAATTCCATTCACAGCTATAAGAGAAGGTACTGCAACAGCACAACTCACACAGCCAAGAATCAAAAGTGCGTATACACACACAAAGGGACGTGGGGTATTCTAGATTGCCCAACGCTACCAAGAATACCACTTTTTCCTCAATGAAGTATATATTCAAGAAGTGTCCATCACATATGTAGATTTATGTCATTCAAATGTGAATAGTGGAGTTGTGCATTAATACATTGTAATTTTTTATGTTCTGACATACAACCGCTCAAAAGTTTGGGGTCAGAATGTTTTAATTTTTTTTATTGATTCTTTTATTCAGCACGGACACATTTAATTTACAAAACATAACAGCAAAGACATTTATAATTGTACAAAATATTTATATTTAAAACAAATTCTGTTATTTTGAACCTTGAAAAATTACTATATTTAGTCTTTATAATTTTAAGTAATGTTTATTGAGCACAAATTCAACATATTTGAATGATTTCTGAAGAATCATGTGACACTGAAACTGGAGTAATGGCTGCTAAAACAAGTTGCAGTTTAAAATATATTACTATAGAAAACAGAAAACTAGACATTGTAATAATATTCCACAATATTACTGATTTTTGATGTATTTTTAATGGGGAAAAATCTTTCTTGTTGAGCAAGGCTAGATATGTGATTGTACTGCGCTTAAAGCCGTATGCTGTATGTTTTATTTGTGATTACTCCCAGCCTCCTTGTTAAAGGGCCTTAAACATGCCAACATCGTCTTGCTTCACGACATCATCCACACGCGAGAATCTCTCACCTTTGTCTTTGAGTATGTGGTGAGTCTAAGACTCTCGCAGTCACCTTACAAGATTATTTTGTTTATTTTGTCGATATGTCAGTCATATTTTACATCTCTTTTCCTCTCAGCAAACAGATTTGGCTCAATACATGATTCAGCATCCTGGCGGACTTCACTCGTACAACATCAGGGTAAACAAACACATGACTGCGTAAAAAAATACACAAGGACAGAAATAATGAGCCGGCTTTCTCACGCTAAGTCTGTTTCTTCAGCTCTTCATGTTTCAGTTGCTGCGAGGATTGTCTTACATTCACTGCAGAAGAATTCTGCACCGAGACCTCAAACCTCAGAATTTGCTCATCAGTTATTTGGGGGAGCTCAAATTAGCCGATTTTGGTAGTTTCACTTATGCAAATATTAACATGCTTACTAATATGCTCTATCATGGATTCTAAACCATGATGGGCCTCTTATTCCTTCAGGTCTGGCCCGATCTAAGTCCATACCGTGCCAAACATACTCATCCAAGGTCGTGACTTTATGGTACCGCCCCCCAGATGTTCTCATGGGGACCACTGATTACTCCACAGCCCTGGACATCTGGTGAGTCCGTGTACACACGCACGCAAACATATTCATTCTTCTTAGAAAGATCCATAATAGTAAGAGCAACAGGCCCAATTCTTTGAAAATTGCTATGCTTTTTGCCAGTTTACCATTTGTTTGATAGGACTTCAGTTTAAGCATTCAAATTATTCAACTTTTCAAGCACAAGATGATGAGAAAGAGAAGTCCATTTACATATTTTATAAAGTTAAAATATAGTTTGTAAATAGTTAAAAATTGTTTACAATCTGATGTGTACATGTCCGTGCATTTGGTCTTAAAGTGACAGCCACTTAAAATACCTACTGCTGTCTGTGTAATTAATGTTAATTAAAGAACAAAAGAAAAAATAACAGTGCTGTCAAATGGATTAATCACGATTACTTGCATCCAAAATAAATGTTTGTGTTTACATAATGTGTGTGTACTGTGTATTTATATGTTTATATATATTTATACACACACATACATGTATATATTTAAGAAGTATATTTAATGTATATTTGTTTATCTATACTATTAATCATATATGCATTTAAATACTTCTTAAATGTTTGTTTATTTTACTTATTAGTGCTATTGTTAGTCATTCGTTCATTTGTTCTTATTTTATTACTGACTGTTTACTCGTCTTTATCTAACATTATTTATTATAAAACTAGGTTACTATGGGTCAAACTAAATGAAAACAATAATAGACAATAGCAGTTTTGAACCAAATTTGGACAATCTGAACGAGTAGAAAAGCCTTAGTGTTCATCCTGCAAAGGTTTGTGTATTGTAATTTATTGACACATGATAAACATTTACATATTTGTCTACAGAACCTTTGGATTTATATATTTTCCCACTCAAGAAACTAAATTATTGAAATAGCTTCCTGAAAGTTTTGGATAATCTATTGCATATTCAAATGGTATGTTGTAACTGAAATGAAAATCAACTGTTACCCATCACTCCGCTTTGGTCCTCCACCTTTCAGCTGCAGCCCTGGTCTGACAGATATGTGTATCTGTTGATGTTTAGGGGAGCCGGCTGCATTTTTATCGAGATGCTACAGGGGTCACCAGCGTTTCCGGGAGTAGCCGATGTCTTTGAGCAGCTGCTGAAGATTTGGGCTGTGAGTCTGTTTGTGAGAATGTACTATAATTGTGTGAGTTTTCTCTTCTATCCATGTATTCATCTCTCCTCTTCTTTCCTTCTGAGGTCCTCGGGGTCCCGACCGAGGAGAGCTGGCCAGGTGTCAGTGATCTGGCAAACTATAAACCAGGTGTGTGCAAACTCCTTCTTTCATCTGTCTCTGTACTGTAATCTCACAGACGTGTCCGCTATGAGAGGTGATTTCCTGCCTCGGCACAGATTTGTCTCAGTCGTTAAATGTATGCGTCTGTGTTAGTTACATAAAAACAGACTTAATGTGTGAATACCTAAATTAACTGGTTTTATTTAAGTCAAATGCATAATTCAATTTAAATTGAATAAACTTGACAAAATAATTTTTTAGCAATTAAAGCAATTTTAGTGGTTAAATCAAGAAGTAGTATGTTCTTAAAAGGTTAGTTCCCCCAAAAATGAAATTCTGTCATCATTTACTCTCATGTCGTTCCAAACCTGTATGACTTCCTTCCTTCTGTGGGACACAAAATATGTTTTGAATTATGATGTTATTCGTTTGTAATCTTCCCCCAAATCATAGCTCTCAAATCTCTTTCACACATGCACGTATTTAGACTTGCCAAATGCAGATGCATCATGCAATTCATCAAAGCCATTCATTCTTGCACGCCTCATCTCACATGGTCTCTAAAGATTTTAAACATAGCCGCAGATCATACAGGCAGTTTTTATTGTTCCTTTTAGGGCAGTGGTTCTCAAACATTTGGACTCCAAGACTTCTCAATGACAACAACAACATTCACAGGCCCCATTACCTTTCCAGTTGCTCATGATTTACTGGATAAGGATTTTTAATAAAGTTTTTACTCAATTTATATCTGATAGAAAAGGTTAGATCTTGAAACTAGAAAAAAACTAATTACAAAAAAAAGAAATAAAAAATTGAAATGGCAATGGAGTTATAAGATTTTATTCAATTTCTTTTATTTTAAGGGTCTAGAAATTACACTTTTAAAATAGGGCTACACGAAACTTGCTTACTTTTCTGTTGTAAAAGATAAGGTAAGGTGTATTATACTCCAAAATAAAAAGTTTCTTCCATGTAAATGTATCATTTTGTGTTGCATGAAAAAAGTCATAAGTCATTAATGAATTGTAGTGAACTTTTCCTGCACATGCTGACTTTTTACAGTTTTGCACATTTATGTTATTTTTAAACATCTAGTAAATACGCATGTACCCGTAAATGTAGAATTAGAACGACACATAGACACCTTCATCTGTATGCACTGTGTGTGTGCTTGGCAATGTGTGGGTGTAAAGTTGTTGCCAAGGGCCTGACGTTTTAATAACATGCAGTCATACAAACAGAAAATGGCTAGAGCAAATTCACAGAGTTGTGCTGAAGCTGTGTTTCCAGTATAAATCATTTTGTGTGTATAGGTGTTCTGTTAGCGGTTGTGTTGGCCATGAGTTGACTTGACACCTTTGAGTCAGACACAAACACACACCTTCACACACTCATGTAGGAAGGGGGTGGATGTCTTTCCATTGCAGTCCTGGAAATAAAGTGCAGACTCATTACACAGGTGCACAAATGAGCAATGTGAGGTGGCTTTGGGAATATGCCTCATTTAGAGTGTGTGGGTACTGATGGAGATGGTGTGTGTGGTAGGTAAACTGCTGGCAGGCCTTGCCTGCTGTGTTTCTCCATGAATCTGGGTTTACTCAAGCCCCGGGCTGCCCTGTATGTGTGTGTACTGTGTGTAGGAGAGAAGCTACCTGAACCCGCTGTGGTCTCTTAGGTATATCCAGGTGTGCTGAAGCGTAAGTGTGGCCTCAGGTTTCAGCCAAGAATGACTGGGTGGCCGTGACCACAGACACTGACAGAAGGACACGCATAATAAAGCTTCTTCAAACCATCTTTATAGCATTTTTACTTTTATAGGGTTCTTTAAAGTGGTTAGAATTTTTCTTTGGATGTTAAAAAAATTTGTAGTTTACCCAAAAATGGAAATTCTATTCCACTGTCTCAAACAAAAAGCAGTTATTATTTATATACAGTTATATCGGGTGGGTAATATGACATTTCACAACATTAGTCATTTTATTTCATGATGATATATATCACAATATTGTTATTGTTGTTATTAAAAATAAGAACAAAGATGCAAATTAACAATAGGACAAAGACAATATAAGAAACAATGTATATCATATGTGACCCTGGAGCACAAAACCAGACATAAATTGCATGGGTATATTTGTAGCAATATCAACATTATTATTTTTTCCTTTATGCCAAAAATCATTAGGATGTTATGTTCATGTTCCATGAAGATATTTTGTAAATTTTCTATCATAAATATATCAAAACTTAATTTTGGTTGTAATATGCAACTTCATTTGGACAACTTATATACTTATATATTTATATATATACTGTATAATTATATAAGTGTGTAGCTGTAATTTTTTATTGTAGATTTGGTAACTGTGTGCGCGTGCGTGTGCGTGTGCAGCTTAATTTTTTTATTTTAGTTGTAGTAATTTAATGTTAGTACTTCATTTTTTATCTTAAATTTTATTTCAGTTAGTTGCCAAGGCAACTTTTTATTACATTTTATTTCAACTAACTAAATGTGACTATTTTTAGTTACACTGTACAAAAGAAGCAATTCATCAGAATGTTCATGCTGCTGTTTTCCATGTATCAAAAGCATACATCGACCATGGGCTGTCATCTCCAAAAAAAAGACAAAAACGCTTTAAAAGTGACCTTTACAGCCCTTATAATGTAAGAGAGCAGCGTGAACATTCTGTCAAATATCTCTTTTCGTGCTCCACAGAAGATACAAGTTTGGAACAACACAAGGAATAGTAAATGATAAAGGCTTTCATAGATTGTCTCATGGCTCATTGTCTTAACGTGCTCTGAGTGAAGATACCTGATCAGAGCTGGACGTTCTGGTGGTCTGTTAACTAAAAGAGGTCTCTTTGTGTTCCTGTAGAGTGGTTCCTGCCCTGCAAGCCCCAGCAATTTCGAGATGTCTGGAAAAGGTAGGACCAGTTCATGCGTACATGCTCGTGTGCATATGTGTGTGTGTTTTAGCTCCGAGTGGGAACAGAAGGGTTTTTGTATAGCAGTCCTCATCTCCCTTCCTCCACCCCCACCTTTAATGGATGTCTGACCCATAGCTCTCTCTCTGTGTGTGTGTGTACATTGGCTTAGACTCGCTCAGTTACCCTATAAGACGGAGGATCTGGCCCAGCAGATGTTGATGATGAATCCAAAGGACAGGATTTCAGCCCAGGATGCATTGCTACACCCATATTTCAACACTCTTCCACCTCCGTTAATGCATCTAAGGGACAGTAAGTGCTGGAAAATTTCACTATATGAGCGGAATGCACGCAATTCCAGCTTCAAAGGTTAATCTGGTCCCGTTACAGACAAGATCAAAGTTAAATCCCTCTTAGTTACTGTCAAAACTGGCAACCTTTTCAACGCCGACTCAAGATGAAAAGAGAGTATGCAATCTTTGAAACGTCTTTTTCCTCCTGTCTCTCTAACCTTCTCTCTTTCTCCATCAGCTGTGTCCATCTTTAAGGTGCCGGGTGTGAGGTTAGAGACGGAAGCAAGGGATATCTTCAGCCCCAGCAGACTAATGAAATCGCCTCTTGCTCCGCTAGCCAAGTGCTGGTGAACGTCTCGCCTTTGTAAATAGTTGGTGTGCTTGTGAAACCAAAAACACACCAGCATGAGTAAACATGACCCTGTTGCAGCATGACGGTCAGTTTGTATGTAGTTTATTCAGATCTTAATCAGCTTAATCAAAAATCAGATTATCTTGTGTTTTTACAATTTGGGCCAATGTTACCTAAAAAATGTTTTATGGTTGATCATGACGATCCAAGTCAAAGCTGATTTCACCACTGTATTTCATATACATTCTATATTTTGAGAATCATATCCACCTTGTTTTTTAACAAAAGAGTGGGTGCGTCCATTCGTAACTTGAATGTGTGAGGCTTCCAGTGTCATTTTAGCTGTACAAAAATAGCTTTTACTTTGCAAAATAATTTGCATAGCATCATATTCATTGAGAGAGGATCACATAAATCTGCTTTTCTGCCTCTCTGTAAACTGATGTCCAGCACACTTTCATTGTGAATAACTTTCAATTAAATGCACTTATTCATTTTATATGTAATTTAGTTTTTGTATATTTTGCACAGAAAAGATATGAAGAGTGTGCGAGAGAGATGATTTGGGAATATGATATGAAAATACGTGGAAGAATATATCTACTAATATTTCAAAGCTCTATTGTGTCGTGTGCAGGAAAAAAAATGACTTGTATGCATTCATAAAACACACCTGGAGAGAGTCTCACCTGAAATTACCTGTTTTTGTACAGCACATACTCATATTTCTCCTGTACGCTGATGGCCACTGTGTCGAAACATGTTCAGAAATGTTTTTAGCTGTGTTTGTATCAAGTTCATAATTAATAGTTTCTGTATCTTTACATTTTTTACATATTAGCAATGTCTGTATATGATATTGACATTCAAAACATGCTGCTTCTTCAGTCTGTGTTCTAAAGGAGAGATGTACAGCAATATTGGTCACTAGCATTTCAAAAAAAGTTTCAAATAATAGAAAAAATTGCCAGTCACTCAAAGCTGATGTCATAAATGTGCCTCAGTACTTCCACACACTTCCACATAATGCAACACTGTGAAATCTGGGTATGTGTTCATACAATCATACAATCCCACTGTGTATTGACTTTTGAATAAATATTGACGAAAAAATATTGAACAAATGACGCCAGTAAATAATTGTCTGTCTTTAGATTTAGTGGGGTTTCTCTTCAGGTTTAGGAATAGATCTATAAACCTTATGCTGCATTCCCGTGCTATCGAAATTATCATAAATATGAGTTTCTTAGTCGGAAATTGGCCATATAAGGCCTCTCTAAGGCCGCTATTGCAGCATTAGATCATTCCATAGATCATTGAATGGAGGGGTCAAAAAAGATACATATAACTATATATATATATAATGTATTATATTTTTACAGTCTAAATAATCTGATCCTATTGGCATACCTCATGGTACCTCATGAATCTACACTTAGGCCTACATGGACATTTCCGTCTCAATCAACCTAGAATCTCAGCATGATTTGTTTTGGCCAATTAAACAACGAGATTAATTAACAGTGGCCAATTAACAGACCACTGTATTTGTTTTTATGGCTGAATCTGAAATCCATGATACAACAAATAATGAATGTTCTATGTTAACCATCCATTAAACACAATCCAGATGGAGGGACTACAAAGAAAGTGATGGAAAATGACTCCTCATTACAACTCTACTTTTTATTGGGAGGGATCAGGTGAGTTGTATAACTTCTGGGGTTTTGTTGTATGAAGATGGTGCGAGGGTAGAACTTCCTGTCTCGTTATAAAACCACTGAATGGGCAACACAATTTACCAACAAGCTCTCAAGAGATCGAATTTCATTTAAACCTGAAGGGCTTTACACACACACACACACACACACACACACACACACACACATACAGGAAGATCAAACCTCCAGTCTTTTCGTCTATCATGTTCCATCTGGCTCTATTAAAGGCAGCGCTCCTGCAGTTCCTGTACCAGCCATGAGAGAGCGCGATCTTTCGCACAAATTCAATCAACAAGAGCACGACTATCTACTGTACATACAGAAGACCGGGGCTAGTCACAAGAGTTGTAAGAAACTCTAAGTTTTTGATTTAAAAGTCCACTTACATACTGATTTAGGTTGGTTCCAAGCATCACATAGAAATCATGATAATCTCTAAAATGACAACAATTATAATGAACAGACTGCTCCAGAAGGTAAACAAATGAACACTATATCACCACACTAGATAGATTCAATCAAACGACCACTATATACTATCATTTTTGTCTGCTACTAATTTTTCATTTATTTCAATCTTACAGTTTTTTCATGTTTAAAATTAGCTGAAAAGCCCACAAACTATATGTTGTTTAATGGACATTGTTTAACTTGTGAAAATGTGTGATCATGTGCCTTTATCGTGGCATGTTGTCACAAAAGGGTCACTATGTTTTTAGAACAGAAACAGAGAAATATCCCTCATATATATATATATATATCAGTGGCGGCTGCTGATCTTTTAAAGAGGGGAAGCTCATTTTCGGCCTAAATCATAAAAATTGTCCATTTATTTATATGTAAATTCTGCCCCTACGTTCCTTTTCAAGAAAATGCTCTGTAACCTGTCGTACCAACTAGGCGTCTTTTCCAGTGACTTGACCAGTGTCCTCTCAATGGCCAGCAGAGCTAGGCTGCTTAACCTTGGCCCATTGTGTTACGGGTGTAGGACTTGAGCCGCTTTAAACAGGAGAAGCTCCTTTCTACACCTGCTGTGCAGTTTGCTAGCTGGCTAGTTCAGACTATATGAATTAATGAACAAACGATCTAATATATATAAATATATTTAACTCAACGGGAGGAAATGTGGGAATTATGTTAAACTGAAACAATGAATGTGGTGTGAAATTGTGTGAAATATACGATGAAGGTTGCAGCAGTTTGTCTTTCGACTACACATGCAAAATGCGCGATGGGACTGAGTTGGAAATGGAGACACAGAGTGATACGCGTCATAATCTGAAGACCACGCCCACGCCCACACCAACCGTCTCTTTGCATTGCGAGAAGCTGCCGCCTCCTTGTCATTTATTTATAACAAAAAAAAAAAAATGTCTAAAAGCTGATATGTGACAATGTGTATAGCAAACAAGCTGAAAAAAAAACAATAAATACGTTTTTATAAGCTGTCGACCCCAAAAAACGAGCGTTTTAGGACATAAAAGTGGATTAAAAAGAGATGACAGATGACAATCATCACGCAGACGCTCGGAGTCCGGGCCAGCCCACTCCTCCATTCATCCCAGAGACGCTGAGCGTCCGTGGGCGGGACATAATCGCAGCATTATCCAATGACCGTCTTGTTTCCAAGCACTGAAAAAAACTGTTTAAAGCAGCCCCATTGAAGTCAATGGACGCTGGGCTTCAACAGAGTAATGCACTGTACGCTACGGGAATGAATGAGAAGGAAATCGAGTCAGCCGACCTAAGTAGCTGATTCTGAACGAAATTGTTTTCGTTCGAGATGAACGTGTTTAACGCATTTTTAGTCAATAAAATGTTAACATAATAGTACATATATTTGACCATTCATTTTTTGACTATTATAGGGGAAGCTGAGCTTCCCTTGCAGTCTTAAAGAAATCGCGGCTGATATATATATATATGTATGTATGTATATATATATATTAATTGGAGTAAAAAGGGTAAAAACTAGCCTCAGACTTCTCTGCAGACATTTTAGCGTCCTACACCTTCTCCCTATAAAGCTGATTTCAGCAAGTCTGTGAAATGTGTGTTGGTTTCCGTCACGGAGTCAGTGGGTGGAGAGAGTTCTGACGGAGTGATTCAAGGCCATAACATTTAAAAGCTGAAAGCTCAGATGGTCTCTCTCAGTATGTATTTTCCAAGGATTAGCTCACTCTGATGTGGTCTTGTTAACGTTATTGCAGCGCCAGCAAGGTTTTATATATGGGTTTATGATATTAATTAATGTCAAAGCACAAGGTCATAAGACCGCCCGTTAGGTAAAGTAAAAACTATTAAGTGCTTTCTGATGTCGGTAAAGCTCTGATAGATATAAAATGGTAAAGGCCTGTATAAACACACGTACAAGCCAAAAAGGTCACACGAACTAGTACTCACTCATAAAGTGTGTACAATACAGTGATGGAGATCCATTACTCACTGCTGAATTAAAGCAATTTGCGATGGTGCACATACTCGTTTTTTTTTACACGTGAGTGTATTTAAGAGTGTGCAATTTGAGGAGAGTCAGTTCAGTGTATTCCTACAGAAACATGGGTTTAGGATCCCTGGAGAACTGAGCACAAATAACAAAAAATTATCTGCCGTCAGTCTCCAGTGTTCAGGCATATCATCCGGTTTCCTGATGATTTGAGAATGCATGAGGACATTCCATCAAACCATCCATCTGTCATCACTCACTCCACCCACTATACAATACTTTTAGCCTGAATAACTACAGTATCTCCAGTTTAACACCCTGAGATCTCCTCTAAGCTTCTCCTAACATATTCTCCACTTAAATATGATTTGTTAGAAGTGAAAAGAAAACATGAGTCAGACTTCTCAGGAGATGTGCACAGTCCACACCTTCCTGGAAATCCTATAACATCAGAGTGATTCGTTATAATTATTCCAAGGCTAATTATTCCCAACAACTCTAACAAACCCTCTAACAAATGTCTTAAAACCACTCAATACACTTTAGCCACACCCTAGCAACCACTCAGAGCACCCTAGCAACGTTTAAGCAACCACATAGAGCTTTTGTATCTATCTGTTTGTCTGTCTATGTCTATCTGCAACCAATAAGAAGACTTTAGCAACCATATAGCAAAGCCTCGGCAACCAATAATAGCATGCAAGCAAGTTCTTATTAAACAAAAAGAAAAAAATGGAAAAGAACACCAGGACAACATCTTATTACCCACCTACTGACAAATTACCAAGTACTCAAAACACTAGTAACATCCTTGCAACTACTGTATATAGCAGAGCTATACGAAACTATGATTTTTTTTCTTTAAACTATTATATGTCCCTCTAATCTATCTGTCTTCCAACCAGTTAAAACACCTTAGCAACCAGCTGGCAATACACTAGTAACCAATCAGAGCATACTAAAGCCCAAGTATACTTCGTTTTTGTGTGCGTACGCTATAGCGTAAGCTTTTTAAAATATACTCCATTATAAGCTCTATCTTTGTCCAGTGTCTGTTCTGTTTTTCTTCAGAAGTTATGACAGATAAATGTTTATTCTTTTTCACTAAAGTTGTAGCGATCCTATAATCCTCTCACACAAACTCTTATCAATGTGGCTGGCTGTTGTTGTTTTTGCAGTCTTCACTATTTTGTTGTTCTTGTTTTTCGACCCTTTAGTTTAGTTTTCTACTGTGAAACAATGGCCCGGACCAGTGTTGCCACTTTGTGGAACAACTGATTAGTGAAAAGTAAAGTCAGTGTGGATATGTGGCCTGTGCATAGAATAAGCACATTTACAAAAATCGGTTGGTGTGCGTTCAGTAAGCTTGTACTATTTTGGTGTCAAAATTTCCATCACACATACTGTACACGTAAAAACAGCATACTTTGGGCTTTAGCATCTATCTGTTTATACCTTTTTGGAATAAAAGAACAATAACAACTACATAGCAACACCATAGTAAGCACCTACCAACCACTCAAAACATTCTGTAACCACTGAAAACATTCAGCAACATTCTAGCAACCCTTCAGAACATCCTTGCAACTATAGCAGCTATTTCAACAATTTGTGTTCCAAATTTGGGATGGATATTTAAAAAGAAATAGCTTCCAGCAAGATTTTGTTTGGGAGAAGTACCAAACGTTTCCTCTAGAAGACATTTGTTTCCCATTAGTTTCCAATGTGGCCATTTTTGACCACGAAGAGTACAAGTGTGTCTCGTGGGACCATTTCAACTTTTTGAAGAATGTCCATGATTTCACTTTCACAGACTTTAACATTAAATGTTCCCTCCTGGTGGAATGACCTGCCCAACTCAATCCGAGCAGCTGAGTCATTAGTCATCTTTACGAATCAGCTAAAATTATTTATGTGTGTGTGTGTGTGTGTTCACATAACCAGTACCAAAGCTGTTACCAAATTTTGTATCATTCTGATGAAGTAAAAAATTCTATAAAAAAAACCACAATATTACATTTTTCAATTGATCAAAAATGACCGAAGAGCACCAGAGGGTTATGCTCTGGGTTATGAACTGAGAAAGGGTATAGCTTACATTCAAGTTGCTTTGAACGAAAATCTGCTATCTACTGCAATTCTAGATTATCAAACCCCTGATAATGTTCGGGGTTCAGACACACTCTCTCTGTTTAAGTCTAGATTAAAGACACATCTCTTTAGCCAAGCATTCATATAATGCATCTCATGATCTTGTACTGCAGTTATATCTGATCAAACGCACACATTATTATGCTTTAGCTTGGGTTGAACAAATAATTTTTGCTTGGATGGAACAACAGCTATGCTAATTATGTCTCTGTTTGTTTCTCTGTTAATCCCGTGGTTACTAGGAATTACATAAACTTCAGTCTGTATCCAACCCTTAAATGATCCAAGATGACCGAACACCTGAGAACAGATGATGCCAACCCCTCAGACAATATACAGAATTAACCAAATTTTGCCATAAGTTAAATATATTTAGTTTCTGCAATATATTGTAGAAACTTAATTTCCTGTAAAGCTGCTTTGCAACAATTGTTTCGTGAAAAGCGCTATACAAATAATCTTGAATTGAATTGAATTGAATTCTATTATAAGATTTATGGTACTGTTGACTGTACATGAAGTAAGGAAAAAACTAATGGTATATGACACTGTATGAAATGACACAGGCACTAAACAACGAATGCGATGTGTCCAGATATTGCATTAGCCTTTCACATGGAGGATAAACATATGAAAGGCATGTGGCCTGTTGGGTAACGTTTCAAGGTTGCAGTAGCATTTGTTTGGCAGCATGTGTAACTGAGGAAGGCGACTGTGAAGTGTGAGAGAGTGTTTTGGGTTCTGTGCGTGTGTGGTCTTGGGCTCTCACAGCTTTTGTGGCTCTCTCTGTTTATTCATGACTTCTCAAACACATGCAAGTACAGCTGTTACGCTCAACCTCCATGCAGGCCTCCCAAGCCTGGGGCTGGATTTACACACACCAGCCAGATAGGTTTCACTGTATCTGGGGTGGAGTGTGAGGATTTGTGGGTCAGGGGAGGTGTAAGCTGTCATAACGAAACTTTTTACTATTAATTGCCATATGGAAGGTGATAGATGGCTGTATCTGTGTTTTTGGAGCACAGAATGACTTAAAACAGTACAACTATGTTAAGAATTTTCCATTAAAACAGTCTTTTCCTTCTTTCATTAAAACGGCCTTGAATCAATTCAAAAGTCTTTTTTTTCAGCGGGAGGACTCTATAGAGACACGGTCTCTACTTTATTACCTTATGCAACTATCTGGAATCTCATGAAACACTGGCTTTTTTCCCATTGAGAATATTTTCCTCTTACCCTCCTCCCAATCCCTCACTGCTCTTTCTTTCCTGTCTTCCTCTGCTCCCTGCTCCATGTGAGATTGAGTCTTCAAACAATAGATCCCCCTGCCTGCTCATTTAATCTGCATATCACCCTTCCATTGACCATTATCAACAAAATAGCCACCCATACTTAGCATGCAAATGATCTAGTTATTTGGAGAAAGAGAGAGAAAGAGTGAGGCCCAGTGGGGGGTCTGCTGGAGGAGTGTGGTTTCCTTTAACATAATGGGATTTTAACTGGGGGAAGGGGCTTATTGTCTTTTGGCGGCTCATTGAAGCCCTTCAGGTTTTTGGTTTTGTTGATAAGATGTACCTGTTAAACTGTCTCAACCTTTGTCTCCAAAATGTTTTGAGCACATGTTACTTTCTAGTAATTATTTACACTGCAAAACCTCTGACAACATTGTAGCAGAGCGCACCATGTTTAAACAGTCTGAACTATGAAGAAAGCCTAACAAATCTAGGCTATATAAACATTAAAATGTCCAGTTTTATTGTCACGACTGTAATGCTTTTTAATGGTTACAAAAACGTTTAATTTCATCTGAACATAATTTGAATGTTTATTGTTAATCTTCTATGAACATTACGATTTTCTTGTTATTATAATGTTATTTAAAAGTTACAAAAAATGTTTCTTAGAATGTTACAAATACAGTAAATATAAATTGTACAAATAACAAGACAAAATGACATCATAAGGACGTTTTGAGAATGTTGTTCTAAGAACATTTTCTATCAGCATTATGAGTATGGGTAAAATATTGATAAAGTTGTAAGAATGTTCCATAAACATTAAAGAATGATTTGTCCTAACACTTATATAACTTTTAAAAAACGTGAATATTCCCTGTTAGCTGGGCTAAAGAAGGTTCAAAACAAGTTAAGCTATCTACAGTATGTGTCAAGGCATTAAAGCAGAAACTACAAAAACTGTTTTATTTAAGCTGTTAAGTATTCTTTTAGCAGTGGGAATAAACTTATATTCATCCCCAGACTGAACTCTTAGACCTGGTTTCTCAGACAGGGTTTAGGCTAAACCAGGATTAGGTCATAGTTCAATTAGGACATTCAAGTATTTTATATGAGTATGCTTAGAAAAAATCATTACTGGTGTGCATCTTGAGACAAAACAAAGGCACTGATATATTTTAAGATCAGTCAGTCAGTGCAAGTTTCTTTCAGTTGAAACTAGATTTAAATCTAGGACTAGGCTTAAGCCTTGTCTGTGAAACCGGGGGTTAAATTGCATGTAAACACACGTAATTTAGTTCTCATTTAAGACCTTCGGTCATGAAAGGAGTTTAAAGATTGAATACACATCTAAATATACAGATCAGAATTGAGGTGAATAAAATGTAATATCTGTATTCAGTAGGAATGCATTAAATTGATTAAAAGCGAGAGTAAAGACTATTAAATTGCTACAACAAATGATATTTCAAATGCAGTTCTTCTGAACCTTCTATTCACAAAAGAATATGGAAAAAATACATATGGTTTCTACAAAAATATTGAACAGCGCAACTGTTTAACATTGATACTATTAAGAAATTTTTTGAGCAGCATATCAGCATATTAGAATGATTTATGAAAACTTATGAAAATTCAGTTAAAATACATGTAATTTTAAATTGTAATAAAATAAAATATTTGAGATTGTAATAATATTACGCAGTAATGTAATTTTCTTGCCATAATGCTAACAAAACAGCATGAACTGTAACATTTATATTTTTCCAGTGAAAGTGCATGACTGTAAACTCTCTAACTTCATTATTTGCAGAAGAGTGTGCTTTAAACTACAACTTTATGAATTGTAGTTCAACTCTGTGTTACACACCAATCATCATATGTTACATAAGCTTTGCCAAGCAAAGCAACTGTGCCCCATCTTCCAGTTCTCCTTGACGCTGACCCATCAAGCATCTGGCTGTGTAGTTTGATATACTATAGTTTACATTACATGGAAGTAGGGCTGCACATGGGGAACCAGGCCAGCCACTGCCGCCATCAAATACACTGAGGTATTAGCCAGGATTTCCTGCTATATTAAAAACACAGACATGGGGCTCAGAGGGATGACACAAGAGGCATGAACATCATTTTTAGTGACTTGGTTAATGCTAGACGTTACCTGAACAAAATTGAGGGAATGTGAAAATATAATTGTGAGGGATTTTGACAGATTGATCAAGCAAGGAGACTATTGCCTGGTTTTTGTAAGATGCACTTTATGCCAGGTGGACTGTCAAAATATGTATTTCAGAGAAAGAAAGATACCAGAAAGGAGTTAATAAATCTAAAATATGTTCTACATCTGTAACTTATGATATAGTAACTAGATGGCAAAGACTAGAAGAAGTTCAGCAAGATGCCAACACACATTATTGGTATGCAATTTGGCAACCTGGTAAGCCAAAAATATAAAAAGCAGCTGATATGTATATATATATATATATATCAGAATTTGATACTTATTTTCAAAGCTGATTCAATTTATATTAAATCTAAAATCTATCACGGTATGTTTTAGAAAAAATGTCAGCATGGGGTCAAAAATGTCCCTAAAAATCAACTCCGGGGGGAAATATTACCCCTTTAATAATAGTAAAAAAATCTAACACTGCTCTGTATCCATTAGATTGTGTCTAAGCACCAAGTAATCTGGTCAGATTCGGGCTAACTGGAGCGCTACTCTTTCCTGCATTCCTTCTTGCTCTCACCCCTGCTTTGCTCTGAGCCAGATTTTTAACACAACCACCCATTTAGAATGAACCTTCCCTGCGTTCGGTCAGCAGAGAGCCGTTGATGAAGTGTATCAGCAGCAGGAGTGTGTAAATGTACTTTTTCACCATTTGAGAGAAGATTTCCATTTGAGAGCTGACCAAGTCAAATGTATACCAACCCATTAGCGGTACTGTACACAGACATAATGTTGCATGAGGTGTTTTTCCTAAAATGGAGCTGCCTGGGTGTCTTTGTTTGACTTTCCTGGTCTGTTCTCACTCAGACTCATGCACTGCAAGCGAGGAAATGAATTAAAGGGCTTAACAATGACTGAAAAGCACCCCAGAACAGCTGCACATAATGAAACACCTATTAACATTCTTTTGTTAAGTGAGTATCTGAGAGAGAGAGATTGAGAGAGAGACGTGAGAGGAGACGATTGAGAGAAGTATCATTCTGTTAAATATGTTAGTTTAGTCACAGGTTGCAAATATATTGCTGTACGGCAATGAAAGCTGGGATTATTGAGGATCAGGTGAGTTAACAAGTTAATGAGCGGCTTAATTCAGAAAACATTCTCACTATGGCAATCATGTGAGAATTTAATCTTTGAATGACTTTGAGACTTTTCCATGACCTCTTTTCTAAGAAATCTGACTTTTAGACCCAATTAACTGATGAAAAAAGCCAATAAATATACTGTACAACTATACTGTTAAATTTATGCAGAAAAGTGGCAGCTGTGGTTGCCAGAAATGAATCATAAATAAATAATGTGACAGTGTTTCCATTATCATGGGAAGCCTGTGTAGCTTATATACGTATATATTTAATTAAGTTATTTTATGTACACATACCAATCTACTCAGTGTTTTACCTTAAAATATAATATAACACCATAATAATAAAAGGCGGCAAAATAGAAAGTCACCTGATAAAATCCGAGTTCATCATTAGTGGCTTCTCCCTAAAACATGGCCAATTCTCATGTCACGCAAAGATAAGGAAAACACCATCAGTGAACATGCATGATGCTAAAATAATACAAACACATTAACTAAATAACTGAAAATATATCATAATATACCCTAATGTACATTACTGATAACAAAATGGAAATAAAATAATTATTTATTCAAAATGGAATCATATGTGATGAGTCATGCTTCTGGAAACGTTCTCTCACTGTTATACGGAGTAAATTATCTGGTAATTCATAATAAATAGCAATAACAAAAAACACAAGTTTGACAGTATATTTATAGTAAAATTATATATAATGCAATGTTAAAACGTTTACAAATTTCTGTGGTAAAGTAATCAAATTAACAGGCTTTTTTAGCTTCTGTAAAAATGGCAAACATATTATTTCAGTGTAGATTTACAGTGATGGTGAGACCAAGACCCCATATCTAGAGACCAGAATATCACAGACATTTTATTTGATTCGGGTCAAGAAGAAAACACTCTAGCAACCGCTTAGCAACAAGCTTAAAACACCCCAAGAGTTTTGCATGCATGGACAAGCATTCTCTTTCTCCAAAAAAAATGTATATCTAGTTCCATTGTTCTCACATTTATCTAATGTGGCCCACGTGGAAATACAGTGAACGCTCAAGCTATCATCTGGAGTCAGACTAGGTTAGGCTCCTAAACTCAAACTCAGTCTCATAAACACTTACAAGACCCATTGTTAACTGTAAATATTCTCACATTCTCATCATTGCTGCTCTATGTACAAAACCCTGAACAACCCGTCTGCACATCCCTCTTATTCACATTACTATTTATTAAGTCCCAGTACACTGTTTTTCTTTTTTTTGCACATCTTATTGTTTTTTGCACATCTTGTTGTTTTTTGCACATCTTATTGTTTTTTGCACATCTTATTGTTTTGCACTTTTTTTTATTTCATTGCACATTTTACTCTTATTTCTCTTTTTCTTACCATATGTATGCCCTTGTGTTATGTTACTTTATATAATTTGTATTCTTATTATTTTGCACTGTCCACTGAGCGGACCTGATTCGATTACATTTCACTTCTAATTATACCCTGTATAACTTATTATGTGACAAATAAAGAAACCTTGAACCTTGAACCTTAATGTTACACGAGTTTCACACTGGACACATACGCAGAATTTAAGTGGCATGTGAGCAGCATGAGCTCAATATGATTTCACACTAGCAGTATTACTATAGTGTGCAACTGATACCCTTTTCACGTGTCTACTATGTGAGCATACATCCAAACATGTCCAGGAAAAGAAAAAGGTTTTGGCTTTGTTTTCCTAGTTTTTCATACTTTAGAAGATAATGACAAAAAAGTAGTGTAACAAATAGCTTGCAGGCATTGTATAATTAACAAATCATGGTGTGCAAGAAGGTGGGAAATACAGAGAATGGTCAAAGCATTGAAGATATGCACACATACAGTACAGTATAATGTATGAGGACTGAAGAGAGCATGTCAGTATGAAGATAAAGACATAACTGATATCCAGGAGAAAGAGAACACATGTGATTAAATGATACATGCCTGTTTTTATCCGTATTTCTTTAAAAGCTTAGTTTGTCTTTTTGTTACAGATAATTATTTCACTGTTCATTAAATGTCATTAGTTGTTATTTTAGGCTAAACAGATGTATCTCACCTTTCTCACACAGCAAAATAAAACCAAATGCTTCTTTGGCACCATGAAAGCCATGGTCCTAAATACAGTGTTAGGAACGACAAGTTGTTATCAGAGAGAGTGTGTGAGAAGAAAGAATTGAGAAAGAAAGGAGATAACCATTGCAGTAATTAGGTGTCAGATTTAGCTGAATAATCGGTCTTTTCAACCTGGGATTCTGATATAGTGCTTCTTATGGCCTGGTGTAATATCAAAAACAGTTACTAGCTTCACATCAATGTATTCTTAAAGACAACAAATGTCCTCTTTTATTAAAAGATCTGCCGTAATGCATTTGCTCCCCTCTGTTTAAACACAAAGAGTAGAGCCTGCTCTACTTTTCTTTGTGACTTTCTTTCAGATGTGAGTCCATCCTTGAGTCCAAACTGCTGCTAGCAAGATCCCTGAATCAGTTTTGAAGTGATATTAGAGCTCTGGTCAAATACTGTGTTTTCGTGATTAATTCAGCAAGAGATAAGGAATGCTGACAGATAGATAAAATATTCAGTTGAATGTGAAAGGGAGAGTCAAATGTTTGTATAACAGACATTGGATCCAGATATATTTCTGGCAGAGATGTGGATAAGCAAAAAGAACAGGCATAGTGATAAACATATCTTTAATCATTGATTTGTTTAGACTCTGATTGCTATCAAATTCATTTTGCTTTTGAGAACAGGCACATTTTCCCACAACAGGGCGCACCAAAAAATGGAAAAAAAAACATTTGAAGCATGACTGAAAAAAAACAGTTTGGAATAATACTGTCTTAACAGCATCTGTTGTATGCCTTGCTTTTGGCTTAGACCATTTAAAAAAAGTGTTTTGCAGTGTGTCACCATATTTGTCCTGGTTTCGTCATCAGGTGTGTCTCTGGCTGTATAAATCTACAAGACTCTCATACCTTTGAGATTTATCAATATCTCTAAGCTCAAACATCACTATAAATATGGCCATTACAGCAGGAATATGTCACTATACTTGGCCAGCGATTTCTCATAAACAGATTTCTCATTAGTCATAAGTACACATGCACGGGCTTTCTGCCCAATTTCAGGTTACAAATCACCAGATTGAACTTTTCACAAGTTGAATGTGCTCTTATATCTGTTTGAGATTAATAATTCAGTCCGGCTCCCACTTCATCACCAAATGGCTTTATGATCTATGTGGCAGAAATCACATTCAGTTGAGGAGTCTCTGCTATAAATCCATTGGTTTTACTGCACAAACATCTATTTCTGAGGTTCTTGCACTCGAATCCCAAGCAGATCGCAAAAAAAAAAGATTGTCCCTCCAAATATGACCAAATTTGAAAGACATTTTGAATCCCCAATGCAACAAAGTATTCACTTTGAACTGGGGAATTATTACGCTCGTTCAGTTTGGGCCCCAAGATTCCAATACATATTAATACATTTAAAAACAGAATTAATTAGAAAATTAATTTGTGACAAGAAGACACTACAATCCCACCCTTTTCTAAAACATTCCTTCCGATCCAATAAGGAACGCTGAGCTAAGAAAAACACTTCTTCCCATTGGTGGGAAGGTAGGAGGTTTCAAGGCGCCCCGTGGAGAAGCGCTTAGGGACCGTGAATGAAGGGCTGCTTGAGACCGTTTTATCATTACTGTGGGGCAATGAGGAGTTAGCGTATCAACTTTACAGAGATAAAGCTGCAGATTCAACAGGAGTGGCGGAGAAAGTTTCTTACATTGTGTTTTAAGGGATAGGAGGGCCGAGCTCAAAAGGAGGCAGATATTTGGGGATTCTGATGATGAAATATGTGGAGTAGTCTCGAAAAAAGAGGTCATGAATACCTGAACGCTAAAAGCTCTTTTTAGTTTGTGATTCGCCTTGTAGCCTACGAGTGATCAGACACGTCTGGAGCTCCAGAGCGGATTGGAGGAATATCCCATTGTAACGATAGTTTCGCGGAACACGAACATTCTAGTAAGTTTACATTTGATTGTGTTCGGTTTATGTTCGACAATGGATTAAGTTGAAGGCTCTTCATATACTTTTATGTGTGTAGATAGATTTAATCTCACGGTTTTTGTGGTTTTAGTCTGTGAAAAATTCCTTTGTTTAAAAGTTTCCCGAAACTTTTTGCATTTTGTTTTCTTGTATGTAATCCGATAGTGTATTGTATCTTTTTCAATTTAACTAATAATTGTTCATTAGAGACTATTACTTATTTCAATAGTGTGACCAGTGTTTATCCAATTATTCTCTAGTACGTAGTTATTGCATACTTCTATTTAAATGTCATACTAGTCATTAACCATATACTGACAATTTAAGCTTTCCATTGCTTCTGGTAACAAATTGAAAATGTTGCCATTTAATTCTATTGTGTTGTATTAATATAAGAAGTAGCTTAGTAGTTTTGCTCACTAGTTACAATTGATTAGTCTGAATGGAAAATTGTATAAGAAAGGTGTGTATGTTTAGTTAGTACTAAGAAAATTGGAAGAGATGCTAGTAACTATTTAAATAGTTACAAGTATGAAATAATAAGTATTAATGCCTAGTGAAGAGGCACAAGTAAAACTAGAATAGGTACCAGCAACAAATATTCTTGCCTGAAGTGAACAGCTGATATGTATTAGTAGTTAATACACTTCCAGTAACAAAATAACCGTTGCTTACCACTACTTGGGTAGTGATTAATTTAATAGTTTTGAAAATAAATAGTATCTCATGATTGGTTAGTGAAATTCTTAAAATATACTAGTCACTATTGTATTACTTCTAGTTAAAAATAACTACTAGCTTTAAGAAATGAATGGTAACATTTTCCACATTTCTATGTTTTCCAGGCAATCAATGATGGCGGGATGGGAAGTCAGTCCATACCTCTTATTCATCACAACACTTCTGCTTGGACTGTCTTCCACCCAGTATAACGGAGAGAAGGGTATCTCCGTTCCAGAACACGGGTTCTGCCAACCCATATCTATCCCCCTGTGCACAGACATCCAGTATAACCAAACTATCATGCCAAACCTCCTGGGACACACCAACCAGGAGGATGCAGGACTGGAGGTGCACCAATTCTACCCCCTGGTCAAAGTTCAGTGTTCTCAAGATTTGAAGTTTTTCCTCTGTTCCATGTATGCGCCGGTGTGTACGGTTCTAGAACAGGCAATTCCTCCCTGTCGCTCTCTGTGTGAGCGCGCGAGACAAGGGTGCGAGGCCCTCATGAACAAGTTCGGCTTCCAGTGGCCCGAACGACTCCGCTGTGAGAACTTTCCAGTACATGGAGCTGGAGAAATCTGTGTGGGACAGAACAAATCAGACCCTGACATCCCGACGACAGACCCCGTGCCTTATATACCGGACCCCTTCACTCCACGCATGCACACGCCACGCCAAAGTCAGGCTTTTACTTGCCCTCTTCAATTAACAGTCCCTTCCTATCTCAATTACCAGCTTTTAGGAGCAAAAAACTGTGGTGCTCCTTGCGAACACAAACAGCCACATGGCCTGATGTACTTCAAGGAGGAAGAGGTCCGATTCGGTCGGCTCTGGGTGGGAATCTGGTCTATCCTGTGCTGTGTGAGTACCCTGTTCACGGTCCTCACTTACCTTGTGGATATGCGCCGGTTCCGTTACCCAGAACGTCCCATCATCTTCCTCTCCGGGTGTTACTTTATGGTGGCGGTGGCTTATGCAGCCGGGTTTTTGCTGGAGGATAAGGTAGTCTGCATTGACAAGTTCAAGGATGATGCTTATAGGACTGTGGCTCAAGGGACTAAAAAAGAAGGTTGCACCATTCTCTTCATGATCCTGTATTTCTTTGGCATGGCCAGCTCAATTTGGTGGGTGATCCTGTCCCTCACGTGGTTCCTTTCTGCTGGAATGAAATGGGGCCATGAAGCAATTGAAGCCAACTCTCAATATTTCCACCTGGCAGCATGGGCCGTCCCTGCTGTGAAGACCATCACCATCCTCGCCTTGGGACAAGTGGATGGGGACCTTCTGACCGGCGTATGCTACGTGGGCATCTACAATATTGACTCTTTACGTGGATTCGTCCTTGCCCCCTTGTTCGTTTACCTCTTCATTGGAACATCTTTTCTTCTGGCTGGATTTGTCTCATTGTTCCGTATCCGTACCATTATGAAGCATGACGGCACCAAGACAGAAAACCTGGAGAAGCTGATGGTGCGTATTGGTGTTTTTAGCGTCCTCTACACCGTTCCGGCTACTATCGTCATTGCGTGTTACTTCTACGAACAAGCGTTCCGTGAGCAGTGGGGAAAAACTTGGCACATGCAGACATGCAAGCGTTTTGCCGTGCCGTGCCCGGCCAACAACTTTGCGCCAATGACGCCGGATTTCACTGTGTTCATGATCAAGTACCTCATGACTATGATTGTAGGAATCACGTCAGGATTCTGGGTCTGGTCTGGAAAAACTCTACAGTCGTGGCGCAAGTTTTACAAGCGGCTGGGCAACAACCAGGGTGAGACGACAGTGTGAACTGAACTTTGTGAGAAATACAGGTCAATATTGAAAGGAAACGTGAACTGCGATCAGGACACACATACTACATTAAACCATGCTGTTGGTAGAAGACACTGCTGTGTGAGCCCAGCGTGATGCTTTTCTCATTTATAAAGTGCCCAGACTTTGCCAACACTTTTGAAAGTATAATTCCAAAGAACTTGCATTTCTCCATTGGACTAAATCTCAAAATGTTTTTTAAACTTTAAGCCTTGGAAACCCTACTAATGATTTTAATGAAAAAGATGGAAGAACGCTTAGCTTTCGTACTGATGTGGGGACTTTAATGAGGACTTCAGTTATCAGGAGTATACGCCACGTTTTCTTCACCCCGTGGTGGGCAAAAATGTCTGCAATTTAATCTTGTGCCTTGCAGTACTGATCAATTCCTGTTGTTGAATGAATATGTCTTTTGTTTTTTACCACATTTTTGGTCATGTTATCATAGATTACAGGTTGCACATGGCCATTTATTCAGATTTTAGAATTAGTTAAATTGTCTTTTGTTTTTGGTCATGAGTTCCTTATTCATCCATGTTTCCATATCAAGCCAGGTCTCATGAAGTAATTTAATACTCTGCCATTTTAAAGGCCTAAAGGCCCGTACACACCGGGACGAATTTCGCGCGCGTTATTCGCCGACGTTTAACGCCTCATGACTAAACAAAGGGCGCCAATGTGAGTGTGCACACCGACACGAAAAACGCCACGCGTAAAACCGTCATTTTTTTTTAAACGCCTCGGGTTCGTTTTTTTGGTTTGACGCGCTGCGTCAAAAACTATCCGACCAATGAGATTGGCGCTTTTGCTCACGTGTCTGGAGCAGCTGAAGTTATAGTAAAACACAACCTGGGGGCGCTCAAACACAAAACAGTCTTGCTGAGCACTAGGGTTGTGACGGTGAGGAAATTATTACACACGATGGGGAGTTATACATTACAATACCCTGTAACCGCCTTGTGTGTTTTACTTTGACTTTAATATCAGCAGCAATTCTGCTTCAAGCACTGTTTAAATAAAATAAAAATCAGCAAATAAATTCTCATTACAATAGCCTGTAAGCGCCGTGCGTGTTTTACTTTGACTTTAATATCAGCAGCAATTCTGCGTCAAGGACTGTGTTTGAATAAAATAAAAATCAGCAAATAAATTCTGAAATAAATGAGAAACGAATGTTTTTTTTAAACATCACTATAGAGCAGGGATGCCTAATAGATCGATCACGAAGACAATGCTGGAAGATCACTTTTTAGGTCAGTGTTTCTCAACCAGGGGGAGAGATAAAACTACAATATAATATATTCACTAATATTATGACTCGTATGTTAAGTCATGTAAAAAAATATATAGCCTATTCATAAATAACAGTACCACCTCTCTACATATTCTGTGTTTCGGAGCAGCACATATTTCTTATCGTGTGTAATACAGACTGAACGGTTGCTCAAAAACGCTGTATATATATCATATGATACGCAAACTACATCTCTCAGTTGGATAAAAGAAGCCAGTGTCACAATAGTACACACAAGTTTTGATGGACGACTATTCTAATCAAGGAAGAGATGATTACAGTGACAGGATCGTGCATTAGGCGCGCGTTATGTCCTTTATGATCCGCAAACGAACCGTGTATGTGCGCTCTCGGCTCACTCATATTTCTGCTTGAACAGGTAGTTAGGCTAACAAATAAAAGTGTAGTCTGCATACAATTTTATTTATTTTATTCGTCTTGTATTTATTGACAAAAAAATGTCAATAACATTTTGCTGCCAACGCGGAATAAAGTGTCACAGAGAGAAAAAAATTATATAAAAATTGTAATCCTTATTTTTATTCGTTTTGTCAGGATATAATTCGTTTATGCTAACATTCAGCCTACAACACAATAGAAAAAAATGTAGGTTTAGCCTAATATATATTTTATAAGTCCTGTCAAAATACTAAATTAATTTAACATCTTGCTGTTAACACAGTGAAAAGTGCAGCAGAGAAAAATAAATAAATTTGACAGTCTGTCATTTAAAATGATAGAATAAGCATAATACAAAAAAAAGGAAAATAGTTGAACGTCCTTCAATGACATCGCATTCACACTCCATCTTTATTCTGATCTGTCACTCATCACAACCTGTCTGTTCTGTTTGAGAGCTGTATATTATATCTGCATCGTTGCACATGCTTTGCTCAGACCCCGCAAATAAAACGAAGCACTGGTTCTCGATAAGAATAAAGCGCAGATATGCTGTTCTGAAAGGACGTCAGGAACGGGATAATGTTAGACCGCCCGCTCCCGTTCAAATTGCACTAGAGTTACCGGCCGTTACCACGTTATATTCAGGAAATTAATCCCGCGGCGAAATCTGGTTATCAATTATAACCCCAAACACAATGTTTGATTTAAAATACAGGTAAAAATCAATACTGTGATGCATAGCTCTCGTTCGTTCGGTGCACTACATTGAGAAGCAGCGTTCAGTTTTAATTGTAGTGTCCTCTAACTGAACTAAATTATTTTTATTACTATAAAAAAAATCTAAACGACGGTGAGATCTACACTGCCGGGAAGAAATAAGAAGACAAAGAAGATGCAAGGCAAGATGAATGTAGAGCTGCTGGTCTCGTTGGTGTCTGAACACAAATAACTTTATGACAAATTTGTATGATTTTGACAAGCGGGTAAACACTTGCTCTCTTCTTCTGAGAGACAAGCGAGTGTCAGAAGCGTAGGTTGCTCAGCACCACCTTGTGCACCGGGGTATTTCTGTTTTACATTAAGCGCCATCTAATGTCAGGGAATGAATTTGCATGTTCACTCGGCTCATCGTCAGCGAAAATCGCTTGGGTGTGAACACAAAAAACGCGTTGAAAAACGCTGACGAATAACGTGCGCCGATATTCGTCCCGGTGTGTACGGGCCTTTAGCGACGCGAAAGTGACTGACAGGATTAGCCCAGAAGTATGTACAGGAGGAAATGTTACCATATTTCGTTATTTGTAAATATCACATTTCTGTCAAAAGATGTATGATGTATTTAAGCAGATGAATTTTGTTTAAGGCCTTTTTCAATTTCACTTAATAAAGTGATTAGATTTTTAAAAGCTGTTTTGGCTTGATTTTGTTTGCACAAATGGTGGCTTGTGTCAATGCCCCGACGACACTTTGATATTTCCCCCAAAACAGTTGTTAGCAAGTAGTTGAAACTGATAGCCACATAATTTACTACAACAACAGACCTCAAGTGAGAAGCCCTCCATGTGTCTCGAGTCTATTAATGGTTTCAATCTGTAGCATGAATCTAAGAAGAGAAGCAAAGCCAATGACAGAATAAGTGTGAACAAAATAATTAAGGGGGACTGTAATGGTGAAAGAGTAAACATTTCTTCTAAGACAGAAAGAAACATAAAAGTGGCCTACAAAAACAGGATATAATCACGAATGGTGTGAAGTTTGCCACCCTGTCTCTGGGACAACAGGAAGCCCTGAGATGCACCAAAGCATAAGCTCTCTTCCCCGCCTCTCTAAATGAAACTGGATACTGCTTCATTCTTTAGGGTGAGGGAAACGCCCCATCCCATGATGTCCCCTTCTCCTGTTGTTTTTTTCCAGAGAGTTGGGGGATGTTTCTCTGTAAGGGCATTTGGAAGGTGATGGGGGTGGGTGGGTTACAGTATCTTTGAGAATAGATACAGTACTAATGATTTTGAGGAGGAAGGATCCAGAATTCTTGTATTCGGTATACCATGTTTCATCCACGTCCAAATATTATAGGTCTATGATTACATGGCAGAGAGCCATCGTGCTATAAACTGCCTTTGTAAAACATGTTTTAAATCTGTATTCTGATCAATAATGTTCATAAATCATTCACAAAGTAGCTCTCATGCAGTTGTTTTTCTAGTGTAATATGATTATTTGTGTGGGTACATGCACCCCAGTGTCTGATTGGGTGTGTTGGCACGCAATGCCTCTGGGGATGTGAAGTGTGTAAAATTCACAGCGTGTGCAACCAAGAAATGTCCATCACTTGGATTGACAGTTGGGTTTATGGAATTTTTACAACAGTGTAAACTCTGATTTGCTTCCAGCCCATAAACACACACACATGTTTGTAACATAACAGCAGTGGTTTTACCGAGATGAGTTATGTGGCATTCTTAGGAAAAATTACCACATTATTGAACATGATATTTATATGAATAATTAGTAAAAATACTTTTACACTATACTTTTTCTTGGCACTCACTCCTGTTTTGCTGTCACATTTACCCTTTTTAAAATACTGGTGTGTGATCTTTGTGACTTCATTTGGGGAACGCACATTAATAAATGCCCACATAGTTCAAAAAGAGGTACATTTCTCATTAACTCTTTATCAATATTTCATAATGTGTACACAATGCCTTGTCAAACTCGATAGTTCAGCTCTTTTCTGGGAAGATATAATGTTCTTGGCACAAGAATAGCAACTGTAAACAATGTGTTTGACAATTATATTTGCTAGATAAGATTGTTAACAGATATTTTTTAAATTAAATCTTACATTCCTGTAACATTCAACCCCAAAACATTTAGAAGGGTTGACATCAAACATATTTTGATGAATGTCATGGGTTATTAAAATTATAATGTGTGATTTCATACAAGGCACAACAAACTGAGTGATAGTAATTTACTATCTAATATTTAATATCTATTACATTTATTATAATATTATATTATAATTTACTATTTAATATCTATTAAAATTATCAATTTGAAACTTTAAAAGTTACGAGGCTGAAATAATGCAGCACTTTAGGGTTGGGCTTTAAGCTAGTAATGATAAATATTGATACTTTAAAAGACTAATTATAATTTAGGACCCAGAATAACAGTTTAAGAAATGTCCATTAAAGTAGACATTAAATAAATATTTTTTAATGCATATCATGGAGCTTACTGAGAATGATTCATCCATGCACATTTCATTTGAAAAAAAAACACACATTTTACGTCAAATTCAAGTCGTTTCGCTTTCGATAATCCATTTTACTTGTATGTACATCGCAATACAGAAAACAAATCTGTTGCTGTTTCTTCACGACTTTCAAAAAGTAATATGTGTTGACCACAAATCAAAATACTTGGGAGGTTATAACCTTTTATTGTGTGTCTACGGCTAGTTAGGGAAATGACACTTTGGCCCCAAAGTGAAAAACAAAATGATTTACTGAAAGTTCAACAGTAACAGTGAAGCCACAAATACCACCGTCTCCTGAGAATTACCCATGCATTGGTGCAAAAGTCAATCTAAGGGCAAATTTGGATGTATTTGCACAGTTTTCCCTGAACAAAAGTGTGAAATTCGACACAAGAAGTATGTCTGAATTTATATTATACAAGATGCTAAACCAAGCTCTTTTTACCTACCACACCAGTTAACAAAAGAGCCCAGAGGTTCTCTGAATACGGCCACACCTTGACATATGATGGTCACCCACAGCCAAGCCTATTGGGTTAACAGCTACAACTGTGATGAGCATTTGAGTTCATTTTTTGTGTAAATCTGTTACCTATTGTGTGTCCCAGGTGCCCTCAGGTAACTGCACACCCTTTAGGAACAGTCTTTCAGTCCCTTGAAATACAATTACTTGAATTTGTATCGATACTCAGGCCACAAACAAAGCTATAACCTATGTTTTTCAAGGTGTTAACATTGTTTACCTGTGTAAAAAGAGCTGTCTCAGCAGATCACCTTGAGATGATTTAGGTATCTGATGTCTATTCTGTGCTCTCTCCTTGATAGAAATATGAAAAGGAAGTTGACGGTGGGCCTGCCGTGGGAAACATTCCTTCTTGATACATAATATTTCCCCCAGTTCAGTTCAGTTTCCCACTGTAGACCAGCGAGAGGTCAGGTGGAGTATTGCTCCTAAGTAATATTAGTGCGCATGCGCCAAACATGTATTAACTATGGTCGTTTCTCAAACGGAAGGCTGCATTCTCCGTAGGTCGCATTTGTAGGCTGCATACATCATAAAGCCCGGTTTATTTCAGTTAACTGAGCATTACATTTGCGAGTCAAAAGCATATTACAACATAGTCAAATTAATTACTGTTAATATTATAAAATAAGATCTTTTTGACGTATGCAGCCTACAAATGCGATCTACGGAGGATGCAGCCTTCCGTTTGAGAAACGGCCGGTAAGCCTTTCATGAACGATTCGAATCATTTTGTTTGTTTTTTCCCGAAATTAAAATGTAGATTAGCATTTTTTGATTATCTATACACAAAACAAGCTCTCTTTTTTACTCAATCTGTGTACAGTCTCATATTTAAAACGCCTGACTGAGGGAGAGACATTTCACAGCAATTTTTACAATTGACGCCAGATTTTACAATTAACGTTCGCTATTTTTTACCCTTTTGTTTATAAAAAGCTTTTATTTCATTTGTACTCTATATTGTCTCGTGACACTTTCACAATTCACAATAAAATATCCTACACAAACTGTGTGCCATTTGTAAGTAACTTGGGTCAAACATCTGAATGAATAAATGCAGGCCTAAATGAAATTATCACAGCAGAGGCCTTGTTAAAATAACTGTAAGCCATTTCAGCCTAATGCAGGTTCTAGCTCTGTTAGACTTTCACACAATTTGCTCTAATAATTCGTTTTTCTGGTGTTAGGAACATTATTAGGCTATGTAACCATGCCTTTTGGGCCAGGGGCCCATTTCAGAAAGGAAGTGAAAACTCTGAGTATGTTAGCCCTGAAATGAGGGAAACTTTGGGTTTTCTGTTTCAAAATGGGAGGTTTATCAAACCCGAGAAGGCAGGGTAAGTCAAGCCTGTTTCTGAAAGAGAGGTAACTCAGAGTCAGTTACCGCGGTAACTTACTCTGTGAACCTAACCTGGTCGGGAACAGGTTTTCTTTGGTAAACCTGGAATTTATTTCGGTATCCTTCCCCTTTTTATAGTGTTAGCGAAGTTTAAATGTCTCATTCATTCATTCACACTGCAAATTTATTTTCTTACTGAGTATTTTTGTCTTATTTCAAGTACAAATATCTAAAAATGTCTATATATATGAAAAATTGTATATATTTAGTCTTGTTTCCTGGAGGATTTTCCTTTTAAGTGCATTTTACATAAAACAAGCAAAATTGTCTGCCATAGGGTATGAAAAATAATCTTGATGCAAACGGAAACAATAATATTTGTAATTTCTTACCCCATTGGAAGATAATTAGCCAAATAAGAAAAAAGCACTTTGGAGATGCAGAGCACATAATAAGTCTGTATGCAGATTTTAAGGAAAGTGTGCATCCCTCTCACACTCATTCTGATATTTTTTTCCTGGACACAAATCCGTCAAAGGGGAGTATCACAGGACTGTAGGTCAGTGGTCCGCCACAGGGTATTATTATTATTAGGAGGCTAATCTGATAAATGACGTTCACTTGATAACATCTTTCTGTGACATCTGGAAGTAACCCAATAATCCAAATTTCCTTCAGGATTTCCAGTGTGGTTGGATGCATTGATGACAAGCATATATATCTCCACCACCATCACAACTTCTGAAAAGGAATTACTGTGTGGAATGGAAGGATGCCAGATGGAGGGGTATACGAGCTGTAACAACCACCAAATAAATTAATTATTCGAAATGTTTTGGTCATTTTTATTTCCTAATACAAAAGCAAAAGCAATTCTTTAAGTTTTTGGCATTCTTCCGATACTGCATCTCCTCTTCATCTGTCAGTGGTGCTGGTGCAGGTTCTCACCCCTTTTTGGGAGCCTCTGACTTCTTGCTGTCAACAATTCTAGTTAATTGTATTTTTCTAATTAAGAAATGTAACAGGTTAGATTAGATCATATTTAATTATGTGAAAAGAGTATTTGACTATGTGGAAAAAAGCTGCAGCACATTGAAATAGACATTGAATGATATTTAATGTCAAATGTTTGTAAAGTCGTTAAGCCCACACCCATGAACCTTTCATGCTTAAAGCTTTACTTTGATCGAATTGTGTTTTTTATACTTCATGTTTAGCTGCTGCCACGTTCTTGTGTGTTTTTTGTCCTTTTCCTTATTTGTGGCCATGGGATACAATTAAAATGAATATTAGTTCAATAATTTACAGCTTTCACCTCTGATAGTATAACAATTATTCAATTATTGACAGTTATTAGGAATTAAAGTTCCTGTGTGGCTCAGTGGTAGAGCATTGCGTCAGTTGCACAAAAGGTTGTGGGTTCAATTCCCAGGGAACATATTTACTAATGAAAATGTATAACCTGAATGCAATAGTAAGTCGTTTTGGATAATTTTTTTAAATGTACACATGAAACACAGATATATACATCCTTCTAATGCAAGCTAAATTTTATGAAAATGTGAGCTCATAGGTGATCTGCGCCCTTCCCCCCTGAATAAACACACGCCAGCCCTCCTCCATTTTTTGCTAGGCCTCATCTGGTAGTGTTTAGGGTTTCGGAGGTGCTGTATCCCAGGCACAGAAATTCGATCATCCCTTTGGGGTTCGGCTAAAGCGGAGGCCCCCACTTTTTTGTGCCTAACAACCAGCACATACAGCACATTATTTGTGTAAATTATATGCATTATGTTTGAACACTAACACTCTAAAAAAATATGGTTCTTTAAAGTTTTTTTTACATGCAGTTAGAGTTTTATTTAGAACCATAGCATTTTTGAAGAACCCTTTTATGCCGAAATGGTTCTTTTTTAGAGTTTAGGTTTCTTTGTTCCTGCCCTTTTGTTTTTCAAATCTGTAACTGTCAAAGCACTTCATTACTGATTTTCTGGAGTTCAGTGATCCAACTACACAGACTTTCAACACACTCGCAACAGGTAAATTATTCCATTCTTAAATTCAAATACAAATTTAACTTTAAAACGGTAACCAGTTTCCAAACAAAAATGTTCTTATCAGTTTTTTGTTTTTTGTCACATATAGCCTAACTGCTAAGCTTTGGACACTTCTCTCCCCTTCTCCACTAAGAAAGAAAAATAGACAATGAATGTATTATTCATATTGTTAGAATTTTGATGTTATTACTTGGGTTTATGTATTAACATACCCATTCACAAACAAAATATTAAAACTATCCCATTACTTTTTAATCAATTTTTTCTTTTAAGATTATGAAGGACTCACATACTGTCCATTTTTGCTTTTGGCCTTCATAAACATAATTGTTTTTACATGAATACATGGACTCACTGTAACTCTAAACTCAATTGTTTATTTCAGATGTATCACATCCTACAACCTCATCATCTGCAGAGAAAAATCGCGTAACCCTTGTTCTCTGAATAGGGAACAAGACGCTGCGTAAAGCTTACACGCTTTGGGAACGCCCCTGGGCGTGCCGATTGTCTGAAACCCATATAGAATCACACCAATTCATTGGCTGATGGCGTGGAAGCCGCCCTCGACGTTCTCACGTCGTATCTTATACTGTCGAATGTACCATCTGCTCCTCAGATTTCTCTGCCGAAAAGGTCCCTGTCGGCAGCGTGAGGAGCTTGGCAGCAAACGCAGCGACTCATTCCCTATTCAGAGAACAAGGATTACGCGAGTAACCCGAGACGTTCTCTTTCATAGGTTCACTCGACGCTGCGTAAAGCTTACACGCTTTGGGAACGATATACCAAACACGCCAAGCTAAGAACACTACCCTACCTGGCCCGATTACGAACCAGACAGCATACACGGCCGGTTCAAACAGACAGAACCTAAGAACTCGGAGCCATGTCAAGATCTAAGTTATAGAACCTGATAAAAGTGTGCGGAGAGGACCATCCTGCCGCTACACAAATATCCTCTAGGAGGACTCCTCTGAAAAGAGCTTGAGAGGAGGCCACACTCCTAGTAGAGTGTGCCCGAATGCTGAGAGGTGAAGGAAGGCCACGCACCTCATAAGCCAGCGAAATAACGTCCCCCACCCAGTGACAAATTCTGTGTTTCGATGTGTCAAGTCAACGGCGGCCAGCACCAAAGCACACCAGCAACTGGGGAGACTTTCTCCAAAGTTTGGAGCGGTCCACATATATCTTCAGAGCTCGGACAGGACAGAGCATGCGAAGCCTCCCATCCTCACCTGAAGCAAAGGGAGGAGGATGAAAGGAGTGAAGCGTGACCACTTAAGAGCGAAACGATGCGGATAAAACCTTGGGGACATAGCCAGGCCTAGGCCGCAGGGTCAACTTGACCAGTCCCGGGGCGAAGTCCATACACATCTCGCTGACAGAGAGAGCCTGCAAATCCCCAACTCTCTTCAATGACGTTAGTGCCGACAAAAGAGTAACCTTAAGAGTCAGAATTCGTTCTGGAGCTGACTCCAAGGGCTCAAACGGGGCTGCCATTAGACCCTCAAGAACTAGTGATAAGTCCCAAGAAGGAACTCCAATAGGACGTACTGGTCACAGCCGTCGGACGCCACGCATAAAAGCAGAGACCATCTGATGCCACCCCAGGGGAATTTCATCCAGCTCTCACCGAGCGGCAATGGTCGCAAGGTAAACTTTTAAGGTGGTAGCGGCTGCCCCTGCCGCCAGTTTCTCCTGCAAGAACTCCAGTACTGGACCAACAGGGCAGTTAACTGGGTCTTTTGCATGGGCCAAACACCAGGACTCAAAGACTCTCCATTTGGAATAGTAAAGCGTCCTAGTAGCGGGGGCTCTGGCACTAGCGATAGTCTCCTGAACCTCGGCAGGAAGACTAGAAATCAAGGTTAGTGGCCCTAGATGGGCTATACCCACAGATTCCAGATCTCGGGCTGAGGATGCCAGATCTTGCCCTGAAGCTGAGAGAGCAGGTCCTGCCTGATCGGAATCTCCCAAGGGGGCTGATACAGAAGAGGAATCAGCTCTGAGAACCACATCTGGGATGGCCAGAACGGGGCTACGAGTAGGAGACGGATAACTCCAGGGGGTGAGTAGAGCGTGTTGGAGGTGGGTAGAAACATTTGAACGGTCTGGCCCTGCCTCTTGAGGTTTCTGGGGACACTCTCCTCGTCCTGACCTGAGGGTCAGGGAAGACTCGGAGGAGCTGAAGTGGAAGGCCTGTCGGGCTGCTCCAGATCCACCCGTCTGCGGCGTCATCGGTGGGGAAAAGGCTGGCCGCGGGCTCCCCAGACCATAGTTGGGGGGGAAGAGATGGGGCGTAGCTCCTGCTGGTGGGCTCCTTCCTTGGTAAGGAGCGCTCTCTGGACAAGGAGGGGGAGGGGTGTTTGAGGGGTCCCCGTTATCCTCCTGGGCATTAACGGATTGAGAGCTGCTGACTGCGATTTAGCAGAGTGAAATTTCTCCACAACCGAGCTAACCGCTTCCCCAAATAGCCCAGTTTCAGAAATGGGGGCATCCAGGAGAAAAAAACTTCTCCTTCTCACGAATCTCCGTGAGGTTGAGCCACAAGTGGCGCTCTGCGGCTACCGAGCCAGCCATTCGAGCGCACCACCGTGCGTGCGGTGTGCAGATCGGTGTAAAAATGGCAATTTCCTCCGTCCAGGCCTTAGAAATTGGGCCGCTAAGGAACCGCTCGTCGAGTTTGGACGATTGAGACTCGCGGGGCTCATCGGGCCAATCTATATATAGCTTCTCAGTTGCGCTCGAAAGCACGTCCACAAGCTCAGAGTAGGCCGCGGAAGGCCGCGCCTTCTGGCCACTAGGTGGGAGAGAGTTGGTTAAAGCAGGCCCAAAATCCTCAGAGTCGGAGGCTGCTGTGAATAACTCGTCATCTAGCCTGAAGGAAACGGTGTCGCGTGCCTCCGGGCTAGGATATAGGTAACCGTGCGCGAATTCAACCGACGAACTCTCGCGCACGTGTTCAGGTAAGAGAGGGAGAGAAAGGGCAAGGGCTCATCTGCTCGCTCTCCATCGCCTCAAGCTCCACATCCGAACCCCAGGTCGCGGATTCACGGAAGGCCGCGGAGGCCTCCGGGGCGCGACGGGGAAAAGTGGATGACTCCCTTTCAAAAACCTCAACCATAGAGCGGAGGGTTTGAGATGGAGGTTTTCACTAAATTAGCATTTTGACACCCCATAAACCGCCTCGCGTGCATGCGAAAAACCCATACACTTGACACACTTACTGTGCTGGTCGTCGCTTGCAATAAAGCAAGTGCACGGCGGCTGGCAGCGACGATATTCCATGGCACTTCACCGCGAGGAGAACAGAGTTCCGCTACTGCAGTCACTGAAATGCAAATGGAGAGGAATCCAAGGAAAAATTGATCGAAATCGGGTCAGAAGAATCGCAACAAGAAGGGCTAATATGGCCGCTTCATGAAGGCAGAGAAATCTGAGGAGCAGATGCCGCCGCGTTCACCAGTACATCATACAACGTGAGAACGTCGAGGGCGGCTTCTGCGCCATCAGCCAATGAATTGGCGTGATTCTATACGGGTTTCAGACAATCGGCTCGCCCAGGGGCCTTTCCAAAGTGTATAAGCTTTACGCAGCGTCGAGTGAACCTATGAAAGAGAACATACCTTTATATTACTTTTTCCTTTTAACATTGTGAAGTACTTACATACTTTTGGCCTCCATAAACAATTGTTTTCACATAAACAAATGAAATGACACATTGTATATCTAAACTCAATTGTGCATTTCAGATGCTACAACCTCATCCTTTGCAGAGAGAAACTGCCATTCAATCACACCAAATTACACATAATGATTAACTTAAACGCATCATAGAGAATTGTGAAGATATTTTACTGGAGCTTGGTCTTGAATACACTATTTTATGTTCTATTTTGTTTTACTTTTTTAAGCATTTATTTATGTTCAATGTCCATTGTCATGCATTAATGTATTCGACTAATAAATGTTGTTAGAACACTGTCATTTTTGTTACAATTTCATGTCATAAAAAATATTTGACACGTTGTTGTTGTTGTTGATTGTATGTAAAACCCTAATAGACACTCATATTATAAGATATTACAATATATACGATGGGTAATTATAAGACCAGGGGCAGATAGAGGTGTAAAAAAACTATATTAATAAATAATATATACAAATAATACTAATATTAATGATATTAACATACTAATATTAATTAATATTAACTGTTATTAAACCTTTAAAATCTCTTTATAAACAGACTCTAAAAACTTTGGACAAAAAGTCTAACCAATAGCATCAATGTAGGGTTTTGGAGAAATACAATTTTCTGAGCTTTGACAATTTTAGACTTTTTTGGAATTTATGTATGGTTTACAAAATGTTAAATGGCTTGGCCCCTTCAATACTTCGTGATTTTGTTCACTTTCGTTCTACTGTCTCTGCAAGATTTACTAGATCATCATCCACTAGTGACTGTGTTATTCCCTTTCGTCACTCTGCTTTTGGATTATCGTCTTTCTCAGTGAAAGCTATTACATGTTGGAACACTATATCGGAAGACATAAGGATGTGCATATCTATTGACATTTTTAATTGAAACTAAAATCTTATTTAAAATCAACTCAACTCTGTAAACACTGACATGGTCATGTAGTGGCTGATATGATGTGTATAATATCATTGTATTGTATGTTTTTTGTGTTTTACTGTGATTGCGATTACCTGCCAAGGGACTGCGGATGGAAACTAGCCATTGGCTAAATTCGGTAAAATGCATGAAATGAAAACATTTATGTTAAAATTGTGCATGGTCCCTTTTCAAATAAATTGAATAAAAAATTAAAGAAAAAGAAAAAATGACAAACTATCACTAAAAACTCCTTGATCTGAAGGTGAAACTTTGGAAAACCACATAATCTCAAAGGGGAAAACACAATCGTGTTTTATAAAGATCCCTAAGGCATTTGTATGGCTCATGTAGCACCTCAGGAACATTATTTTTGGGTGTTCCCTTTCTTTCCAAGAACCTTATTCCACCCCTCTCACTTTTGTATCTCTTCTCATCTCTCTCTCTCATTCTCTTTCTCATCACTTTATCCACCCGTTGCTGTTTTACCAACACCGTGTTTCACTCCCAGACCCCTCTGCTTCAACACACACAAAACACTCTCTCTTTTCCTCCTGCTTTAATATCTGACCCTTCCTGGAATCAGACAGTTAAAATAAAAAATTCTGTACAGTACGGCCCTCTTTCCCACCACACCGACATGCAGCAGAGCATGACCCTCAAACATTGTATCCTTGAATGTGACATTGGAAACACACTGAATCACAGCTAATATTGTTACTTTTGCAACAACAAAAAATCTTTTCAGAGCTGGAGTGTAGGAATTTAAATCCGTTACGTAGAATTAATGATCACAATGTTAAGTAGTTCCAGACAGTTTTTCATGCATCCATACATGACGACATCAGACAAACTGGATCAATCCCATAATAACACTGAGATCCTCAAAGTAATTGCTTTAGAGAATGACTTTACATTAAAGCATTGGTTCCCAAATTCTTCTTCCTTTGATCAAATCAGAATCTTCAACCACACATAATCACAATATAATCACAAACATAATAATCATATAAGCAAAAAATATATAAATTATATTTTGATTAATATTACTGTTCTTTTTTGTGTGTACCATGACGAGTTGGAAGACAAAAAGCTTATTTTCAAGTCAGATTTTTGATTTTTTTTAAGTCAGGTTTTTTTATTTAATTGTAAATAATTGTATTTAATTATATATAAATATACATATATACATTTTTATTTAAATTTAATATGACAATTTAATTGTATATTGTTTGTAATACCAAAAAGAACACATTGAATTGGAAAAACTTTAAACAAAACAACATAATATTGTTTATCGAAAGTGGAAGCGTTAATACATTTTGTTATATAGCACTTTTGTTTTAATTATTGTTTTTGGATTACTTTATACTAATGCTGTCAAACATGAATCGCATCCAAAAGAAAAGTTTTTGTTTACATAATATATCACGATTAACCCTCTATGCGCCAAAGTCTCTTATGTCATATGCTGTAACTGATATTTATTAATTTAAAATTAGATTTGTTTTTATAAAGTGAAGATTAAAACTATGATTTCTATGAATGTTTGGATACATGCATATATCAATCGCTGCTTTCCAAGACTTAATATTTTAGTGTTGCTGCCACCTAGTGTTCATAAATGGAACATTCACTATAAGAGAACACAAGTTACCACAAACTGTTTTATGACATATTTTATTTAAAAAACAAGACAAAAGCAAAGTCATAATTCTTCTATATCCACAAAACCATCTGGACCAAATATCCCTCCCTTCTCGCAGAAAATAAAAAAATATATAAAAGTGTAAGAAAAGGAACAAGAGTACAGTGACACTGTTGCTGTATTTTATCTGTGTATGTGGATGACGCCCCTGAGTACTAATCAAACAACATATTTACCCATTATTTCAGGTTTTGAAATCCATTATTATGGCTAGAAGGGAGCCAGATATCCAAGACCAGGTGACAACACAGATTCAGACAGGGGTACAAATTCTAATACATTAGACAAAACCCTGCAAAAACACAATACAGGGACCTCCCTCTTGCGATTCATAGTGTGCCTATATACCATACAACTATACACACAGTTGTTGCAGACACAAGCAAGAACGAAGAAACATTTGATAGTTTTCTAATATCAGATAATAACTGCACATAAATAAGCATCCCAGGATGCAAAATACTCCAAGGATTTCTATTACATTATGGCAGGTGTGTTCACTAGCATAAAATGAGCCAAAAACAATTAAATGAACAAGTGTCTAATGTAAGCTAAGGATTGACAGAACACGTAATGATGGCCAACTAAATGAACAATGCCTTAATTATTTATAAATGCAATACCAGTGCAGGAACACCAAAGCTGGCATCCAAAATTTGTCTTGATTTGATTTAACAGCAGTACTGTACAGATAAACAGACCGTTCTCAGGGCACAAAACAACATGTCACATGTGTCATTGCAGAACATGACCAGAATCCTTTTTAAAAAAGCGTATGAAGGCAGGGATGAGTTAGCGAATTAACAGACAGAGGATAGTGAACATGGGATATGGCTAGAAAAACATTTTCTATTGTAGTTCCACCCAGCTCCTTCAAACACAGTAGCCCTGACAGATTATCTATTTGATCCAGATGGTTTTCCTGCTTCCCTTTGAGGTAACAGCAAAAAGGAAACAGATGAAATACATGTCATACATACAAAATTAAGATAAAAATAAAGGTCTAGTCATTCCGACAGCCACCGGTCTGTTCCTGATACACCTCGATCACGTCCTCATCTTCCATTCCCAGCTGAAACAGAGATAAAAAAGAGAGTCAATTCTTTTGTACAGCTAAATGCAGCTTAAAGCAGTTGATAAATGCTGTTGTAATGCATTATCTTGTAGCAACCTTAAAGGGATAGTACACCCAAAAATGAAAATTCTGTCATCATTTACTCACCCTCAAGTAGTTCCAAACCTATATGAATGTCTTTGTTCTGCTGAACACAAAGACATTTTTTTCTAAGAAAGTTTATGCTGTTTTGGGGCACCATTGACTTCCATAGTAGGAAGGAAAATACTATGGAAGTCAATGGTGCCCCAGAACTGCTCTGTTTCCCTCATTCTTCAGAATATCTTCCTTTGTGTTCGGCAGAACAAAGAAAATCATGCATGTTTGGAACTACTTGAGGGTGAGTAAATAATGACTGAATTTGCGTTTTTGGGTGAATTATCCCTTTAAGTTTGCTACAAGATAATGCATTACAACATCATTTATCAGCTGTGATTTGAGCAAAAATACCACAGAGTTTTATAGGATACATGGCTTTGACATCAGAAACAAAAGGGAAGTTTTGTTCTCTTCCCTTTACTTGATGCAGTTTTACTCATGGACTTTAAGGGAATAGTTCACCCAAAAATTTAAATTTGATGTGACTCAAAATGGGATGTGAATAAGTTCATCTATTCATCTGAATAGATTTTGAGAAATTTAGCATTTCTAATGAAGTGAACGGGTGCCATCAGAATAGGAGTTCAAATAGCTGCAAAAAACGGCATGCAGCTTTTTGGGACTTAATATTTTAATTGGTGGACTGGAGTTGCGGGAATTATTTGTGGATCATTGTGATGTTATCAGCTGTCTGGACTCTCATTCTGACGGCACCCATTCACTGCAGAAGATCCATTAGTGAGCAAGTGATCCTAATCTGTTCAAATGAAGAAACAAACTCATCTACATCTAGGATGACGGGCAAATTTTCATTTTTGGGAGAACTATTTAAAAATATTAAATAAATAAAATAGGAGTTTGTGGGTTTTTTGTATGATTTATACAACAAGCAAAGTCACTCCCACTGATTAACCAGCTGTCTTTGATTGCTTACTAATTGTTCAAGAACACTTGTTTGAACAATTCACATGTATACTGAGGAAGGCTTTGAAGCTGAAACTAATAGATCTACCTTTTTAATGATTTAGCCCAGTTAATTAGAGGCTTCTTATCGCTACTACGAGTGCCTTAGAATAATTCCTCTTATCAGTTTGATATTTACCTCTAAATACTCAAAGATCACCGTTGATTATGCGAGAAGACCAGGGGTCTGTTATTCGTATCTCGCTTAATACATCCGAGATGATTTGAGAGATCTTCTAATCGTGATAACTGATCTCTGGCTAATTTGGTTCTTCAAACGAATTTGCGTATTAGATTAAAAAATCTGGATTAAGTTGTCTAAGATTAACTACATAAATGTATATAGATAAATTAAATGTGCTGTTTTTAATTTATTTGTATTTTTTTACATGATTATTTATCTATTAATTATTTATATTTATGATTTCTAGTATTTGTACAGGCTTTACATTTTTACTTCAGTGTTGTAATTAGCAATTCATTTAATTGTATCTTTGAAACAGATTTGTTACATGACAGCATTAATTACAGTTTCTTAAAGATCATGTTATCTGCATCTCCTGCACTTCATCAAGCCCATCCCATAATATCTGTCATCACTCAAATTAATGAACGGCTCAGATTAACTGTTAGCATGTGTGTAAGACTCCAATACAATTACAGAGTAATTATTTCATCACTAATAAATCTTTCAATGAGTAAAACTGTCTGTCTCTATATGTATTATAGACTACACAACATCGTTAGCTTATTTAAATAATAATTATTATTTTAAATTATTGTCCCTGGACCAGCAGGATACTCTTATAACCCTGGACCAGCAGGATACTCTTATAATAAAGTAGCGGTGGCTGTGACAGATTTTAAGTATTGATTCTGCTTAAAAAGATGCGATCTAATCCTGTTTACATTAAATAAGTTTAAGCTTACGGACCTGTTGCTATGACAGCAACTCCGGGATGAGCTTCAAGAACCTAATGATCCAAGATCAGGTGAAATCGGCAACAATCAAATCCAGCTAAATGAGTTAGCGACGTACGAAGAACGGACCCTAGTGCAGGACTCTTGGCTCCTGTTGTGTTTATTCATTTACAGAACAGAAATGAGCTACTTTTACATGGAGTATAAAAATCTGTTAATAATAATTTTTGGGCTTTGACACACTTTTAGGATTATTTGATAAAAAGAAAGTTCTACATGTGTCTGAAATAGACATTTTTGTAATAAACATAATAATAAATTAGCATTTTTAGCACCCAGATTTTACATGTGATAATATGTGATTAAGCTAAATTCGTAAGCGTTTATCGTGTAAGCGTCAATACAAATACAGTATCATTCTAGCTAGTATTATATAATAAGAGCTACATAGGCCCAAGTTTATTTTCAAATAAACCCTTTTCTCATATCACATAGTTTAGTACATGGTGGATGGTGCATGTCACACACCTGTCCATGTTGGCATCTGCATAATTTGGCTAGCTTCTACCTATGATTCGTGCAAAAATACCACAGAGTTTTATAGGATGCATGGCTTTGACATCAACAGCAAAAGGGAAGTTGTGTTCTCTTCCCTTTACTTGTTGCAGTTTACTCATGGAAGTGTGTACTGTACCTCTTTAGGGGTCTGGTTGTCTGCAATTCTCTGTCCCTCAAAAAGAAACCTTAGAGAGTTCATGGGTACACCCTGTATAAAATACAAAAACAAACAATGTCAAACCCAGAAACACCTCAGAGAGGCTGAACAAAATCAATAACCCTGTTCTAATATTTACATTTAGGTTGGAAAAAATTACTATTTAGCTGCAGCATATTTTCATGTCTACTGCAGTGCTCAGATTTACTACACATTACTAGTACATTTTACCTTTCAAAATGTCATACTTTTCCGAAATCAAATTTTCTTCTCAGTAGATTTTTTTAGGCTATATTGAACATCTGATAAATGGTCTTAATTGAAACTGTTAATATGCATGTTTCATTTTATGTATATTGTAGTAAAGTATCCATCCATATTGCATTGTAATACATCGTATATAGGACAGTCTATCACATGTTCTTCACATTCACTGTTATTCTCAAATGTATACGTTTGATACTTATTTTTTTCAGAAAGGCGACATTAAATCGATTAACACTAAAGGCTCGCTGCTGAAAATTCAGCTTTAAAATCAAAGGAGTAGGTTGGATTTCAAAATATATTAAAATAGAAAACAACTTGTTTTAAAAATCCTACTGAGCCCAAACGCTTGAACAGTATTTTAAAATCCCTGATCAAGAACAAATATGTGCTCGTGATGACTTACCTGTCTCTGACTGTAGGATTCCTTCAGCTTCTTTAAATGTGTCGTCATCTTCACTTTGAAGTGAATTTCACTGTTGTCCTGGAAAAAGGAATTATTAAATGACCAAATTATGATCTGATAACCTGAATTACACGGTGAACCAGAAAACACCTATTTACCTGACCAATCACTTTCAGTTTAATATATTCTCCATCTTTCTTCTCGCCTCCATCACTTGAGGGCTTGGTCTCCTGGTAAAACAAAACGAGAGCCATTGCTTTGTTTCCTATGCAAGGCAATAACTGAAATACTTATTCTGGAAGCAGATTCAGTTAATTATATTACATCATAAAATACATCTGATTTTATTTGTTCTTCAGCCTGATGCAGTTTGTTTGCTCAGTATTTTATTGTCATCTGCAGTCTATAGTGAGCGGTGTTTGGGAGCTTTGACAGTAAACATACAACCGGGTACAACTACGTTAACGTTACAGTAAAGAATCGCGGACTGATAATGCGACCACAAGACCAAACATAAATCAACATGACCAATGTGTAACAACTTTACCTAGTTAACGTTATATTATCTAAAATGAATGCAGAAATAGTGGCTCAGATTTGCAACATGGTCCATCAGCTCAAGCCAATATGAACTTTGCTTTCAGCGCCCAGAGCTGCTAACTAGCACCTAAGCTAAGTGGAAGGTTTGAGAAAGAAGTTCGCCTATTTTTCAAGTTTATAAACACAGTAAACGGGACTAATGTACAAAACACCGGAACTAAGCACAATATAAGGTTTAAAACACTACATCGTGACTTTCCCTATCCCCACAGTCAGTTAGCCATGAAAACACAGACAGGCTAAAAGATGGGCCCTCTTATTTTTATTTTCTACAAGTCCGTCTTTCTCCTTTCCTCTCACAAACAAGTTCGATTCTATAAAACGGGTTTAAACTCACCGTGTCTGACATGATATCCCGCAATGTACAGCCCTTCTTAAGATCACGACAGCTTGATTTAAACAACGAACTGTGATGTGAAGTAATGTGAGGTTTTGCTACCAGCAGACTCACAACACTGCGCCGTTGGCGTCATCGGAAAAGAGGCGGGACTTCCCGTGACGCTAAATCGTTGACCCAACGGTGTTGTTTTTCTCACCACGTTCTTTCTGATTGGTTCCATTCGCCTTCGATGAGGATGTGGTTGGATACTTCGGTGAAACGTGGGGAGGCATATACTGTGCCAAAGCCAATAGATGTTATCTTTGATTTTTACGAAAGATTCACTAAGGGTTAAAAAAATTACACAAACAATGTTTTAAAACAATTTTTTTAAGTTGGACTGTGGATATTCAACTTTAAACCAAAATAATTACTATACACTATAAACACACAGAGCGGATAATCTGAACATTAGCAGTTAGGAGCTGTTTTTTAAGTGAAAAGTCTGTACATGCGGTCTTGTAAATTACAAAGCAAACAACATGAGATTCCTCTAGTTCAGACGAGAGAGCGCATGCGCACATTTCATAGGCAGTACTGCGCATGCGCACACTGTCCCCATGTGCGCCTCGTGGAAAGCGACTCCTTGTAGCGGAAGGCTCTCAATGTGGGGAGCTCGGCAGTGAACTGTATTAGAGCAAGAACAATTATCAAAATGTTAGTGTTATTTGAAACTGCCGCTGGCTATGCCATTTTCAAGGTAAGTGTATTTGTTATGTTGCAATTAAAGAGTGATGTGTTTTGCAGAGGTATTCATAGATTTTGGTTAACTATTAGCTAGCCAGCATAGTTAGCAGTGCTATCTAACGAAAGACTTTCAGAAAGTCGCGTGCTAATAAATTTAAGTATTTTCGTGATTATACGTGCTGAATGTTTTTGTAAATACGTTCTTAAAGGGATTTTGAAGTGAGGTCGGTGAGTTTTGGGCCAGCGTGTGTCACGCGGCCTGCTTCGCAGCAAAGCCACGTTGTGTCTTTGAGACTGCTAAGAGAGCTCTTCACTGTCTGTTCTTCGAGTTAGGATGATTTTTAAATCCATTAGTCGTGGAAAATGTCGTTTAGTTCTTGCACAAAATTTGATATAGCCGAAAAATGCTGTTTACGCAGCTATTAAAGAAGCTCTTTACAATTTAAAGCGGCGGGGCAAGGGTCCACATGGTCGCTCATTTCGAGCACCGTACGGTTTGAGTTTTGGCGTAACGTTAGATGAATTATGACAGTACACTTTAATAATCAGCTTTTTATTTCGTGCAGGTCTTGGATGAACAGAAACTCCAGCAGGTGGACAGCCTGTGGAAGGAGTTTGAAACGCCAGAAAAAGCCAACAAAGTGTGAGTTGTACTTTTGTGAATGTAATTTAATACTGTGTTTTAAGAAATGCCCATAATAATAAATCATTTTGTTTATGGTAGAAATACACATCTTCACCTTGCACGCTTTCATGGGAAACCTGGGAATATCAAAAATGCTGTTTTACATGACTAGAAAAGTCACTGTTAACAAGTACATTTCTTTAGTGAATATTTTTTAGTTTGGTTAAGATATATTTTCTTGGACACAAATGTTATTTTAAATGATTTTGAAATCCTTAACTAACTTTGTAGTTAAACAACTGGTAATCTCACCTAAGGGTTGCAAAATTTCGGGAATTTTCAAGACTTTAAACTTTCCACAGGAATATATGGGAATAAACTGGAAAATTGCAGGAACTGGGAACTTGCATGTAGTTGAGAGCAAAATCTTGGTTAAAACAACCATATTTAATGCAATTTTAGTTTAATTTCTACACTACACATTGCTCAATCACATGCACACCGTTTACTGCAGGGCTAATGAGGCCACTATTCATTATTAACGTTACCCGTTATTCTTTTTTCAGGATTATTTGATGAATAAATAGTAAAATAAAAAAACATTTATTTCAAAATAGAAATCCTTTTTTTAACATTTAAACGTTGGGGTCAGTATCTTTTCTTTTTTTTTTACAAAATAAATTCATACTTTTATTCAACAAAGATGTGTTAAATTTATAAAAAGTAGTAGCAAAGACTTATATTGTTAGAAAAGATTTCTATTTTGAATAAACACTGTTAATAAGTTTTTATTCATCAAGAAATCTTGAAAAAAGCATCACAGACTCCTCCCCCCATTTTTTACATTTGTATTAGTTTGATGCATGTGAGCCTATGATCAAACAAAATGTTTATATATGATAGTGTTATACATTTATCAATTTCCAATTAATTCACAAAAGTTTCTGCAAATTCCCATAAGTTTCAAACTTGGAATATTTCCATAGTTTCCGGGAATTTACTGGGAATTTTCCGCCCCTTTGCAACCTTAATCTCACCACATTTACCTGGTTAAAATGTGTGGGAAAACTAAACTTTTTTTTTTCATCTTGGTAATCCGTCACGGTGTCAATCTCTGCATAAATGTCCTTTATTTTTATTCTCATTGGTGCATTATCAGTAACACCCTCTGTATATCTTTTTCCAGTGTAAAACTGAAGCACTTTGAGAAGTTTCAGGACACAACAGAAGCTCTTGCAGGTAACTATGCTGAATTGAAACATCAACACCTTTAGTGCTTTATTTATGGATGCAAAGCTATTTAACTGTCCTTTAGCTGTGTGTCTATGATGTATCTGTATTTCTGACTTATGCATGAGGTCACCAAACAGTAATTCGTCACTACCTCTGAGACCACAGATTTCACTTAATTCATGTGTTTCTAAATGTAAGACAACATTAATATTAAAAAGCACACTCATTCAAAATTCTTTTCTTTTGCCTGTCAATATCAGCGGCCACAGCGATGGTGGAGGGGAAATTGGGTAAAAGTCTGAAAAAAGTTCTCAAGAAAGTTGTGGCCAAGGAGGCTCACGAACAGCTGGCCATCACTGATGCAAAACTAGGAGGAGTCATTAAGGTAAATGTTGGGGAAAATCTAAGTACAGACCAGTGCAGTTTGCTTATGCATTCCATGTGTTTAAGATATTAGCTCTATGAAACACTACAAGCTGTGATGATGATGACCTTTGCGTCATGTTGCTGAAAATTCATGAGGCTTTTTTGTCACTACCTCATCTGAGCTTGTATACTCCTGGGCATAGTGGTAGAGTAATGGTTAAACATCAGGGCTGGTAATTGTAAGCCCATCACTAGTTCTCTGCTGTCTGTGCGCTGGAAGCCCCTTTAGCTGAGACTCTTTTTCGCCCCCTGCAGGAGAAGCTGAACCTGAGCTGTGTGCACAACCCTGCTGTGGCTGAGCTCATGAGAGGTATCAGAAACCAGATGGAGGGACTGATCACAGGTCTACCTGCCAAAGAGATCAGTGCCATGTCTCTAGGTTTGGCCCACAGGTTAGTTTAGTTATAAATCAACAAAAATCTAAATTTATCTCACGTCAATGATTATTTCTTGCTGACTGATTTCTTTTGAAGATACTAATCAGCATTCGTCACTACCGCTGAGACTCTCTGAGCAGATATTCACGTTAATCTCGACACAAGGTTTTGCACAGCGGTTGATTGGTTTTCTTTTCCTGTTTCCTCTCAGTCTTTCACGGTACAAGCTGAAGTTCAGCCCAGACAAGGTGGACACCATGATCGTTCAAGCTATTTGTAAGAATATGCTTATTTATTTGTGCATACTTGAGCCCATGTGTAGATGGGAAGTGGCTTAAACAGCTGTATTCTTTTCTCTCTTCCGCCCACCTGCAGCTCTGCTGGATGATCTGGATAAGGAGCTCAATAACTACATCATGCGCTGTAGGGAATGGTACGGCTGGCACTTCCCAGAGGTTGGCAAGATCATCACAGATAACCTGGCGTACTGCAAGAGTGTCCGCAAGATCGGTTAGTACACAAGCATTTTATGAGGATGTCTAGATCAGATCTGTCTGATGCTTTTCCTTTTTGTTGAAAATAAAAACATTATTTAAATTTTCCACACAAACAGCAAAGTCTAAAAGTCAGATTAAATAGAAAACAAACCTAGAAATATGTTAGATCACCCAAAAATATAAGTTTACTCCCCCTCAGATCATCCAAGACATCGATGAGTTTGTTTCTTCATCACAACAGATTTGGAGAAAGATATTCATTTTTTGCTAAACCATTCCCTAAAACGATGAGGTTAAGGTTAAATAAAGAAGTTACATTTTTAGGGTTTGTTTTTAATACAATTGTGAGAGGAATATTTTAATTCCATACAAATTATGTTACATGTTGAACTGTATTCTTCTTGTTTCGAATATTTAGGTGTTCGCACAAATGTGGCATCGATGGATTTGTCTGAGTTTCTACCAGAAGAGATTGAGGCAGAGGTTAAACTAGCTGCAGAGATCTCCATGGGAACAGAGGTGTCCGAGGAGGACATTGCCAACATCATGCACCTGTGTGACCAGGTGTGTTGAATGTAAAAATCAAGTTCAGTTGATGTATTTCAGCTTTGGTTTACATGATCAGATCTATTGTTAATTGGAAAGAAATTCTTATTATTTAAGGAGACGCATCACCTCTTGTGTATTTGTGTTTTATCTCCTTAATGTCTAGGTGATCGAAATAACAGAGTATCGCTCACAGCTGTATGATTATCTGAAGAATCGTATGATGGCGATTGCACCCAACCTGACAGTCATGGTGGGAGAATTAGTGGGAGCCCGTCTCATTTCACATGCTGGTAAGCGTGTTTTGGGAAAAGAAACAAGAACACAGTTGTGATTAGAAATGTTAATTACCTTGTGATTAAACATGAAAAAACGTGTTTGTCTCATCAGGATCTCTGCTGAACTTGGCAAAGCACCCTGCATCCACCGTACAGATTCTCGGGGCAGAGAAGGCTCTGTTCCGCGCTCTGAAAACCCGTCGCGATACTCCCAAATATGGTCTCATCTATCACGCCTCTCTGGTGGGCCAAACCTCAGCCAAGAATAAGGGTAAAATCTCCAGAATGCTGGCTGCCAAAACGTCCCTTGCCATCCGTTACGATGCCCTGGGAGAAGATACCAATGCGGAGATGGGAATAGAAAACAGAGCCAAGCTGGAAGTGCGATTACGCTACCTGGAGGAGAAAGGGGTTAGTTGATATATTACACTTCATTTATGATCGTGTCGCAAGCAGTGATGAATATGGCTTCATGTCACAGTCCTGAAAATACAGTGTGGGTCTTTAAGTCACTATCTCTTCTGAGCTTGATTTATATGCAGTTGTTGTATTCAGCAATTCTTTCATAGGAAAGGATACCAAAGCAACACTGAGTTTAGTGTCTGTATTTGCAGTCAGAATGCTAAAGTCTTGATAAATAGTTTTGTTTATTTTCTGTCTTAGATCAGACGTGTTAGTGGGTCAGGCAAAGCGCTGGCAAGGGCTGATAAATATCAACACAAGAGGTGAGTGTTCTTCATCCACAGTTTAGATCATACTTTACAACAACACTCTTGACACACTACTGATAACATTTTATATTTTTAATGAAAGAAATAAACTTTTATTCAGCAAGGATGCATTAAATTATCCAAAAGACATTTATGATGTTGCAAAAGATTTTATGTCTTCTGTTCTTTTGATCTTTATATTCATAAAAAAATCCTGAAACAACCGTTAAAAACAATTATTTTAAATTGTAGTAATATTTTTGAATATTGCTGTTCTTTCAGAATTTTTTACAGATCATTTTTCAAACGCAATTAAAACATTTCATTAAGCTTGAAAACATGCCAATGATTTATGTAAGCTTATCACATTTAAAATAAGTAATAAAAAATAAGTAAATGTAAAAGTTATGTTTTGTTTGTGGCCCAGTTCGCATATTGTGTATTGTGAATAAAACGCAGAGTTCACTTTTGGCCCCTACAGAGTTTTTCTTTTTCGGATGTACTTATTTTATATTTATAAATTATGCTATTTATTGACTTTCTGTCTGTAAGATCTGTAACTGATACAGGGAAACTTCATTGCAATTATTTCAATAACATTTAATCACTAGCCAAACCTGAATGGTGACAGCCTTCGATTTACATCCATTCTTTTACTTCCTGCCAGTGATGTAAAGGTATACGACCCGTCTGGTGACTCAACACTCCCCACCGTCTCAAAGAAGAGGAAGATTGAAGAGGTAGAGAAGAGTGAGGAGGAAGAGAAGCCGGTGGAGTCTAAAGCTAAGAAAGTAAAGAGGGAAGCCCCCGCAGAAGGTAAACATCCATACAGCGAGATCCATCCATACTGAGACTTGACCGGTGTTGCAGACGCATGTTAAATGCAGATAAACATTAAATCAATGTTAATCACAGGAGAAGCAGAGACACCAAAGAAGAAGAAGAAAAAGGAGAAGAAGAAAGCGGAGGAGGAATACAAACCAGAAGAGGAGGAGCTGGCCGTCAGCCCAGCAGAGGAGGTGAGAGGGGTGGAGAGATAAATTCATCTCTGGTTGATGGTGCATTTAATTCTGAGTCATTAATATGCTGATGTGGAGTCATTCTTTACGTTCAGCTTATCTAGGGACCAGATTTTACGTTGAAGCTCTTACATGTGTGTTAAGTACATCTTGCAGTTTCTACATGTTACTATTTATACTTTATAGATGACAAAAAAGAAAAAGAAGGAAAAGAAACGAGCGGCTGAGGAGGAGCCGAAGGAAGAGGAGGAAGAAGCGGCAGTCAGTCCAGCAGAAGAGGTGAGGACCTGATGCCAAACGCCTTTATAACGTATTTTTTTATAAAACCTAAAGCACTTATTTATTTTACAGACAACAGAAAAGAAAAAGAAAAAGAAGAAAAAGGTTAAAGAAGAGGACGACTAGATGAATGGGACTCTTTTCCATGAACTTTGCTGTATATAAAATTACATTTTTATAGTTTTTGGACGTCATATTATGGTCACATCTCCTCTTTTCTGTGTCCGGCCCAACTCACAATGAACTTTCCAGTGGACTGTTATTCGTTTAAAAACGTTTTCTTTCCATATTGCTTGATTTGCAAGAGAAAAGTCCATAAGATTGATATATTTTGATGCTCCTCCTGTGTTGAGTTGTACTGGATCATATGGTTCAGTTAGACTTTTATAATTTTAACGTTTTAAATGAGGATGGGATCACATTATAAAAGAAATATCTGTGAGTAGTACGTTTTGTGATGTAAACTGGGTCATTTGTGTCTCAGGATTATTAAAAACGGTATGTTTCTAGTATGTTGGCTCATTGACTTCTGTTTAGATTTTTCTGGTTTAATGCATTATACAAAGTGTGCTATTGATTTGTGGTTTAGTAAGACTCATCATTGAACTTCAGTCACGGTGCTGCTTGCCCAAATCTGCAACACTTGACCTTTTTTAATTAAAAGCTTTTAGATTCAAATCCAAAGCACTTTGTTCCGGATGATCTTAATCCCAAAGAGGAAATAAGATGCTGCTTACAAATGAAACGACCGTGAGGAAATTTAGCCAAATCTTAGAATGGAGTATTTTGTGTGTGTGTCTGTGTTTTACATTCCTCTCTGGTTCCTCCTCTATCCTTGTTCAGTAAGATCAAGCCAAGAAACTTGGCCAAAATACAGCATAAATTTAGCCAGCCATCAGCATGTACGAGGTCTAATGAGCAGGAGATGGAGCAGCTATTTTGATTATCTCTAACATGAGAGGAAGTGTCAGAATCTGGATATCTCTGAGCCAAGATACAGTAAATCACGGTTCTTAAGGAGAAAGAAGCTCTTTTTTGAGATGCGTAGGCAAGAAAGCATAGAACTTGGTTATCAGTTTGCTCTCAAGCATGAAATGCAAAATGTTACACCAAATTCAGTTTGTTTTTCACCAGTAAATGCAATGGCTGATATGATACTGGAAAAGAGCCAGCGTTAACTTAAACTGGAGTATTTTGCTTCTGGTGTTCCTCGACATCTATGCTTTAAAGTCATATACTGGTTCAGCAAAGAATATTAATTGGGTGTTCACAATCTATATCAGTGATTCTCAGCATTTTTGACTCCAAGGCCCCTCATTGTCCACAATATTTAAAGGCTCCATGACTTTCCCAGTTGATAATGATTTCCTGGGTTAGGGTTATCCAGTAAAATATCTTTGGCTTAACTAGAAAATAGAATTAAGAACTAATGTTGTATATTGCCATTACAAATGTTTTATTTGTTATAAAATGTATGTGGAATTACAAGATTTTATTAATTTACATCACAAAAATGGGATAGAATTTTTGTCTTTTAAAATCTTGAGTCATCTTAAGGCTCGCTAGTGTGCACTAGCCCCTTATTGAGAACCACTGATTTATATGGTTCTTTAGATATTGAAAGAGGTTATTGATGTTTCATTATAAATGGGAGAAGTTGTACATAGACTATTTTTAATAAAATTCACTAGAATGATTTTTATGCAACTGAAATAGGTGCTAATATTGTGTCAGGCTGACACTTGGAGTCTTTTTTTTTTGTAAGTGTTGACATGTTTATTCCATAGATCCCAGAATTTCCTCGATTAATAACAGTGTTCAGCATTATCATTAAAAGCAGATCCATTCATCTTCAGCTTAATGTTTCTTGTTGAGAGCGCTCCTTAAATGGTGAGAATGAGTTGCGGTGGCAGAGATTCATAACGCAGCAAACGTCTGCCCTTGTTCTCTGGCTCCGTAACCCTTGCCTTAGTAGCGCAGCTCTCTCTGGTCCATTTTGGCTATTAACATGAGAAAAAGGTTTTATCAGGAACTTAGACAGATTTATGGACTTAGCCTTGACCATTTCTTATGGATGGGAGCCCATGTTTGCAAGGCTCTGGAGCTCTGGATGTGAATAACCGAGGATGGTCCTGTTGCTCACCACACAAACACAACACATCTTTAGCCATGTTTATGGAGGTTGACATGATTGAACCGTTGTCTTTCTAGACAGGGCATTTATTTAGTATAAAACCTGATGCAAGTAGCAAAGTATAATCTAGATATCAAATGCTGGGAAATAAGCTCCTTAGAAATTCCATGGTCATTTATATCCATGTGATTAAGTCAGGCTTTGGTTTTGTTAAATGATATAGATGACAACGATGATGACCTTTGACCTTTAGCAATGACTCCACATGTCTGTCTTGATAGATGTCATTGTGTTTATTTATAACAACATAAATAAAGTTCCTCTGGAATATCTTCTACAGCAAAGAAGTCTCTCAAAACACATTATTTTGATAAAAGAATCGTTTTATTCTTGTTCTAAAACATGTTTTTCTCATTTAGGATTGAACTATTCATGCATGGGTTAAACAGTGTTAAGGATGGTCCTAAATTTATTTCAAGAATTGGACACAAATGTTTTTAAAATAATGAGAAACATATTTTCAGTCAAGTGTGAGAATTAAGACCATGTCACTGATTTTCATGCTCAACAGAAAAAAGCTCCAGTATCTTGCAGAGGTGCATGTTGAATGTTAATACAGCACCAAATATGGCAGTGCATCCTCATTCGTAAAGTAAAGGTTTTGTGTTTCAAGGGAAATTATTCTTGTATTAGTTTTTATTGTCTCTAATAATTTTAAATGATTTGGGATTTGTGCAGTTAAATAAATAAGAATAGCTGTGTTTTAGTGTGGCTCTGCTAAGCTACCCATGATTGAGAGGACATGGGCTTCTCCCCTCATGTGTGGTTGCCAAGTGTTCCCTATAACAATCCTCCCTTCCCACTAATCAAGACATTCATTTTATTACTATCAAGGGCAAAATATGCATATTAAACCCCAACTCTCAAGATACAGACAGCCAGTGGAGATAAAGTGACCTGTTAATTTAGTTATGCTCTAAAAGAACATGAAGGAATATTCTAGATTAAAAGTTAGTTCTAGAACTAGAACTAGAAAGCATATATGTGGGTCAAAATCCCAAATATACCATGACCCAAATGATTTACTTCTATAAGTATTTCCTAAAATGTAAAAGTTTTACAACATGTTTTTTTTTACATGCATATTCTCTTGAAATATATTTTTGTACTTATATTATCATTTCTCATTTTATTTTTATTAAACCTTTTTAATAATAACAGCAAACAAATTGTGAAAACAATAATTTTACTTCATTGAGGAATTTATGGAATGCAAATTAATTTCACACACTTTGTGTGTGTGTGTGTGTGTGTGTGTGTGTGTGTGTGTGTGTGTGTGTGTGTGTTGAAAGTGCTGTTATGTGTTTTTGACCCACATATGCATTTAGTGGTTCAATAATACATGTTAATATCTATTGATATGATGTGGCATAATGTCTGTTACCACAGACAATATTTTCTCTCACAACCGACTACAGTATAAATGTAGAATAATGTATAAACACGTCTATATACTAGTGTTTAATCAAAATGAAAGGAAAATTATGTGTAAATATCTAGTATTTGTGTGGTCAAGACAACAAAAAAATTGATTGTATTTACAAAAAGTACTCGGATGCATCAGTGTTTTCTAACAGTTGGTGAATATCTTCAGTCCTTTAGTCTGCTTTCACCGGGGCACGATGCCTCCTGATTGATCTGTGCTCCTGACAGTCGCTCTCCTATGTTCCCACAGTACAGGAGAGAACGCATGGGCCATTTCTGTACAAGAAGACACAAGTCTTCAACATACTCAAAATACTCAACATATTGAATCCTTCAAAAAAACTAGAATAATGTTTCAATAATGTCAAACTTTAAAGAGATATAGCACTATACACCCATAACAGTTTATTTCTGACAGTGTTCTCCATCACATATTGGCCTAATATTAATCAACTTTCACCTTCACAGGGTGCAGGTACTCTGCTCTCTGCAGGATGGTATGGTCCCCCAGCATCCCACCCTGGTCCAGTGTTTCGGTCAGGTGGGCGATATAGTTAGTGGCCAGGACCAGGACGTCCAGTTTGGAGAGCTTTGTGTCTGGAGGGACGGAGGGTAAAGCAGCCTGCAGGCTATGGAAGGCTTGTCTAAGGTTCCGAACACGACTCCTCTCTCTCGCTGCATTCTCAGGAGAGTTTTGGGTCTTACATGCCCTGGATGGAGTTATCGGTCCAGACCTCACCTAACACGATAAAAAGAAACGAGGGAAAACTTCTTACCATGTTTTGTGAGTCTTTTAGAAGTGGGTCCGACTTTACATTAGGCATCTTCAGTTACTCGTTGTATCAAACTGCTAGTTAAATTGTTAGTTATATAAAAAAGTACTTACAGTATTACAGTGTAATTACCCAAGAAAGTACTGGCACTATAAAGTAACTACATGGGTTAAGGTTAGGTAGGTTCAGGGTTAGTACCTAGTGATTACCCAGTTATTGTTATTGCTAACAAGTACATATGTGGAAAAGGACTGTAAAATGAAGTGCTATCAAAAAAGATTAATTGTTTGGTTCAATGTGGGACTGCAAAACACTTTTGCTGCTACTGAGGTGCATATGGGTAGGTTAAGGACAGGTTTAGTGGTATGGGTAAGTTAACAGTGTAATTACAGATTTATTTACTTTAATTACAGCCCTGATTATGTGCATGTGTTTTTAAAACATAAGTACAATGTAATTACATTTATCTACACAATAATTGCATTGTATGGTGACACTTTATATTAAGATGTTATTGTTACAGTGTAATTATACATTTAAATATTGAGTAATATTAATTAGCTACATATGGTTAGGGTTAGGATTATGGTTATTGCATGTAATTGATTGTCATTATAATAGTAAGAACATGTAACGTGCATTCAAAGCTTAAAATAAAGTGTTATGCATTGCAGACTTAAAAATGTTCCCCAAACGTATAAATAAAACAAAGATTAATGGAATATATTTTACAAGAAAATTCTATGTCAGTCTTTCTTCTTCAAAATTTTGTTCAATTCAGTGTTTGCTGTTTCTTTGTAATTGTTTGTGGAATTATCTAACAATTTCCAAGTGAAAGATTGTTTCCACGCTATTTTTAGTGTATACAATTATACATTTAAATGTTAGTAAATGGTATTTAAATATACTTAATATAAAGTGCTTTGGAAATCTTTTATAAGAGGTTCAAAAGAGACCACTGATGAAAAAGCTTCAATTCTGCCTATTTTTATTATAAATTATATTAACATCAAAAAAACTCAAGCGAAAAGTTACACAAATTTTAAGTATTTTTAATAGCTGTAGAATGATTTTTTTAATTTCTTAACTTTATTTATAATGTATTTTTGTTAATATTTATTTAGAATAATAGTTTTCTATTAATATAAAAAATCCATTCAATTGAACTAATTTGGGACAAATTTTGAAAACATACAACCACAATATGTAAAAAGCCATGAAATTCACTTCTGATGCACAACTCGTGATTCTCGTGAACTCGTCTCATTCCTGTTTATAACCAAACATTTGAAATCCTTGTGAGCGCTAACCACTTCTTCCTTCACTCACCCACTTCCTTGGCTCTCGATGTGTTGCCTGTTTCACGCATGGTTGTGTCCATCGCTGCGTCCGCACACTTTTTGCTCCCATCTCCCTCCTCTCCTGTGCCACATCCCCTTCCAGCGCTCGCTCTGCCATCAGAACCACCGGCGAGACCACCGAACCAGTGTGTAAATGACAGCCTGAGCATCTCCTTCGAAATGCTTGAAGGGGTTCGGCCCTCTCCTCCACCCAAAGGCCCAATGTCCATCCCCTCCATCTGCCTTATCTGGTGAGGTAATGTGGGGATCTTCAAGCGGTTCGTTATCTCTCGCCCTGCCTCCCACGGGTGCTCACTGCCAAGGGAGCGGACTCAGGAGTGTTGCATGGTGTCCCTAGGCAGGTCAGTAACAGCGGAGGGTCTTGGGAAAAGCAGAGAGGCCTCTCGCAGCTGTGGACCCACAGCAGACACAACCTTGACCCCTCGGCCTGCTGGGACGACGTGACCCAAGCGATGCGAAGTTACTATGTCAGCTGTCAGCTTGATGTGTGTTGATCAGACTGCTTGGCACATGTTTGTCAAGGATCTTTGGATAAAGAGATGTGATGTTGTTGTTGTGTGAAAACATGAAATATTGCTGTTCATTGGGAAACTGTGATGTATACAAGAACACAAGAACAGGAATAAGAAGGACATGATTATATTAAAAAAATATGTTTGATTTGCTAAACACATCTGTTGTTTAACTGCTACTCGCTGATAAAACATCACATATTTGAAGAGAAAACAGGAAAATAGAACAAAGTTCCTTTGTACTTGCACAATTGATTGAACTATGCATTCAGACTTTCTAGTGATAGAAGTAAAAAAAAAGTTCTGTCTAGTCTAATATTGCAGAGACTAGCTACTTGTTAAGGAAATGTTATTGCTCAGAGGGTGCTCTTATAAAGCTCAAAATATATACTTTTTTTTTTATACCACATATTTTGGTTTGATGTTATTTCCTTCCTTAGAGAAAATAACAATAGAATTAAATATGTAAAAATCATTAACATATTTAAGAGCATGAGGGCAATCACAAAACCTGCCAGAGCAATCTGGCAGAGTAAATCCTCACATTTCACCCCAAAATGAAACAAAAGTATATTTTTCAGGACCATATATGAATATATACAATCTTGGGCAAAAAAGAAAAAAGCCAAGGCCAAAATGGCTACACACTTAGCTTTTAATTACTTTAACCACAATTAACTGGTAAGGAAGTTAGCAAGAATTAAGCAAATGCACTCTTAAATAGCCATTGCTGTCTGAAAATCAAAACAAAAAAACATCGCCATGAGTATTTTCTTTTGACAGAATATGTGAAGTTTGATTCAGAGTGGTCCAGCAGAATCGTGTGGAGGAATGAATCACGATAAAACATGAGCTGCACGGTGATGCATCAGAGCGGTGTCTTTGAAGGTCTGGTGAGAAAGACAATAATGAATGCATCTCTACCACAGTGACAGTGAAGCACGGAGGAAGATGTGTCATGATGGGGAGCCTTTTCACCTGCTGGTATGGGGAGCTGCTTCACTGTGAGAAGTTAGTTAATGCTTTGAGATATAAGAGTAGATTGCAAAATGGCTTGCTTCCCACGACTGAAATTTATTTTGATCTAAGGAGGAATGATCAGACTTTTTTTTCACTGCAAAGACAACCAAGAAGTGACCAGTAATTATTAGTGGTTAAAATGGTAATTGAACAATATATTGTAAGCAAAATATTTAGCTATTTTTGGCTTGGCTCATTTTTAAATAGGCTATATATATATATATATTATTTTTTTAATATATATATTATACAGTAAATGTGTGTGTGCCTGGTATAACCTTCATTATGGGGTCCACATATCCCCACAAGGATAGGAATACCTTATGGGGATATTTAAATTTTTGGTCCCTATGAGGTTAAGCTTATAAATCATACATAATTTAAAAAAAAAAATGCAGTAAGTTTTCTGTGTTGGTAGGTTTACGGTTAGGGGATAGAAATACAGTTTGTACAGTATAAAACCATTACTTCTATTGAATGTTATGTCCCCATAAAACAGAAAACCAGTGTGTATGTGTGCCATGAATTGTGACATTATTTTCACAAATATATTACATTTATTTCATATTTTATTAATTACATATACTATGAATACTGAGAATGAAACAACAACAACTGTTTTGGGACAGGGCTGTACTTAATGTTTCATTGAAAATATCTTATGGACCCGTGTTTCATTTTGTTTTTGTAAAATGTAGTCTCTTGTAAGGTGAAAGTGTTTTGGGTTGTGGATTATAGTAACTCTGAGTACTGTGTGAGTCTCGCTTAGACATTGTGATCTCTTTTCTAACTCTATATTGGATCTTTTTTTTCAGGAAAACATTTGAGAAGCAGGGGAGAGCAGTAGAACCTTTCCATTGTCTAGCATATCGTTATTTAAAATGGGTTTGCATTACAACAATCATACTTTACAACATTTATACCGTCTTCTTACTGGAAATCCAAGTCGCTTTATCTTTTATTTAACTCAACTCAGACATCAACAGTTGCAAGCGCATTTGTCGACCATCGATTGCTCTGTGATCGACTGCCGTGTCTTCATCCGCACACATTGGGAACCACATGGTGGCGAAGTGGCTCCATACAGAGTGAAGTTCGCCAGTAATCAGATACGTTTTCTAAATAGTTACAGTCTAATAAGATAAAATGTCGCAAGTACAGGCCCGGTTCTTCACCGTAAACAAAAAGTGAGTATATTTGGTGTGCATAATACAAACGGCTGACTTGTTTAGCTTAGCTAGAAATGAGATACCCAGCTGATTTTGCGTAGTAGTATTCATAGTGTTTATATAGTGAAAGTCGTTGTGCTCATTATCAGTTGTTAAAGATAAGTAGATGTAGGCTGTGTTTGTACGAGATGTAAGGTGTTCTCGTGCTCTTCTCTGTAGGTATCTGATAGATGATGTCCCTTTCTCCATCCCTGCTGCCTCGGAGGTGGTGGACCTCAGTGGTGTCATCAACAAACTGCTGGAAGCTAAGAAGGGTCAGCTTGTTAACCATTTATTCTTTATGATCACCTGTTTTCACCTAGTTATTATGCTGTAGTATACTGACTAAAATCATTTTCAAAACATTGTGTAGAATCTAATAATAAGATTATCACAATGGATTTAAGGGTACAGACACGTCCTATCTTAATTCTTGACTTTCTCGTCTCTTCAGATGGATGGGTTGGGATTTTAAGTTAGGATGTGTCTGTAATACAGATTCTGACTGTTGGAGCAGCAGTGCTTGATTCTGTTTAGTCTCTTTGTACAGATGGACACAAACATGTTGAGTTTGATTTCCTGGTTCAAGGTCAGTTTCTCCGCACTTCACTGGCCAATCACATGGAGACCGAGAACATCTCAACGGTATGGCAATGCATTTCATGTAGTCTCACCACCAGCTCACATCTATGGACTGCCTACAGTCTCTTCATTGACTCCTATTATCCGCACAGCGATTACAAGCTCCAGTCAGATTGCTTGACAGTAACATATAGTTTCAGTTAGACTATGTAAGACTGAATTTAAAGGAATAGTTAAACCAAAAATTATAATGATGTCGTTATATACTCATGTTGTTCAAGCCTGTAAGACTTCTGTTTATCTTTAGAACTCAAATTAAGATTTTGTTTTAAAATTGTCTCAACATTTTGTACAAAAGATTTCTATTTCCAAATAAATGTTTCTTTGAACTGTCTCTTCATCAAAAATCCTGAAACAATATGTAAAATACATAGATAAATAATAAGCAGGAGAACTGTTTTCAACATTGTTAATTTTAAAAGAAAATATTTCTTGAGCATCATATCAGCATATTAGAATGATTTCTGTCTGATAATGTGATACTGAAGACTTTGCTTTGCCATCACAGGAATAAATTACATTTAAAGAAACAGTTATTTCAGATTGTAGATTCAAATAGTAAAAATAAAAAACATTGTAAAAGTAATCCTTGGTGTAATTGTTTAACTTAGTTCAAGCTGTGTTTAATGGTTAAACCGCTACGAACATGAAACAGTTAATCTGTTCAACTTCCAATAATATATTTGTAGTTTGGTTAAACGCTGGTGTGTGTTATATGTGTGTGTTTACAGGAAGAAGTGGTGGAAATAGAATATGTGGAGAAGTTCACAGCCCCGCAGCCGGAGGAGTGTATCATGCACGATGACTGGATCAGCTCGGTGGAGGCAGATTCTGAATGGTGCATTTCATGCTAAACTAAACTGAAGTCAAAATCTATTTTCTTGGGCCTTTTGTGGCTGATATATAAAACTCTTTCCTCTGCACGAATCCCAGGATCCTCACAGGCTCTTATGATAAGACTGCACGGATTTGGTCTATGGAAGGGAAGGCAGTGATGACTGTGGCTGGACACAGCGATGTTGTGAAGGATGTAGCCTGGGTGAAGAGAGGTTCGAATCTTTTCAGTATGAGATGCCTAATGTCATTTGTATGTATCTGTAAGAGTTAATTTATTGATGCATGAGGTGTCTTTTTCTGTTTGATGGTTCTGTGGCTTCTAGATGGTCTGAGCTCTCTGCTCCTGACCGCATCTCTGGATCAAACGATCATATTATGGGAGTGGAATTCCGAACGGAACAAAGTGAAGGCCCGACACTGTTGCCGTGGACACGCAGGAAGTGTAGACACCGTTGCCGTCGACCCCACTAGGACGAAGGTTTGTGTGTTTGCTACTCTTTCAGTCTGTTTGACTTTTCTAATGTTAAACAACATATTTAGTTTGCTAGAGTCTAATCTTCTGTTTTCTCTTCAGTTTTGCAGCGGCTCATGGGACAAAATGCTTAAGATATGGTCAGCAGGTATGTTTTCTTTAGAATATTCAATGAGATGTTTAAACTGTCTAAGGTTATATACATTTACATATTATTATCCATTTGTATATTGTTATTCCCTATTTACAGCTTCTGTCATGAAAACAAATTCCCCGTATGTGTAAAGATACCTGTCAATAAAGCTCAATCTGATTCTGAATTCAGAAAGACAAGATATACAAACACCATTCATAAAAGAAAACAATGAAATGATGTCTAGTAATTCTTTTAGAACAAAGCTGACTTGTATTATTGTTGTCCTCAGTGCCAACAGAGGAAGAGGATGAAACCGAGGAACCAAACAGGCCACGCAAAAAACAGAAAACCGAGCAGATGGGGCTCACGCGGGTTAGCATCTCTTGACACAAGGACTCTTGTTATTAATTAGTTAATTAATTAATTTTTGAGACACAAAATCCCTTTCACGGACTTTTTCATTAACTGTTCCCATCTGGTGGAATGACCTGCCCAACTCAATCCGAGCAGCTGAATCCTTACCCATCTTCAAGAAACGGCTAAAAACACATCTCTTCCATCTTTATTTGGCCCTCTAACTCTAGCACTCTCTATTCTAATTCTAATTGATCTAATCTGTCTTGATTTTGTAAAAAAAAAAAACATTTGACCCTCTATCAATTGCATATTTATTCTCTAACTGCTAGCTTTTCTTGTAAAACTAACACTAAGTTTAATTTTTCTGTAAAAACAAAACAAGAAAAAAACGAAAGAACTATCCTTCCTACATGTACTGTGTTAGGCTAACCAGGACTTGTCATAGCACTTGCATGTTGTTGCTCTTTTGTTGGTTTTTGGTTGCTTCTATAATGTCCTCATTTGTAAGTCGCTTTGGATAAAAGCGTCTGCTAAATGACTAAATAAATCAAATAAAATGAATGCTTTGCAGTTTTATCAATTCTTTTTATTCCGCTCTAGACTCCCCTCATGACTTTCTCTGGTCATAATGAGGCAGTGTCCTCTGTGCTCTGGATGGACGCTGAGGAGCTGTGCAGTGCATCATGGGATCACACCATGCATCTATGGGATGCAGAGACTGGTGGACAGAAGAGTACAATAGTGAGTGACACTAGTTCAGCAGAGAAATATAGTAATAGATCTATTACATTAAATAAATCATTTTTCAGTTCTCTAGTGTCTGCATTGTGTCACAGATACAGAGCATAATAATATGCTAGTTATTTATGAACTACTTATAAATAATAATAATAATGTATTATTGTTGTTGTTGTTTCTAAATAACAATTTGTAAATAACATCAGTTACATGTATTTTATAAATTATTTATAATCAACAGTTTATGCTTATTAATACTTTGTTCCAATTTTTATTTATAACATAATTTATTTAACTTGTTTATAAATAATAATTAGAATAATAGTAATAAAACTAATTATTATAATAAAATAATTATTGTGATGGGTGGGGGTTCCAGTACAAGTGAAGTGTGTAGTTTTTGCACCACTAGTGTCACCAAGCATGAAATAAAAGACTTGTTTCTGAAATGTTTTTCTTTCTGCCACTGAACAGACAAATGGAAAGTTCCTTATTAGTTATCTTAATCGTACACCATTGGTTTAGCCGCTGTTGATCTGTTGGGCTGATCACAATGTTTTCGGCTTACTACTACTAGTCTCTGTATATCAAGTTGTGTCAGGAGAATGTATTTTAAGAAATGAGAAATATACACGCATTACCTTTAAGGACTGTTGGATTTACAGACTGATGTTCTTGCCTTGCAGATGGGCAGTAAGGTTTTTAACTGTATCTCATACTCTCCACTGTGTCGCCGTCTGGCCTCGGGCAGCACCGACAGACATGTGCGTCTATGGGACCCAAGATCTAAAGGTGACTATCAGAGATCCCTTTCATACCAAGTTATATTCATTGCTCATATCTCTTGTTTTGTCCAGACGGCTCTCTAGTTCTCCTGTCTCTAACGTCCCATAACGGTTGGGTGACGGCGGTCAGGTGGTCTCCATCTCACGAGCATCAGCTGGTGTCAGGATCTCTAGATAATGTGGTCAAACTGTGGGACACAAGGAGGTGTGTTACATTATAATCCCAAACCATCCTGTTCTCGCATGTCTGTCCCTAACAGTCCTGGTTTCTTCTTTACAGCTGTAAAGCTCCACTGTATGATCTTGCTGCCCATGAAGACAAAGTAATGTGCGTTGACTGGACAGAGAATGGGGTATGACAATTCATCCAAATATTTGTTTTACTAGCACTGTTAAATGCCATAAGAAATCAAATCGGTTGTTCACACCGAGATTAATATTCTATGTGATAAACATTTTAATTTAAACTAGATAGTAAAGTTTGTAGACAAACTTTGATGTTGGCTTTAGAAAGTCTAGACTGAAAGTTTCAAATAGTAAATTTTTTCAAGATATCATGATTTAACACACTGCTAGTGTTTTATCTCATTTCTAGCATGTTTTCTAGCAGGATTTATCACACTTGTAGCCTTGGCACACTGCTTATTTCTAGACGATTTAGCACACTGCTAGTATGTTTTAGCATAAAACACTGCTAACCTGTTTTTGCACATTGTTACTATGTTTCTAGCATGATTTAGCATACTGCTAGAAGGTTTTAACTTGTTGTTAGCCTATTTCTTGTAAAAGTTAACATTTTAAACAAATTTTATTTGAATGAAAGCCAGAAAATTTTATTTAAAACTTAATTAAAATGTTAAAACCACTGATTAGAATGATGTACAGCATTAAACTAACATTTCTGAGTTTATTTGTTTTTATTATAACCAAAGGTAATTATAAGCTTAGCTTTGAGGGCCTTCAAATATTGTCTTGTAGAGTACTTTTTCCGTAAATAAAATTAAATAAAAATAAAAACTAATTCTATAAACTCATAGTCATATAAACCATTAGTCTAAGGTTTTTTTTCTGACTGTAAGGAATGTCCTTTACCTACTTCCTGTTTCAATAGAAAATACATAGTAAAGAAAACTGTATGTTAAACCATTTCATGTGGTCTTTAAGAGTGAGTAAACTTGAAGTATATTTCTGTGGATTTATCACAATTTCTCTTCTCTGTCTGCTTTTGTTTCTAGCTGATTTTGAGTGGAGGAGCAGATAACAAGCTCTACACATACAGATACTCGGCATGCGTCTCGGATGCAGGAGCGTAGAACACTCTTCTCGACATTTCTCTTCAGAATCGTCATGGGAACATAAGCAACATCAACTTTTACTTTATCACCCACAATAAAATGTACATTATAAACCAGCTACAAACATACAACACAACCTCACAGCCTTACGAGAGACAACACAAACAAATATCTGTGTAAATCATGTGTAAACCCATTGTTATGTACATTGACACATTCAGTTCAGTCTGGTGCTTTACATATGAATTAATGTTTTCAAGAATCATTTGATTAGCTTCTGTGCAGAGAATTAGGCTTTATTGTCTCATCCAGCCTCATTCAATGTGACAAATTACATAACGGTTTACCAATGATTTGCACTCACATAGTCTTATGTTTCTGTTCACAGTAATATTCAGTGTTTAATGCTCAATACGCCGTCTAAAACCAGTCATGTGTCAGTTTTACTCTGTTGCCTTTACATAACAAATCATAAAAGTTAAATTTGTTAAATTGTTTGGTACTTGTGTGGTAAATTGTGAAGTGTTCTGCAGTTTTAAAACCTTGAATTTGAAACTATATATTTTGATTGTTCTTTCATTAAATATTATACTATTCCAGATAATGTTGATCTTGGGACTGTATTGAAGTGAAATAAATTCTAAATTCCAGTTAAAATGGTGAATGTTTTATTTCAGTTGTTTGTTTTTGAGAGCCGCCGGTGAGCGTCCAGCCGGCAGGTGGCGGTAGAGTTCTGGGTCGGTTCACATTTCTCAACTGTTTAGTTCGTAGAGAAAGAGCGTGCTGGATATGGCCGCTACAGCAGTGACGTACTAATCAATCCTGCGTTTTTATATTCAATGTGTTAAACCACCGCTGAATTCACAACGGAGAGTGTTTTTTAGGGCTGACACGATGGGGAAGAAAGATAAGAGTGATAGAGGTAAGATGGATGCCATGCTTTCGAAATAAACAGAATTTAATCTAAATGTTATGGACTGCAATATCTGCTGTTATCTAACGTTAACGTTACCATGTTTAACTAATGCAGCAGTAAATATTACAGAGGCATGATGTTAATAGATAACCATGAGCTTATTTATGTTCAAAAGTAATATTATATAAACACTATGGTGGTATACAATCTAAACAAACTGCCTAAATCAGAAGTGCTCAATCCTGTTCTTCCATTTCATTGTGAAAATGAATGCCTTTACTTATATTGCACTTGTAGTGTACTTAAAAAAGTGAATATATTAAATAGGTGTATTGTGTGTACACACTCTCAATCACACTCTCTAACACACACACACACTCACTCACTCACTCTCTAACACACACACACAACATTCTTGTAGATAAAAGTTGTATAAATTGTGCTTAAGGGTGCTTAAAGAAAGTAGACCTTCATGAATGTTTGTAAAAGTACACTTTGCAATAATGTCCAATTAAAAGTTTTACTTTGCATCTTAAGTCATATTTTGATAATAGTTTGTCATGTTTTGAAGAAGTGCACTTATTTTGATGTGTTTGTTCAGTACAACATACTAATTCACATGTGAAGTACTTGATTGCAATTTTAACTTTGTGATTTGATATTGAGTTTTTTTACACAAGTGTGTAATTAACAATTTATTAAAATGAATGACACACAAGTTTCAACACAAATTACATTTTAGTTTACTATAAATGCATGTCAGTGCATTCAGCAGTACATTTTGATCATATTTGACATTATTAGTAATTATGAAATTACATAGAAATACTTGGGTGGATCAAAAAATCATTCTTAAGTTCAATTAGCTGCATTAAATGAAAATTAATAGTAGAAAAACATTACATTTGCAGTTACACTTAAGAATATTCTTAAGTATATTATTTACGTTGTAGACACAGTGTAGATCCGGATATTGTTTCTAAATGCTATTAACATAAACTATTGCTAAAAACACCAGAGCAGCGAGGTCTTCTGATTCTTTTGGAACTCAGAGGCAAGGTTTAAACTATAAACAGATCTTCTAAAATCATCTAAAATCGCTTAAGTGGTTGTTTTTTTCACTTTAGATAAAAAGTCCAAGAAACGTTATTATGACGAGGAAGAGGATGATGAAGAGGTGATGGGCAGTGAGTCTCAGGAGGCCATTCCAGCAGCTGCTGGGAAGCAGGTGGATGAATCCAGCATTAAACTGGATGAGTATGGAGCCAAAGACTACAGACTACAGATGCTTCTCAAGAATGACCACACTTCCCGGCCCCTATGGGTGGTAAGACTAAAGATCCTTGATTTATTAGGCAGTTACAACAGAAGCTACGACTATCCCATTATGTATGTGTCTGACTGTTATAGGCTCCTGATGGTCACATCTTCCTAGAGGCTTTCTCTCCCGTGTATAAATACGCTCAGGACTTCCTGGTGGCCATATCAGAGCCGGTGTGCAGACCTATCCATGTGCACGAGTACAAGCTGACGGCTTACTCTCTATACGCCGCTGTGAGCGTCGGCCTGCAGACCTCTGACATCATAGAGTACCTGCAGAAACTCAGCAAGACTTCTGTGCCAGACGGCATAGTGCAGTTTATTAAGGTGTGTGTGTTGTAAGTGAAGTGTGTGTGAGCCATGATTGTGGGAACCACTCCACACTCTTAAACCAATGCAGCCAATGCACTATGCAACAAATACGACTATTGTTGACACTTTGACAAATTGCTTAGTTTCTCTTTTGTAAGTCGCTTTAGATAAAAGCATCTGCTAAATGCGTTAATGTTTGTATATATCAAAGCCACTCTTTTACTCTCTCTGTTCTCCTGCAGCTGTGCACAGTGAGCTACGGTAAAGTCAAACTGGTCCTGAAACACAACAGGTCAGTTCGTTCTACATAGATTCCTCTTTCTTTAACTTCTTAAATAATTAGTTATGTATGAGCAGATTGTATATTGAATATTACATATCGCTTATGGTCTGTTGAATGTTTTAGATGTTAGTTCTGATATCTGGTGGTGTTTTGGGCATAGCAGATAGTATTTAAATAAGAGGAAGTGGGGTGTTGTTTTGGCTAGGGATACTCTTTGGATTCAGCTGAACTTGGATGTGTAGTGTTAGCTTTGAATCTGACCCTGGACCACAAAACCAGTCTTAAGTCGCTGGGGTATATTTGTAGCAATAGCCAAAAATACATTGAATGGGTCAAAATTATAGATTTTTCTTTTATGCCCAAAATCATTAGGATATTAAGTAACATCATGTTCCATGAAGTTATTTTGTAAATTTCCTACTGTAAATATATCAAAACTAAATTTTTGCTTAATAATATGCATTGCTAAGAACTTAATTTGGACAACTTTAAAGGCGATTTCAGATGTTCAAACAGTTGTATCTCAGCCAAATATAAAAAAATGTAACCTTTTGACTGGTTTTGTGGTCCAGGGTCACAAATGTAAATTTAAAGGTGCCATAGAATGGAAAACTGTCTTTACCTTGGCACAGTTAAATAATAACAGTTCTGTACATGGAAATGACATACAGTGAGCCTCACACACCATAGTTTCCTCCTTCTTATTTAAATCTTGTGATTAAAAAAAGACCACTGAATAACAGGCGAATCAGAACATAACACTGACTGTGACGCTACAGTCGGGATCACTACACCCCATCATTCCATAAACCCGCCCTTGTTCTAGGCAAGCGCCGCTGAACCATCAGAAGTTCTGCAGGTGTTGTAAATAAACAAGCGCGGACAACTGCATTCATTTTAAATAATTAGTTTTGTAACATTGTACATTTCTTTACTGTTACATTTGATCAGTTTAATGCATCCTTGGCTTGCCATGTAAAAGTATAACATTTGCACTGATCACAAACGTTTGTTGAGTTCATAAAAACTAGACTGTGCAACAACTACATGGCACTGATAGTGCAGATGGTTAAGTGTGTGTGTGTGTGTGTTGAGAACAGGTACTTTGTGGAGAGTGCGTTCCCTGATGTCATTCAGAGGCTCTTACAGGACACAGTGATTCGGGACTGTCGTCTTCGGTCTGCTGAGGGTGTGGAGACTGAGCTCATCACTGAGACCATCTCTAGTAAATCTGCAGTAAGTATGAGCACAAAACATGTTGTCTGGGTGTAAACATTAAGACTCTTACAGTGGAGCAAAACTAATGTGGTACCATCGTCCTGTCCAGATCTTAAAGTCTCAGCAGGACAATGGTGGTCCTTCCACCTCCCAGCCTGCAGACGGGCAGCACACAGGAAATCAGGTGCCAGAGGACATCTTCAGTTACTACGAACAGATGGATAAAGACGAGGAGGAGGAGGAAGAGACACACACAGTGTCATTTGAGATCCGTCAGGTATGTGAATGAGAATGTTACTTCATTGTGAGTTTAGAGTTAATTTACCCCGACTGTTCCTCAAACTGGCTTGGTTTAGATTAAATGGTTATCAGTGAAGATTTCATGCACATTAATCTAATTCTTTCTTCATATTTGTGCTGGCACTTGTTAGGAAATGATAGAAGAGGTTCAGAAACGTTGCATTCAGTTGGAATATCCTCTCCTGGCCGAATATGACTTCCGTAACGACACGGTGAACCCAGACATCAACATGGACCTGAAGCCCACGGCTGTTCTGAGACCATATCAGGAAAAGAGTCTGAGGAAGATGTTTGGGAACGGCAGAGCTCGATCTGGAGTCATCGTCCTGCCTTGTGGTAAATAATCTCTTAACTTATGTTTGAATCATTTCTTCCCAGAAGCAGTTGATGCCTAGTCTTGGACTGTAGGGTGTTGTGTTGTGCATCCTTTAAAACAGACAAGGCTTTAGAAAATGTAATTATAAAATTTAGTAATGATGTTTGGGAAGAGTAATGAAATAATATGAAATGAGTCATTTCATACTATTTTCTATCATTGCCCTCATTGCAACAATTATGATATAGACTTTACTGAAATGTTGTAGTTCTACCTCCACCTGGATATTTATTTTTAATAATTATTAATGGAATTTTCAAAGCGTTTTTTTGTCATTGCCTGGGTTCCATGCACAATTAATTTTTTTAACGTGAAAAGAGGCTTTTTTACATTAAAACCTTGTTCTTTGAAGGTAAAGTGAATAATTTCTGCACCATAAAAGGATTATTGTGCTTGTTCTGCCAATATTTTCATTGGCCCAAAACACAAAACAATTATACATTTAAAAATGGTATGAATTTAAATTTAAAACAGATTTTATGTAAATACATTTATAATTAATGTTATTTTGATTGTATAATTGTTACATTGATTCCTTATTTTTCATTGTAATTTATTTTTACATATTTGGTTTTATACTTTTAATCTTTTTTTAAGAATTGATGGAAATTGTAGTTATTATAATTGGTAGTAACTCCAAGACAGCTATAATATCATACATATCTAGTGCTGTCAAATGATTAATCGCATCCAAAATAAAAGCTTTTGTTAATATATGTGTGTGTACTGTGAATATTTATGTATATATAAATACACAAACATGCATGTAAATATTTAAGAAAAACTATTTTATGTTTATTATATTTTAAATATGTTTATATATAATATAAGAATATAAATGTATATGCATGTCAATATTTCCAAAATATATACTGTATGTGTATATTTATATATACATAATAAATGTACACATACATATATTATATAAACAAAACTTTATTCTGAATGCGATTAATCACGATTAATCGTTTGACAGCACTATAAATATTATAATATCATTCACAGCGAGACATTGTTGATTGGTTTTAAATTTTTAAACCATTTCTTCTTGTGCTTTTAAGACACAAGTCATTCTTGCAATTCAGTCAAATCTATTTTAACTAGTTACATAATTTCACATAGCTTTAAAAACTGACAGCCAAAATTGCACCTTAATGCCATAGAAAACCAACTGATTAAGTTTACAAAGCATAAAAACTGCATGTACTAGATCAAAGAATTTAAGACTACATTAGCAACTCGGGTTTAGAAGTTCTTTGATTATTATTGAGATAAATTGAAATGAATCTACATTGAGGTCTTTATTATTCTACTGTTCTGTCCCGCAGGTGCTGGTAAGTCACTGGTGGGCGTCACTGCTGCCTGCACAGTGCGTAAACGCTGTCTGGTGTTGGGAAACTCCTCGGTGTCAGTGGAACAATGGAAGGCTCAGTTTAAGATGTGGTCCACCATTGATGACTCCCAGATCTGCCGTTTCACTTCAGATGCAAAAGACAAACCCATCGGCTGCTCGGTGGCCATTAGTACTTATTCTATGCTGGGCCACACCACCAAACGCTCATGGGAGGCTGAGAGGGTCATGGAGTGGATGAGAAGTCAGGAGTGGGGGCTCATTATACTAGATGAGGTGCACACAATCCCAGGTAGGTTAAGTGTGTGAACACATACCATACCTGCGACTTGATAAAGTATCAAGCGAGAAATTGTCTTCAGTGCAAATTTTTGTTTTGGTTGCTTGGATTCTTCTTTTTCTCATTTCACACTAGTTAGCACCACCCAATGTGAAATTTCCATAATTTCAAGACAGATGACCAAATGCAGTTCAAATATTACAAAGACATCACTGCTGTGTTTGAATTTTGAATAGCAAATATTTTAACAATGGAACATTTTCTTAGCTTCTTTCTAGGAGCAATATTTCACCTAAAAATGAGCTTTTTTCAGCATTTTATTTTCAACTTATTTTCAACTTCACAAAGTTCATAAAGGCATTATAAAGTTAATCTATATGAATGGATATTTATTTATCGTAATTAGGGATAGAACTGTTCGTGGGAAAAAAGCAAACCGTCCGGTTCTTCTCACATGCTTCGGCACGCGCTAGGACCACGGTTCAACTTAAATCTGACAATGCATCTGCAATATTTTTTGTTATAAATAACACGTAACACAAACAGGGTTCGGCTAATGTAAGTTTCTGTTGATGGATGTGCATTCTGGCTTCTCAGTACATTACAACAACAGCGATGAGGAAAAAAACAAAAACGTGGACAAACCATTCACTCTTGTTCAATGTATGGAATATGAACATTTATTCCATCATCACCCGGGTGCTGATGGCGCGTGCGCACGGTGAGACCTGAACAACACGCTGATATCTGTGTTTAAACTAAACTCATGTACGCTTTGCCAGTTTAAACATTTAAGAGTCAGAGACGCGAGCAGTGAGAAGGTTTGTGCGTGCGGCGTGGCGTGCTCATCAGAAGCACGCAAACCCGCGCCTCTTAACGTGCGCAAATGTTAAGCTCTCTCTGAAATATAGTGTTTGAATAGACAAATTCACAAAACAATTATTGGTAAGTATCCTATAGCAGACATAGCCAGCTGGACGTACTGGATCAGTGCATTCTCTTAAAGTGACAGCACTTTCTTAATATTAATCAAACTGCAACAACAAAAATCACTCACTGCACTTGATTGAATCGCTTTTGTAACTTTAATAAAGATTAATCTTTAAATTATACAGTCAAATATGCAATGCTGTTTTACATTAGATTTAATTTATTCAATTTCTGTACCTAAAAACTAATGCAAGACCCACCCCCCCCAAATAAACTGAAAATCACTGTTTATTTTATTTGTATCTTTACTAAATTGTATTTATTTGTGCTGATTCTTGTTGTTAGATTATTCTTATTTTCATTTGACAGTTTAGTTTTTCCCTAAACGTTCCGAAAACGTGACTCTAAAACCGTAATACAAACCAAACCATGTAATAGTTGAACCGTTCCACCCCTAATCAGAATGAATAATATATGCTTGGTTTAATCCTAGTCTTCTGAAGAGTCCGAAATCACTTTAAATGATGAAGAGATTTAGTTTAGGCTTTTATTCAGATTTCAGCAAACACGCATGCATAATGCACATCAAATATGGTAAACAAGCAGAACCAGTGAGGTTGTTCTTCACAACAAGCACAGATGTTTGCTTTCCGTTGTTTTTAGCTGTTTAAATATGAATCAGAAAATTGTGGAGAAGCAAAATTACATTTATTATAGGAGGAATATCTTCTAAATGGGTGGAATTTTGTCTCTTAGCTTAGCATTTTACTTTTATTGAGAACAAGTGAAAATAATTATTAACACAAATAACATAAGTGAAAAAACAGATTCCTGACTGTTTTGTGTTTCTATTTTGCAGCAAAGATGTTTCGTCGTGTTCTGACGATAGTCCAGGCTCACTGTAAACTGGGTCTCACTGCCACACTAGTAAGAGAGGATGATAAGATCGTGGATTTGAACTTCCTGATTGGGCCGAAGCTCTTTGAGGCGAACTGGATGGAACTACAGAACAATGGTTACATTGCTAAAGTCCAGTGTGCTGAGGTGAGGGTTTGAAATAATAATTGTCTTACTGAAATAATTATAGTGTGTAACAGGAAAGAAATCAAACATTTCTCCCCAAAGTACAAAAAAAAGACACACATACATATTTCATAATGTGAACTTGTGAAGCTTGATGCTTGAACCTTGTCAGGGGTCAGCATGGTGTATTAAATTGTGAAACATTTTGTTGGGAGGCTTTGGAGCCTGGGGTACAAAGAAAATACAGTACAGGTATTCAGTATTGCCTCTAATTTTTTGATCTTGCTAAACAAAAGCCACAGCAGACCCTTTAGCCACATGAGCAGAAAACCACGGCCTGGTTTCACAGACAGGGTTTAGACTAAGCCAGGATTAGGCCATAGTTTCTTTAGGACATTTAAGTCATTTTTATAAACGTGCTCTAGAAAAAACATTACTGGTGTGCATTTTGAGACAAAATAAAGGCACTGATATATTTTAAGATCAGTCAGTGCAAGTTGAAACAGCTCAGATTTACATTTTAGTCTGGGATTAGGCTTAGGATTAGTCTGTGATACTGGGGGTATATGTGCTGACTCATGCATTGTTGACTGTACGATGAACAACATCTTTACAGAAACGCTCTCTAGATATTTAAAAAAGAAACTCCAATGCAAAGCATTTATCACATTTTTTTGGTAAACCTTTTAGCTTTTTTTTACTTAACACAATCTTTTGCAGTCAAATCAGTCGGTAAGTCAAATATATTAGATTAGGCTATAAATTAAATGTATACAGGGTTATTACAGTAAAAAAAAAAAAGATTTAATGTCCTGAAAAAAGAAATTAAAATTAAGAACTGTTAATTGGAAATTAAGAAATCAAAAGGTCACGGAAATTCTATTTGCAATGTAATTTTTTCCACAGTTACAATTTTTTTATTCAACTAAAGTATATCTATACAGTTTTAGATGTAAATAAGAGTATTTGATTATTCTAAAGAAAACAAATACTTTTATAGCTCATCACATTTATTTATTTTAGTGCTATCAAATGATTAATCGCATCCAAAATAAGGTTTGGTTCACATAATGTGTTTACTTTATATTTATTATGTATATAGCTTTAATACACACACATGCAGTATATATTTTGAACATAATTTACATGTATATATTTATATTCATATAATTTATATATATATATATATATAATGTTTTTGGGGGAAGTCGTGGCCTATTGGTTAGAGAGTTGGACTCGTAATCCAAAGGTTGTGAGTTTGAGTCTCGGGCCGGCAGGGATTGAGTCTAGCGCTCTCTCCACACTCAATACCACGACGAGGTGCCCTTGAGCAGGACACCAACCCCGAACTGCTACCCGGACGCCGCAGCATAAATGGCTGCCCTCTACTCCGGGTGTGTGTTCACGGTGTGTGTGTGTGTGTGTTCACTGCTGTGTTTGTGCACTTTGAATGGGTTAAATAAAGAGCACTAAGTCAGAGTATGGTCACCATACTTGGTCGTATGTCACTTCACTATAAATATACAAATAACCGATTTTTCTTAAATATATACATTTATGTGGGTGTATATATATATATATATATATATATATATATATAAACAGTATATAAACAAATATAAACAAAAACTTTTGATTTTGGATGCGATTTAAAAATCATCGAGGCAAATTATGTTCCTCAAAGAATCGTTTAGTCCATTTTATAGGGATGCACTGACTGAATTTTCGGCCACACCGCCCTGCAGTGTTCAGGTTTCACTCTCGTCACTCACTGCGTCGTGTGACGCTCCATCTATCAATGTGCATTCTGCTCATTTACCGCTCATGCGCACCGGAAAAGCAGAGTCTGCTCAAATAACACACTGACAGGATATTTCTATATACAGGTGCATCTCAATAAATTAGAATTGCGTGGAAAAATTCATTTATTTCAGTAATTCAACTCAAATTGTGAAACTCGTGTATTAAATAAATGCAATGGACACAGACTGAAGTAGTTTAAGACTTTGGTTCTTTTAATTGTGATTATTTTGGCTCACATTTAACAAAAACCCACCAATTCACTATCTCAACATAATGAGATTTAAACATAATGAGTTTAAATGCACTAAATTGGTTTAGTTTTCACAGTTATTAATATATGCAATTTCAGCAATAAAAAATGACATTTTTCTAAAAAGGAAATAAATTACTTGTTCGTTTTAAGAGACCTGCCTTATTTTCTCTTGTATATTTACTATTACTCTTTAATAAAGAAGAAGTTGTTGTTATCCGATTACTCGATGGAATTTTCGGTAGAATAATCGATTACTAAAATATTCGATAGCTGCAGCCCTAGTTTTAATTATATAAAATCTTCATAGATTAGTGACCATGCGAGTTTGTTGGATAAATCTTTTGAGGAGCTAATCCATGTAGCTAATCAAACTAATTGGAGGGGTGAAGTAACACAATGGGGTTTGTAGAAAATGCAAAGAGCTGTGTGTATTGTAGTTTTGTGTGCTTTAAGCTTACAGTACGTTTTCCTCTCGCTCTCTGTGCGTCTAGGTATGGTGTCCCATGTCTCCTGAGTTTTATCGTGAATATGTGGCCATAAAGACGAAGAAGAGAATTCTGCTGTACACCATGAATCCCAACAAGTTCCGAGCATGTCAGTTCCTGATCCGCTTCCACGAGCGGAGAAACGACAAGATCATCGTCTTTGCTGACAACGTGTTCGCTCTGAAAGATTATGCCATCCGCCTGAACAAGTAATCCTTCACATTTGCTTTGTTGTAAAGCTCAATAGTCATTTGCAAAGTTTCAGTGGCCTCTGAGTATTTTTCCCTTTAATTTGCTTTATAAGCTTGGAATATTTTTTAGTTAAAAGGTTTTTGAAAACCAGAAAAAAAGGCAGCTTGATTTATACACAAATGAACTGTTAGGATTTTTCAAACATAAAACATTTGGTTAATTACTGTTCAATTGGCAGATTGGCTTTTCCAGAGATTGCATTACATCTGCTGTTCACACAAGCAGCAGTTCTTTTGTAAAAGCAGTTTTATGATTGATGGAACTCTCTTGGGTAATGCAGTTTTTCAGTTAATGGAACATGAGTTTTAAAAGCTTGATTGGAAATCACCTCAGAGGTCATGCTATGTCTGTCTTGAACAGCAATATTGCTAAATGCAATTTCTTTATGCAGAAAAAAAATATATATATTTGGGGCCCTTTAGGGTATTTTCAGGACTGCATTAAAAAATTTAAATTTTAATGCAGCTCAAAGGCATGTTAAGAGTTCATAAACATGCAGTATCATTTTATCAACAAAGTCATAAACTTACTAAAAGCTGCTAAAATGCAGTTTTCACAAAAGGGCTCAAATGATCGCAAAAATCATTTTTGAGTACTTATCAGAACTTGTATGTTTTAAGGTCATGATGCAAACCTGGGGTTGTGTCCTTGTGTTCTAGAAGGCAATTCTATGAGACTGGCCCTGGTGCAACCTGTAATCAGCTTTTCTTTGCTGTTAATCACCTTTAACTTTTCCAAATTAATGAGCTTTTCCTCGTAAAGTGTGTTCAAAAGTCTGTACTCTAAATCTCATACTGTGTGGCCACACTGTAGGACTTTGAGAGTTTTGCAAACCTCCAGTGGTTTATGTATATTTTTATTAGTGCTGTCAAACGATTAATCGCATCCAAAGTATGTTTTTGCTAACATAATATATGTGTGTGTACTGTGTATGTTTATTATGTATATATAAAGACACACATACAACATATGTTTTGAAAATATTTACATGTGTATATTTATATTTATATTATATATAAATATATGTAATATATAAATGTAACATTGTTCTTAAATATATACATGCATATGTGTGTCTTTATATATTTATATACATGATAAATATACACAGTACATGCATATATTATGTAAACAAAAACTTTTATTTTGGATGTGATAAATCGCTATTAATCGTTTGACAGCACTAATAATAACATACAATGGGATTCTCCGAAAAAGATGCTTTGAGTTATGTATTATATTATATTTGAGCATATATGTAAGCGTGTGAACTCCCTTGTATGAAATGTTTTCTTCAGCATGCTCAAAATGATATATATGATTTTTGGTATACATGTACATATGTACACATACATTCTCTTTTGTTCTTTCTCATCAGACCGTATATTTATGGACCCACATCTCAAGGAGAACGTATGCAGATCCTTCAGAACTTTAAACACAATCCCAAAATCAATACCATCTTCATCTCTAAGGTAAATGGCCTACCATTGCTCTCGTTCCTGTGAAAATGTAAATTAGTATTTTACATTTTCTACTTTAAAATTCTTAGCCTCTTACACAAATTAAAAATTCTGCCACCTATGTCAATAAATATTTTTTCTCCTTTTAAGCTGCATCTAATTCAAACTCAACACTACTTTTACACGGTCAGAAGTTGGTGTGTTGTTAAGTTAAGAGTTTAGCCGAGGTGATGTACACCTGATGTGACCCTTTAATTCCTTTCAGAACTTGACGTTCCAACAATATTTCAAGAAAACAAAAACAGTTCTGCATTTTAGGAGCTTTAGAAATGCTAATAACATTCATGTGTCTAAGATGTGTTATGAAGTAAAAAAAGCCAGCTTTTCTCTTTTTTTGGTATAACTCGTTTAACAAAACAAACTCTGCTTGCTGTTTAAAACATCAGAAAACTATGTATCTTTAAAATTCTAGCAGACTAAACAATACATTTCTAAATGTTGTCAAGATTAAACCATTGTGTCCACAAATCATGATAAAGTAAATGAAGCAGTAAATAACCATTATTTTGATGATGCCAGTGCTAAAGATATTACACACTTTAGTTTTAATTTCGTAGATGCAAGCCCCTCGCCTTTTGGTGAAAACTCACCTTTTTTGAGATCAAAATAGGTCACATATGAGATTCGTGTAGATCCAATGAGAAAGTGTTTTTGGTTGGGGAGGGGGGTTATTTTACAGTATTAGTACTAGAGATCGACCGATATATCGTTTTACCGATATTTTCCCGATATTTAAGTATTTTACCATAATCGGTTATCGGTGTAAAAAAAAAAAAATCCGCCATATGAGATGATCGGAGTTCGGAGGTGCCGATCCGGACCGGGTTTGTTCAGATTAAGCCCTGACTACACCAGCTGTTTTGCGCTGCTCACCGAGGATTCTCCCAAATCTTCCCATGGCCACTTCAGGCTACACTTAATTTGAGTTTGCAGCTTTAGTGGTTATTTATTATTATTATTATTATTATTATTATTCAGGCCTATTTATTTATTTTACGTTGCAGTAGGGGAAAAAATTAATGATCAGAAAACATGCCCGTGTCTGCTTTTATTTTAATGCAGTTGTATCAATACAACAAAGGATCCAGTCTTTCACGTGCATCTTTAAAATCATATTTAATTATGAGAGTGAAGTGGGGGTGGCATGGCAGGGTTTTAGTGCAGCAGTTGAGTTTGTGCATTTGGTTTCTTTCTCAACTGTTCACATTTACTTCAGAAAGAAACTGGATACTCGCCAGGACGGCCATCTTTTGTGTAATTTTGTGTGTATTTGGCCACTTAAGCTCAACAACAAACTTGGAAAAATAACTCCATATGATACTCGCTATGTAGGCGGCTTTGGATGAGACTGAGCGCTCAGCCTGATTCAGCCTCTGGAGCGCGCGAGTAAAAATTCCTGCAAATGATACATTTTTGTGACGATGCAACAGTGACCCGATTAAGCAAGTGACAATTCTGTCAACTGTCCCGAGATGCGAGTGAAAGTCTTGGATCGGCGACAGCGTGCAGCAGCCCGTTAGTAGATGAGATGCGCTGATGTGAAGCCGCTTTGAGAGAGTGAAAGAGAGAAGACGCGGTCCAGCTGAATCAATCACGTGTTTTCAGATGACTGATTTAATCTGATAGTTTGTGTGGATTTATTTACTCATCTAACATGCTATATTCAATAAATGTTTGCAGGAATTTTCCTCATTATAAACTCGAAAGCTACGGGAATGAGTAAAACTATGCAATACACACACAATCCCACACAAAATTCTGGACAGGATTAATTATAACTCTTTAATAATTAATAATACAATTCCATTATTTATTTTTTTCCCAGGCATGGAAATTGCAGTTTCAAAATGTAATTGCTTTTTCATGTACTAACCCTACTAAAAGCAACTGATGCACACTGTTAATCACGTAAAATGGCTCACCAATGTGATCACGCGAATGCTCCGTTACCTCTCCCTCCTCTAATCACATGCTGGATCAGTCACCCCGCTTTGTTCCGGGACCTCCACATTTACAAATGAAGCACTGATTGTAGCCAATCCCAGGCATCTCTGCTGAAAGCAATGGCCAGTCAGAGGTGTTTTCTGTAGGTTAATCAGAAGAATCCCCTCTGAACAAATTGTTGTTTTCATAAGTTTACAGAGTTCTACATGCTTGCAAATCTACCTAATGTAATCAGAGAGATAAACGCATATACTCGGTATAAATAAGAGATGGATTGTGTAGTTAGTCATTGATTTACCAGGAGTTTTCGCATAAGCTCGGTCATTTGCGCTATAAGAGCTTTGCTACGTTTGCTACATAATCCATTGACAGTTTGAAGAAAAGTTTTGTTTGTCAAAGAGGACCAATCGTCCACGTATACTGTTTCAAGAGGGGCAAACGCGAGTGTAAAAGATAACGCGTGTCTTTGTCACATTTTTCACCCATGATGAGTTTGCATCCCTGAAATTTATATAGAACAATGCATTACTCATTTTGAGAGATTTTACATCCAACAAATGTTCAAAACACGAATGTCTGTGTATGATTGTCTAATTGAGAGCGGAGTTTCAGGAGTGCTGGGATGCTGGCTTGACTTCTATCTTAATGCAAATGTTTGGAAATGATTTAATGGGAGACATGATGCACGTGTGCTGATATGATTGTCCTCAAAAGTCAGACTATTCAAATAAGATAAGAGCAGCTGCATAGGAAACGGCTGCTGGTAGGGGTGAGGAAAGATGGTTTGTATTCGAGACGGTGCATACATTAAATAAAAATGCATTTACAGATGTCTAAAAAAGCCTTTGAAATACCAAAACTACAAAAAACACATTTATTTATTTGCTTTTTAAATAGGTTTATTTGCATCTTTTTATCTTCATTAAATACCTTTGCCTTATTCTGCTTAAACAGCATTCTATCAATAAAATGAGTTTTAAACTACATTTAAAAACATGTCAAAGCACATTTTAAAATTAAACTACATTTAGTGATACAACTTTAGTTTTAACTCTAGGAAATTAACAGTGTATACTACTATATTACTAAACTAACTGAATGGCTTCAAATAGTATTTTACAGTATGTTAGATGTTGAAATGAAACACTGCCAACACCGCCTATCTTACGTTTATGGCTCTAGTTTTCTCATATGTGTTCCGCTTGTCTTGTTTCACATTGAAGATTTAGGCATTTGGACTTTTACAGACCTATTTTCCTGGTTTGCTTGTTGATTATTACTGGAGCATTAGAACGGCTGTCTTCTTCCATTCTTACCCTGGTTTCTCTTGTTTTCTTCTTCTGTCAGGTTGGAGATACTTCTTTTGACCTGCCAGAGGCAAACGTGCTCATCCAGATCTCCTCTCACGGCGGTTCTCGCCGTCAGGAAGCTCAGAGACTCGGCAGAGTGCTGCGAGCCAAGAAAGGTAACCAGCTACTGGAAGTCAACACGTCGAACATCATTATGGGATATCTGGTGGACAGACCATTTAGACTGTCACGTTCTAAACAGTTACACGTTGTTTAGTAATGCAAGCAAACTTCCCTTGAAGGAATTGCAATGGAACATTTTTGGATGAATTTTAATTTATCAGATTATCAGACAAAATGTCAAACTAAAACTGACCTGTCATATCTTTTTTACACAGGTATGGTTGCGGAAGAATACAATGCTTACTTTTACTCGCTCGTCTCTCAGGACACACAGGAAATGGCTTATTCCACCAAGAGACAGCGCTTCCTGGTGGACCAGGGATACAGTTTCAAGGTTTCAAGACCATATTTGAACCTCAATTTGATAATACTAATTGGAAATGGTGGCCAACTGGATGGTAATAACAGGTACATATCGTTATTTTTTTTTTTGTAGGTCATCACAAAATTGGCTGGGATGGAGGAGGAAGACTTGATGTTTTCCTCTCGTGAGGAACAGCAGCAGCTCTTACAGAAAGTTCTAGCAGCATCAGATCTTGACGCAGAAGAGGAAGTGGTGATAGGAGACGTGGGAGGGAAGCCACAGGTATCTCCACTGGTTTTTGTTCCTCTCTTCCGCCTCATTTGTTTGCTGGGTGTGAGGTGCTGTTTTGATCTTGATCATTAACCACAGAAATGACAAACACTGGTCTCCGTTTGGATTATAAAGAATGGGCTCCCAAAAATGAAACATTTGTCATTTACTTTCTTCTGTGGAACATTAAAGCAATATTTAGCAATATGTTCATGCTGCTTTCTTCAGTGCAAAGAACGTGAACAGTGATTGAGATTTGTCAAGCTCCAAGACTAAAAAGCCCCATAAAAGTAGTCAGTGTAACTTGTATGCTGTATTCATTGTCTTCTGAAGTAATGCGTGAGGAACTGACCAAATTAGACACTTATTTACTGTTCACCGTAAATCTCCTCTTCTTTGTGGCTTCATTTTAGTATTATTTAGTTACTTCTATAGTTTTATGGATATTTTGAATGTACTTTTTTTACTTGTGTGTTTGCAGTTATCAATCAAATTTGTAATATTGTTTTATTTAGTTGTGTATTTTTTGTTATATTTCTAAAAAAAAAAATGGTTTCATTTAATAATTGTAGTACTTTAACTTATTTCAATTAGTGGCCAATGCAACGCAATGACTCTTCTCTTGCGCTTTGTATTTTCAGATATTGTGGTTCTTGTCTCGGAAGTCTAAATATGTGAATGTTCACATGTAAAATGACTATTGCAATGTTCAGTAATTAGCTATTTAAATTTCAGTCTATTCCACACGCAAAGCTATTGTATGGCTTCAGAAATCTAAGGGCCAGATCTAGTGTAAAAAAACGACTGTCAGGATGTACTAAAGACACGCAGTGGGAAATTAGCGCTGGAAAGGCGTGGACTCCCCTTATTGAATATGCATTTGCAGAAGTTTCCCTTTCGATCGGTACATTTATGGTAGGAGAGTATTTAAATTAATCACACAACACAATTTACTAAGATTTCCGCTCATCAATTCACTGGTGTTTGCGGCATTATTTAACGCCCCAAAAAAGCATGTGTTGATGCAGGCGGTAATTTGAGCTGCTCTTGGTAGATTGCGCTGGTCATTATGGAAATCAACGGTTCAGTTCAACTGAGAACAGGCCAAGCACTTTTAGTTCTTGATCCATATGGCCTATCATCTTTTCTGCTTATGGTTTATAGGATTGACGTACATTCAAGCATTCTAAGGATTGAGTTAATCTGTATATTTGCATCAAGATGCTTTATGTTAACATGTGTCAGTAAGGATTGTTTTTTTTTCACTTTTAAACCATTTCTATAGTTTTCTCGGCGTACGGGAACTATGAGCTCCATGTCTGGTGCAGACGATACCGGCACGGCTGGTGTATTCACAGCATCTGGAGATACCAGGCCACTTCCTGGGACGCCCAGCGTCATAATAAAAGACACTTCATGGCTGTTTGTCTCAGACAGAGCAATATAAAGACTTTGAGAAAGAAGCAAAACTGCTGTCATTTCAGAAAGATTACAAAAATCTAATATGTATAGTATTGCAAACAGGGTGTTTGTAATTATAAGAATGATTTCTTTGAATTTGTTGTGAGAAACTGGAAGAAGTTTGTACAGTATGCAAAAGCCAAAACAGTCTGTTTTTGAAATGTACTGCTAAACGTTTAGCAAATAAAATGTACTTTGGTGTCTAGCAAGATTCTATTAGTGCATTAGGTAGTGCATCTTATTGTCGATGAACATTAATCTTGGTTAATTTTCATTTATTATGATGATATTGTTATTTCGTAATTCATTAAGTAACATTAATGTATACAATAAGTGAGGGTGGTGTGCATTATTTTTGTAAATTCAACAGTTCAACTATTGCACTTATATTTTTCAGGTTTTTGGTCATAAAAATGATCTTGTGTGGAACTATTTTCTTACCAATTCCAAAGAAGTAGTAACGGAGGCTTGAGCCAGTGAAATGCAGTAATTGGAGAGAGAGAGAGTGTTTGCTGCTCTCTGCAGAGTTTGGCAGCAGCATCTCTTATGGCAAAGCTGTGAGATGAACTAGTTAAAAAAAGTTGTTCCCTCAAGTTGTTCCAAACCTGTAAGAGTTTCTTTCTTCTGTGAAACATAAAATAAGATACTTTGAATAATTTTGGTAACCAAGCAGTTGTTGTTCTCCATTGCCATACGCTGTATGTAAAATAATACTGTTAAAGTCAATGGTGATCAGAAAACTATCTTCTTTTATGCTCCAAATGAGAAGGAAACTCATACAGGTTTGGAACAACTAAAGGGTGACTAAATGACAGAATATTTTTTAGTCGAATAGAATTTCATGTAATGTAAAAGTAGTATTTTTTTTTAATTTGTCCTAATGTGACTAGCAACCCAATTAACTGTGCTTGCATAACTTGAACTTTTAAGTTGAACTAAAAAGTGAGGTGGCTCTTTTCAGAGTTTTTTTATAACTATTTTTAAAATAGAAAAGTTCCACTTTCTTTGTCATTCAAACCCTGCATGACTTTCTTTTGTGCATTCACCAAGGCAATCTTCAAAATATTTTTTTCAACGATTTTAGGTGGATTATCCCTTTAACAAAAATCAAGATATAGGTTGGAAATAAAGTCTTTGTTGTTTATCTGTACATCTACATCGCATTAGATGTACATCGCTGTACATCTAATGAATGCAATGTTTTTTTTCACAATGAACTTGGTTGATCTCTTTGTGCCTACAAATGTAATCCTCTTCTCACAATGATGCTGAAGGTAAATCAGTCCAGCCAACATCAGATCCGTGTCCCCATGTCACTTCATGTGATTTGCTGAATCATATAATCCTCTAGTCTTTCACACTAGGAGAAATCCGAAATCTCCATTTATCTTAATACCTGAGTTTGTAATCCTATTATGGACGGATATTAAATGAACAAGCCTCATATTCTTCAGTGTACAAACTAATGAAAGGCAGAGCTGGATTTTAAGTATGTGGACTCAGACAATTTAAAGTGACTTCCAGCACATATGCATTTTATGTTAATTAAACCCATTGTTTTGGTGTTTTACCACCAGCTGAGCTACAGAAACATGCTAATTATCAGAATTAAATGTAGGTTCTTGCCTTATGAGTCTCAGGTGCTTCATCACTTCGAATATAACATGCAAACTAATGCCATCCTGCCAGCAGATGTTTCAGATTCATTTCCTGTGGTTATTTATTCAGCACCTCAACATAGTCATTTTATACAGACACATGGGTAATATGACAGGTACCATGACAGTATCACGTTATATTCATCTAAAATGAACAATATTTCTTACGTGACATTTTTAGAAGTATATATTAAATGAGACTACATCAAATATTTGTGCAAAAATTAAGTGATGAACATATATTTAAACTATGACCAGTTTTGTGCTTAAATATACAATTTCCCCAATACACTATCCAGAAATGATTTAAAATGTTGATGTTGAATAAAGTCGGTGTCCATGATTTTATTTTAGCCACATTTATGTTCAATATGAATATGATTATTTTGAGGTAAATTCCGTAAATTAAATCTGCCACTTTATGTAGGTTAATACACATATTAATGCTTATATTGTCAAGAAAATGTTCATAACAATACAAAACTTTATTTTTGCTTTTTCTGTCAACCTTCAAAAACAAAAGGGCTTTCAATCGACAGCAACTTTTCAGATTATAGGATGATCCTGGGTGATCCAGTGATTATTTGAAAGAAATCTAATGAAATCGGTATACGTTTTTGCATTTGCTTTAGTTACTCATTGGTTGAAGTACTGACATCTGAATAGATATCATATATCTTAGCAGGAGACTTCACAATGATTTCCTCTGTAATCGTTTGTCTTTCATTTTAGTCAATTCTTTCATTTGCGAGGCATGATGATTTCTTGTCACTGCTGTCTACATGTCAAATTATGGAACTATGCTGAGGAGCCAGTCCTTCGCTTCTAATATAGTTTGCTCTTGGTTTGGACTGTCAGCTATGGGGCTGATTAACAATTACCATATTATTACAGTAATTAGTGTTAAACACTACTGTAAGTTTAACCCTGTCTGCTTTACATGTTTGAAAATGATTAACAGTTAAAAACATTAGACATTTAGAAAAGTAATCAAATGTAATCAGTTACTTTACTTTTATAAAGTAATTGAAAAGTTACACTACTTATTACATTTTAAGTAGGGTAACTATCTGTAACCTATTATATTTCCAAAGTAACCTTCCCAACACTGACCATGTCACAAAGCTCAAATCATCTCAGACTGGTTTCTTGAACATGACAATGAGTTCACTTTACTCAAATGGCCTCCACAGTCACCAGATCTCAATCCAATAGAGCACCTTTGGGATGTGGTGGAACGAGAGATTCACATCATGGATGTGCAGCCGACAAATCTGCAGCAACTGTGTGATGCTATCATGTCAATATGGACCAAAATCTCTGAGGAATGTTTACAACACCTTGTTGAATCTATGCCACGAAGAATTAAGGCAGTTCTGAAGGCAAAAGCGGGTCCAACCCGGTACTAGCAAGGTGTACCTAATAAAGTGGCCAGTGAGTGTGTATATATATGTATATGTGGCACAGAGTGTATATATATATATAGCGGGGTGGCGCGGTACACAGATGTCACGGTTCGGTACGTACCTCGGTTCGGGGGTCACGGTTTGATACGATTTCGTACAACAGAAAAAAAAAAGAAATCTACTATGCTCGGGTTCTTTTCATTTATTTTGAACAGACAGTAGTGCAAATTACAATTTTTTCCTCTTAGATGCGATATCTGAATACTGCAATACTAATACGATTATTACATTGTTATATTAGGTGTAAAATCTGTTTTGTTTTCATTGTGAGTGTACACAAATAAAAGTAGACTTTTATCCAGTGATTATTAATAAGACAATACGTGTTTAAAGTTGATTCTGCTGGTATAAGGAAACAGTTGAATTGATCGCGCGCTGGAGCATATACACACACACACACACTTTTTTTTTTATTTGCATATACTGAACATTTAACTAACATTCAAAATCATTACAAAATGATACAAACATGATCACGTTTCCTTACTCACACAAACCACATGAGTTCCAGCATTGCTAAAGTTGATAGGCTACTTTATCAAAATCAAATACAAACATCAGCACACCCGCCTCTGTGTCACCGTTGGAACGTGACTGAATTAACGTAACTTACAAAGCCTATAATTTACAGGAAGGCGAAACCACGCGCTCGCGGGCAAAGCTGGTGACATTATTCTTTAAAGTGTGTGCCACGCATGGAGGTCTGAGTGATACGAGTGCGCTTGAAATACGAAGTTGAGGCGGGTCCGGGAACAGTAATACAATCTTTCATAGATGTGTCTAAATGCAGTAAAAATAAGAAACACATTAGTCAATGCTTTTTACTTTTGCATTTAACAGTAACTCTTAAATTTAATTGCTCAAGCAAGTGACAAAATATTTAAACTACTTTTCTCACAAACATTCTAAATTAAAACTTACCACTGACAGAAAGTCAGCTCTACTGCATTTTCTTTGGCATTTAAATCTTTTACAAGCAATGCTGCGGTTCATAAAGAACAATGCGCTGTCACTTTAATTCTGTTGTACTGCTACTGACGCTGGACACACCGCTCCTGGAACGCCAACGAAATGGTATGTGTGTGTGAGAGCAGGGGCGGATTTAGTGAATTAGGGGCCCCAGACAAATATAGGAATGGGGCCCTATACATTTACCTAGATCAACCTTGAGGTTTCTTTTTGTCGTGATGCTTGCTGCTGCAAAATGGTGCCACATAGTTGTGTCCAATGTTTTTACATTTTTCATGTACATGTTATAAAGGGATTCTTTCATTTACATTTATTCATTTAGCACTTTTATTCTTTAATGTTGTAGACCATGAAATAGCAATTGATTTACTGTTGCGATACAAGTTTTAACAACAACAACAACAACAAAAAAAAAATATATAAAATGATAAACCTCACAATTGACCCATTTAACCCATTTTCTTTTAAGAAAAAGGATGAGTCAGACGTATAAATTATTATTATTAATACTATTACTATAATCTAATCAACATGGGCATAGACAAATATGGGTCCTTTATGCAATGTATGTGTATTATTAATGAAACCAGACATGTTTCATAGGTCATAGATGTTTTTCAAAGAACTTGTTCATGTCTATAGATACATGAAAAAAACTAAGGACATAGAAATGCCAGGTTCCTATTACTTCACTTTCTTTGTACTGAGCAATTTACTGACAGAAAACGGTTTCCATTTTCGCAGGACAGGGCAGCTCACTTCTTCTGAACATGCAAAATGTGCATTTATTATTTATTATTACATATGTTTGCCTTTCTGTGTCACATACTGTATTTTGATGCAGCTAGATTCTCAATAAAACTCTTTTCATTGGTATATTCAGTGCCTTTCCTAGACTTCTGGGGGCCCTACGCAAAACTATGTTGTCGGCAGGGCTTGTGATGAAAGAATGGATGAAACGCATTTGTCCGTGTTTCATTCCATATCGAATCGCGCTCACGGAAAGTTCTCAAGAAACAGTATCTCTTCCACGGTTAAGGTATACGCTTTCAACTAATTTTTATGTGTCTCGAGCCTTGGTCAAAAGACTGTACGACATACATTTTTCTGTTTCTGTTGTCAGACAACGGGATGCATATGAAATTGTAGATGTGGCAAGAACTGATACAAAACAGGATGTAGTTGCACAACAGAACTTGTAGTTTATTTCTTACTCGGTGCACAGCTGACTCTCAGTCCGTGTCCCTGCACCTTATACCCTTATATAACTTCCCGCCCACTCAAAACAACACCAACCTTAAAAGGCTATACAACATTTAACAACTCAACAGAAATAGTGACTGAAACGACTCATTAAGACTATATAACCAGCTCTCCCTTCCAAGATGTTAATCTGACAATAGCTGACAATGGCTGTGCTGTGATTTCAGCTATACTTGCATGTAAAATTAGAGAAGCAACATATCTGTGTTTTAACTGAAAGCGCAGCTCCATTCAGCCGCGTGCTAAATAGAGCAGATGCACAGAGATTGTGAGAGAGAGAGAGAGAGAGAGCGTGCTGGGAAAGAGAGACCTCATGCTCGCGTGGCATTCAGCTTCAAATGCACAATATTTTCATTTGCTACAAGCAGGATACACAAGAAGCACATTCAACTCGGACACGCAGACAGGTGGTAATAAACACCGTAAACCGCAACCGTTCGCGTGTCCACGCTTAATGCTCATCTCTCGTATATGAAAAGCATTTTAGGGGGCCCTTGGCTTTTGGGGGCCCAAGGCAGTCGCCTACCTTTGCCTAATGGGTAAGTCCGCCCTGTGTGAGTGAACCTGCATCGGCTTTATGAGTGTGCATGAGCGCAGTCTCCGGGAGAGTATGCGAGCGCTAAATGGTAAGAATAAAAAAGAAATGCCATTTATAAACTTTAGTGACCATGCTACACTGCCACGATTGTGCAAGTGACAATTCCTGTGTCAACTGTGTAGCGGGCAGCTCGCTTATAGATGTGATTTGAAGCCATTTGCGCATTTTGAGAGAGAGAGAGAGAAAACTCAGTTTTCAGATGCTCAGTGTGAAACAGTTTTCTAATTCCTTCATAATTATTCTACAATTTATGAGCTCACATTAAATGATAGATTAGCTGGACTACATAAACAAATATTTTGTCATACCTTAAGATTATTGACGTACCTGCTGAAGGTGGATGAAACGCTCACAACAGAAAGAACTGGTTACAACATCTAATCGGTTCATTTAAAAAAAGACCGAAAGAAAAAAGAGTTTAATACTTTTATTTAGCAAGGATGCACTAAATTGATCCAAACTGACAATAAAGACTTACAGAAATTTCTACTACAGATAAATGCTTTCTATTCACCAAAGAAACCAAGGATGCATTTATTTAATCAAAAACATAATAAAAACACTAACATTATTACAATTTAAAATAACAGGACCAAGCTGATTTGTTTAGCATCATTACTCATTAGTATTCAGAAATTATTCTAATACGCTGATTCTCATCATTCATTTTTGTTTTGATTAGTATTATAATCAATATTATCATCCTTAATATTATATAATTATTATCATATATAATTGTTTTTGCTTTTTTTGTGTAAACCATGATACCGTATATGTTAAGATGAATTTCTTTCAAAAACATTGAAAATCTTATTTATTCCAGACTTTTGACTGATAGTGTATATTTTATATAAAAACATGAAAATAAAATACATCTAAATAGTGGTAAGATTCCTTTAAATTATCTTGTTTGCATTATTTATTTTGCAGCAGCTATATTGTTGCAGAGAACATAACATGTTGGTTTTAAAACATAAAAAAGTTTTAATGAAAACCAATCTTATTATCTTCCATCTTTATTTGACCCTCAAACTTAGCAATCTCTATTCTAATTATATTATTTAAAAACTTGCCCCTTTTAAACTTGTACTCTATTCATTTACTAACTACTTGTTTTCTTAAAAAAACTAACAGTAGCTTCTCTATTCTTTTTCTATCCTATCCATTCCTTTTATTTTATTTATTATACAATTAACAAAAGCAAAAAAGGCCTCTAACACTAGATTGCTAAATACTTTTTCTTTTCTATCTGTTTTCTTTTTATTCCATAATTTAAAAAAACCTTGCTATGTGTACTGTGTTAAGCTAACTGAGACTTGCACGTTGTTGCTCTTTTGTTGATTTTGATTGCTTCTATTGCCCTCATTTGTAAGTCGCTTTGGATAAAAGCATCTGCTAAAAGACTAAATGTAAAATGTTAATAAAAATGTATTTTGTAAATGCTTCTCTTGGTTCTGTGGGTTCCGTTTGAGCACACTGCTGATGATTTTCCAGGGCTGGATGATATTCCAGCTAGATTCTTAGAGATGCTGCAGATATTATAGCTCCAACTATTACATTTATTGTTAATCTTTCCTTGGAAAATTGTATATTTCCATCTGATAAGAAAGTTAGCTAAAATCATTCCGTTATTCAAAAAAGGTAACAGATGTGATCCTGGAAACTATCGTCAATCTCTATTCTTAGTGTGGCCTCAACAATTTTAGAAAGAATTGTGTATAAACAGATGAATGAGTATTTAACTAAGAGTAGTTTAATTTATGATTTTCAGTCAGGTTTTAGGAAATCTCATTCGACTGATACTTCTTTACTTTATTTAACTGATTTTATAAGGAGGCAGATAGATGAAGGTAAAATGTGTGGTATGGTACTTTTAGACCTCCAGAAAGCGTTCGACACAGTAAATCATTCAATACTTTTAGACAAGTTAAGCGTCATGGGTTTTTCAAGTAAAGTGATAGCCTGGTTGAATTCTTATTTAACTGAGAGAGTTCAGAGGGTAGAAATCTTTCTGAGGAAACTTTGGTTAAAAACGGAGTTCCTCAGGGAAGTGTTTTAGGCCCTCTTTTGTTTCTTTTATACATAAATGACATGCAAGCAGTTTGTGATTGTAATTTGTTTTTATATGCTGATGATTCTGCTTTATTCATTTCAGATGTTGCTAGGATGTTGGTAGGATATAAGTGAATTTAGGTAAGGAGCTTTGTGAGGTAAGAGACTGGCTCTCTGAAAACAAACTGATGTTGCATTTAGGTAAAACGGAATCAATTTTATTTGGGTCTAAACTAAATTTGAATAAGGTTTCTAAGTTGTCTTTTAAGGTGGGGGATTGTTTAATATCAAATAGAACTTCTGTTAATTATCTTGGATGTATCCTTGACAATGATTTAAGTGGTGTAAGTATGGCTATGAAAGTCCTGGGTAAGGTTAATGCTAGAACCAAATTTCTTGCCAGACATGTTATTTTTATTGATAAACAGATTATGAAATGACTTGCATCGTGTTTAGTGTCATGTCATTTTGATTATGCATGTATTTCTTGGATGTCTGATCTGTCTCGTGGTTGGTTGGATAAGTTACACAAATCTCAGAATAAATTGATAAGGGTAGTTTCAGGGTTTAGTCGTTTTACACATGTGGAGGTTTCCCATTTTAAGTGTCTTGGTTGTTACCTACGGTAAAGTAGACTAGAATATATTAAATAAAAAATGGTACATAAGATTATTAATAATAGAGCTCCTTCCTATTTTAATGTACTTTTTTCTAGAGTAAATGAGCAGCATTGTTATAGAACTAGGCAAAGTCTTATAGATATTACATTATGTCGTTTTAAAACTATGTATGGTTGTAGGTCTTTTAGATATTCTGGGGCACTTTTGAGGAATAAATTACCTCTGGATGTTAAAGGTATTTCAAGTATGGTCAGTTTTAGTTTAAACGCTAAAAGTTGGCTTTTAAGTAGGTTGTTTTGTTGATGAATTTGTATTATGTATATGGTTATTTGTGACTGTAAATTTTTGTAAATGTGGAATTTCATTGTAATTTTTGTATTTATAATGTGCTTATAATAGCACATTATAGCTATAATGTATGTTTATAATGTATTAACAAGTTAAGAGAGCATGTGCTCTCTTAACTTGTGTTTGTGTGAACACATGGCTTTTGTTGTTGCTGTTTGTCATGTGCTCTTCTGTTGGTCTCATTTCTATTTAGTTCATTTGCTTTACCAGCTCCATCCACTTCATTGTATTTCCTTGTTTAGTCTCTCTGTGTCTTGTGCCAGATCGTTATTGTGCCCATTGAACCGCTTTCCCAGAGTCCTTTCTGCTCTTTGCACGCGCACCTAACAATACAATCAGCTATACTTGATAAAACAAAGAATGGAGATTAAAGGATTAGAGGATTGTGATTGTTAATTTGATTAATTAAGTGTGGTGAGAAGCCTCATGCACCTGTGATTACCAAACACTGGTATAAGAACACAAAGGCAAAACAATCTTTCACAATTGTGTTGGCAAAAGCGAGTCTTTTTTTGAGGCTTTTCCCTTTTAAGTACTTTTGGCTCGGAGACAGTGGTTTTGATACCAAGAAATCATGTGAATTCTCTAGAAAGGATAATCATTTGGCTTTCCTTCTGTGTCTTTGCATGTGTAGTTTAAGTGATCAATAGTTTAAGATGAAGGATAAATATTTAAATAGAGGCAGGCAACACAAAAGTTATTTTCTGAAGTATAAATTAAATCGGTGATTCGTATTTAATTTGTACGATGAGAATCTGTCATAAACATTCTGAGCTTGATTTTCTCTTGGTATTAAAAAGAGGGTCTAAATACAAGAGGCTTCAAACAGCGGGACTCTGTGAGTCTTTTCATGCAGTCTGAAGTTGCTTCATTAATACGTTAACTGTAGGGTGAATATTCCTGCTTGTATGCACAACCTAAGCTGTTCTAAGGAGATGAATCTTTTTTCCAAGACTTTAAAAACAAGCTTGTGGGAAAGTTGCCAAAGGGTGTCCAGAGCTGAGCAGTGTAGAGGTCTTTACCTCGGGTGCCCCCAAACTACACACTTGATTCAAAGCACCTGATGGGACAGTCAGAGCAATAAGATAGTAAACTACATCTGTGAACCGTAGTTATCCCTCAATGATACATTAGTACATATTAGTAGGCCTACTTTAAAAGAAATACATAGCCTAACTTTGAAAGTTGCACAGTTGCACAGTGACAGCTTTGTTTTCTGAGACTACATGAACTCAAAAAATACATTTGCACTCATGCAGCGACATGAAACTTGGCCAAGAGATTTTTATACTACGATGTCCAAATAACAAACACATGCAGGGATACAAAATCCAAATCTTACTTTTACAGGGCCCACCACCAGGGGACAAGGCCCCCAAATCCAAATCTTACTTTTACAGGGCCCACCACCATAGAAGAATAGTCAAACTGTGCCTTATTTGCTGACATTTTGTATTATGAATCCCATGTAATAATATCTGATGCCATGCATTACACACTTTGTTTGTTGCTAGAATAACAAAAAAGTTTTAAAATGTGTATTTTAACAGTATGCATACTGTGATAAATGATAAAACGTATGATAAACATTACATTTTTGACAACTGTTTCATGATATTAAAAGACCGTCATTGGCTATAATCTCCAGGATAAACTATTTTCGCCATAATTTCGTTATTGCATAAAAATGGTTTTGGTCCCAGGTTACGGCCTTGACTTTAGGTTGTCTTTTGATCGCGGCTTAACTCTACATTCTTAAGGGACTTGTGAATTGTGTGACTGTAATGCAATTTCTGATAACTCAGGGTTTGAGGACTTTATGTCTAATGCGGGTCAACTCGAGAGCTGCTAGCCACAATCGATTTATGTAATCCCTATTTTATTTTGCAACAAAAGAAAGTCTTTCACTTCAGCTTTTCATCGACGTCCACGGCCTCGTGGGGGATGCGTGAGGACCTCTGTTCATGCCAGGGCCAAACTCCACTGTCCAATCCCCTTTCGCTGATCCCACACCTCTCCCGCAGACCTTTAAAAGGCGGCTGCGCACCACACATCAGTACGCATTCGCTCCAGTCTGCGAACACCTCCTCTTATATAAGACACTCCTTACTTCAACTTGGTGGCACGTTATACAGTCTTTGAGATGGCTCTTCAAAGCAATATTCTGCACCTGGCCCGCAAGAGTCTGCTCCAGGAGTCATGCAAGCAGTTTCTCCTCCAAACCCACGGGCTGCACAAGTCCGTTGCGAGCGGCTCTCTGGAGATCGCGGCGCACAGTCAGGAGGATCTGAAGCAAGAGAACGCGGTGCGCCCCGTCGATGAGGAGCAGAAGGTGGAGAGAGTGAAGACCCTCCATGAGATGCCTGGACCCAGCACCATGGCGAACTTCATGGAGTTCTTCTACCGGGACGGATTCAGCCGCATCCATGAAATCCAGGTGAGTCTGCAGCGGTCATATAGGACCACCGTTACGCGTTACTTTTTGCATTTCAATGATGTTTCTTCAAGTGCACAGTTTACACCTTCAATACACGTTCAGCGGAAAAGACCCAGACGCAATCATGTAGACTCATGGTTTCATTTAACAAAAAGGCCACATATTTCAATGTTATCTAAACTTTACCTCCTGTAACATTTTATTTTACAAGTTGCCAGAAATCGCCAGTGACAGTTGTTGCACAAACGTTTAATAAACTTGAACGTAAATAAAGATTGATTTGTTTGGAACACAGTCAAGTCTCGGCTGTAATGTGCAGTGCGGACACGTGAGGTGTTGGATTACTTATGGAGTTGCATAAACCGGCGAGTGCAGTCTCCACCCCATCGCGAGGGACAGTCACAACCCTTATTTTATCCCAGGCGCAGTCTACACGAAGGATCAAAATCGAAATATATAGCATGCAATACAAGCACCTCAAGAATGGCCAGCTTTAAAGATTGCCAGCTGTCCGACACAGATTTGCTATTTTATTTTATTGGTTAACGTTTAACTAGTCTACTTTAGAATTTTTCGAGCCATTGGGTCATCAAAGCTCGGTAAATATTGGTCACAGATGTGGAGTTTAACTTTTAATTTTACCAAGCTGATTACTCACTAAAAACTCCCTCAGAGATCATGTACATGTGTACAGAGTACATGTAAATGTTCTGCTGTCTCCAGAAGTCAGGTCCAAAGACTGTGCACAGAGTCAAAACCTCCCCAGCAGCACTAGTCTAAAATGGCCAGTGATGACTGGCATTGGTTTGCATGTCAGCTGCAGTTATGTTGTGCAACAAAGTTGTCTTAGGACTGTGAAAGATGAGAAATGTCTTCCAGGATTTTTCTGGCTGAGGAGACACAGAGGTGCCTTTGTGTTGTCTTAGTATGAATAGTACTTACGACTTGAGAAGGGGGATGAAACTGGGCAGGCTCGCAATGAGGGCCGTATTTGTAAACAGCTTTAAGTATTTGCAAATGGGCCATCCATACTGGGAAATGTCCTCCTGTGCATACTGAGCAGTTGACTGAGAGCCGTATGGTCTTTGGGGAGTGATGTGATATGGGCAAATATATTTTATTGCTGTATAACGGTTATGTTGTTTCCATTCTTATTTCAATAAAGCATTTACAGTTTGAAGGAAACATCTAAACAAATGACTCTGATGCAGATTAGCCAAAAACAAGAATAAAACACATACATTAAAAGTGAATTCTATTTTTGTGGTTCAAGTGCATTTCTGAGATCCACATTGATCAGGTTTACAAATCTTTGTGTAGTTGGAGCATTCTCAGAAGTATGGGAAGATCTTCAAATCTCGATTCGGACCTCAGTTTGTGGTGTCCATCGCTGACAGAGACATGGTGGCACAGGTTCTCAGGGCTGAAGGTGCGACTCCTCAGAGGGGTAACATGGAGTCCTGGAAGGAGTACAGAGATTTAAGGGGAAGATCTACTGGACTCATTTCAGCGTAAGTACATACTGAAGTGTTTTCTTGAGGGGTGCTGTAGTCTAGAGGTTAAAATCTGAGCTGCTAACTTGTAAAGTTTGCCACTTTGGATTAAAATGGTACACTGTCGTTAAATAGTTTGGGGTAAGATTTCTGATAATTTTGTTCAGCATGAACACATTAAATTGATCAAAAGTGGTCACACACAATTGGATACAGTTACAATTGATTTCTATTTCCATTAAGCATTTCTTCTTTCATCAAAGAGTCCTAAAAAGCATCAAGGTTTACACAAATTTGTATTTGTGTAAATCTATTACTTGATGTAATAGTAAGCACATACTAATACTTGATGTATGTAATTTCTGAAGCAGTAATGGCTCCTGAAAATTCAGCTGTGCATCACAGAAATAAGTTACATTTTATTTTATAATATAATAATATAGAAAACAGTTAATTTATATTGTAAATTGTAATGTTTCACAATATTACTGTTTTTACTGTATGTTTGATCATAAATGCAACCTCGGTGAGAATGGAGATTTCTTTTTAAAATATTTAAAAAATCTGACCCTAGAATGGTTGTAGGTGAATTTCAAATCTAAACCTGCAATATCCCAATTAATATTTTTTATTTTTTGATTCCTGTCTCTGCTAACAATTATATGATGTTTTCTATCTCCAGTGAGGGTGATGAATGGCTGAAGATGCGCAGTGTTCTGCGCCAGCTGATTATGCGACCCAGAGATGTGGCTGTTTTCTCCCCTGACGTCAACGCTGTGGTGGCCGACCTGGTGGAGAGAGTGAAGACACTGCGTAGCCAGCAGGACGACAGACAGACTGTCTGTAACATCAATGATCTGTTCTTCAAATATGCAATGGAAGGTGAGCCTGAGGGCACTGTGCATTGTTAAATGTGTTACTGGATTTCTGTGGTAAATCCTATTTGTGTCTGATATATTAAGTTTCATGATTTGATCACAGGACAGGATTTGGCTGGGTTTTTCCATTCATAGTGGTTTGATTTCCTCCTGATGCTGCAGGGATTTTTTTTTAATTAAGAGGAGAGTCAGGTAGCATAGTGGTCTTTCTGGAAAGGAACATGAGGGCTTTGTATAAATGAAATTCGAGCTATTTCAGGAGTCTGGGTGTTAATCAGATGTTCCACAGACAGATAAGCATTTTTGGGGGAGATTTGTTTTTGAATTTGGAGTTTTTTAATATAGTAAGTGTTGTTTAGCCACCTTTTGCATACATGCACATTATACAAACAGTTTTAAAGTAGCTTCACAGTAATAAACCAAGTAATAAACCAGTAATAAAATTGACAATTTTGGCAAATGTTCATCAATGATGAAACAACTTCAGTTTAGTTTCATTAATCAGCTCAGTTAATTTAATTTAACATTGATTTGGTTTAGTTCAATAACACTGTCAATGCTGCACAGTGCACCAGTGATAAACAATTGCAATTTTACATTTACATTTATGCATTTAGCAGACAATTTTATCCAAAACGACTTAGAGTGCAATTTTACAAAAGTAGCTCTGTAGAAGATAATAGTGTCATTAATCAGCTCAATTCAGATTAGTGTTGATTCAGTTTAGTTTAATAACGGTGTGAATGCTACAAATTTAATTCATGATGAAACAACATCGATTTAAGCTATAAAGCAGCTGTGTAGAAGATAATAGTGCCATTAATCAGCTCAATTTAGTTCAATGTTGATTTAATTTAATTTAATAAGTGTCAGTGTAGAAAAACAAGTGTCACTGTACTCTTAGTAGAACAGTGGATTAAAGATTCAGATTAGCAAGCACATGAAAACCTTCGCACATAATTGCTTTTATTTGTTTTGAGATCCAGTATAATAAATCCATACGATATGAAAACACAATGTTAAACTCTTGCCTAGGTGTTGCAACCGTTTTGTATGAAACTCGCCTGGGCTGCTTGGAAAACAAAATTCCCAAGATGAGTCAGGAGTACATTGCTGCACTGCACCTCATGTTCAGCTCTTTCAAGACTACCATGTACGCCGGAGCCATTCCCAAATGGCTGCGCCCCATCATTCCCAAACCCTGGGAGGAATTCTGCAGCTCATGGGACGGCCTCTTCAGATTCAGTAAGAGCAGAGGGAACTGTTCAGTGTCATTGTGAGGAAGTTGTTTTTTTGTTAAAAGATAATAAATAAATTAAGTTGAATAAATGTGTGTTTTAGGCCAGATCCATGTGGATAAGAGGCTTTCAGATATCAAAAAGGAGTTGGAGAAAGGCAAAGAGATTAAAGGAGGGTTGCTGACTCACATGCTGGTCACCAGAGAGATGAATCTGGAGGAGATCTACGCAAACATGACAGAAATGCTTCTGGCTGGTGTGGATACGGTAAGAACTGGTCCAGTTGCTGCTGGGAAAGACATATGAAGTCTTTGCTTCTGAACTTGTGGTTCATGACTAGTAATTTGGCACGAATTCATTGGTAGACACTTAGTAACCCAAATTAATCTTGCCTTTACTGAAGTTATGCTGCAGTATCTCCAAGCAGTGAATGCATGTGTGATGATTTAAAAAGCAGAGCACATTGTGTATTAAGACAGCTGGAGAAACTGTTGAATCTAATGGTGATTATAAACTAACCTTCTCATCGGGACAGCATCTCAGGCGCATTTTTCTCTTCCTGTGAACTCTTTTCAAATGGTCAAATCGTAACGGGTGTCTGAGGTCTCCATGGAGAACTTTGTGTTCACCTGACCTAACGCTGACCTCTCTCCATGTGTCTCACCCACAATAAACAGGACCTGCCAAGACTCTCTAATTTCACTGATGTGTCAGTTGGCATCCTCTTCTCTTTGATCTTTCCCTCTGTTTTTCTTTCAGCCGTATGATCACATTAGCCATTATGAGCCAAAGCCGGTCATGTAATCTTTCCCTCTCCGCCTGTCTGTCTTTGTCTTGCTTTCCCCTCACGTCTACGAGGAAAGGTGCCTGTTTTGGGTTCTTGCTACAAAAAGGAATTAGTCACCCAAAAAGAAAAAGGTGAACATTGTGATCACTGGAGCTAAACGCACATGACATCAGCCATTTTAGACCCAGATTTATCTGAGATAAAAGTAATGATGAATGGAGAGAAGCATGGCAGGTGGCTCATTACAGGATGAAGGGGTGGAAAAAGATGGCCTAAAAAGGGGGAGAGTGAATGATGTTTGCTGGGCAATCTTTGAAAGGAGGCTGAAAAAGCAGCATTGGGGGTAGACAGGTTTGGGAGAATCAGTCCATGGGAGTGAACCAGTGGTTATGTAATGGAACGTCTTATGCAAAACTGCAAAATATTGTAGAGTGGTGACAGAAATGATCTTTTCCATTTTGATTTCAAGGGGCATTTTTTTCATTCATACGTTTCATTTTTTATTAAAATGTATTTGGCATATTTTATGTCAAATTCTTAAATGTATCAGTAAATTCAATTAGAATAAATCCCTCATGCTTCCAATGCTCCACCATCATCCCCGTCCCAAAGAAATCCAAAAATTACGAGAAGGGTCTGGCTGCAGACTTGCACTTGCACTCTCAATACTTGCACTCTCAGACACTTGCGCTTCCACGAGTGACATCACTTGCAGTCTTTTTTATTTTGTTCTATTTATTGATAATTTTTTGTTTGAATCACTCAACATTTTACAACAGTAGCCAGGTGGAGAAGATGAGAAAAAATAAACTAAAATACAATGTCACTTGCAATCGCTGCTTGCACTTTCTGCTACCTGTGACGTCACTTGCATTAGACACGAATCGTGTGTGTTGACAAGACGCTGTGGTGGTTAAACGCTTAAAACTAATCTAGAACAATAACTAACAGGGTCCTGCAAGTCATCTGTAGGAGAAAAAGACAAGACCTGCAAATCCGTGACTACAGAACAGCAGAATGTGAATGCAATGCGCAGTTTCTCATTAAATGTTTTCCTCCCGTAGAAAAACATAAACACTTAATATGGCTTAATGTATAAAGATAGTGCTATTAAAATATAAAATTCAATATACAGTTTGGACATAATGGACTAAGATGATAAAGAGCAAACTCAATATGCTCATCTTCATTATTAACATATAACATTACATAACTAATGTACAGGCAGGTGAGCCCAGAATAAACGCAACACAAAGTTTCACGTTAAGCGTTTTTACATATAGAATAAATGGTCTACAGCTCTTTTATGTCATTTTATTTTTCCATTAAGCTCTATTACGTTTTTTATTTAAAGTTATTTTCTATGGGAGGAAAACGTTTAACGTGCAAATTAACGCATTGCGACCTTTTAATATCACTTAATGTATTTCATAATGCACGTTCATTTCTGCTGGTCTGTATCTTTGTGTCAACAACAAGACTTGATAGGCTAATGAATTGTCTTTATCATCTTAGTCAAAGACTATAGAATACTCTTAAGTCCCTTATTATTAGTATTATTAAATTTAGTCCATTATGCAACATTAAGCGCTTTGCTGTATGGGAGGACAAGTGAAAGTTTGCGTATTGTGTTCATGGCCGTCTGTTTTCCTTGTAGTACATTTAATAATATGTATATGTAGAATTTTATCTTTTAATTACACTTAATGCATCTTAATACATTAAGCCATATTATGTGTTTATGTTTTTCTACGGGAGGAAAAGCTCAACAAGAAACTGCATTGCGTTCACATTCTGCTGTACTGTAGCCACGGATTTATGGGTCTTGTCTTTTTCTCCTACAGATGACTTGCAGGACCCTGTATGATATGATATTAAATTATTTTTAATTGTTTAACCACCACAGCATCTTGTCTCCATTGGCAACGCACACGATTTGTGTCTAATGCAAGTGACGTCACAGGTAGCAGAAAGTACAAGCAGCGATTGCAAGTGACATTGAATTTTAGTGGGGTGTGTTTTCAAACCTGAAGTAGAATTCATTCAGATCGTCTGCCAGTTGTTGATTCTCCACAGTGCTGGGGGAGGGTGTCTTGTAGTTGGTTATCTCTTTCAGACCTTTCCACACTGAGTCAATGGAAGAGAATTGGATCCATAGCTTATTGGAATAATTCCTCTTTGCTACTCTGATCTGCTTTTCCAGTGTGTATTTGAACTGTTTATACAGGATTTTATCCCCCTTCCTGTAAGCATCTTCTTTGGCCTGGCGGAGCTGTCTGAGTTTTGCAGGGAACCACGGTTTGACATTGTCATAAGTTTGACGAGTCCTAGTAAAATGCATATATCCTCACAGAAACTGATATTTGAAGTTACAGTCTCTGTGAGCTCGTCCAGATTGTTTGCAGCAGCTTCAAAAACAGCTTATACATGATAATGCTTAACTATAATCATGTATAATTCCTAATTTATTTAATTTTCTACCAAGCAGAGGAATTATTGTAGATCATGTTACTAATCGCTAATAAATCATCAAATGTTCCTCTCTCTGCCCCTCTACAGACCTCTTTCACACTATCATGGAGCACATACCTTCTGGCAAGACATCCCATAATACAGCAGGACATTTTTGAGGAAGTAGACCGAGTGCTGGGTGGGCGTGTCCCAACCGGAGAGGATGTTGCTCATTTGCCCCTTATTAGAGGGCTTGTCAAAGAGACTCTCAGGTAAGCTCTGCCCACCACTCATTATTTTTTGCAAAGTTTATTGAGTTTAAGACAGAAATACAGTGATCATTCAAAATCAAACAGTATGAACACCTCCCTCCATCTCTCTAATGCATGCAGGCTTTTCCCTGTTCTGCCTGGAAATGGACGCGTTACACAGGATGATCTGATTGTTGGAGGTTATTTTATCCCTAAAGGGGTAAGAACATATATCATGTGACTGTATGTTTTTGCAAAAGCACATTTTTATATGCTCCTCTCATAAACATGTGTCAAAACCTGCCCCTGAGTAGAAGCATCGTTTCATGCCTTTTCCCCTGCAGTTCTAGATTTAATTACCTTGACCTGGATATACTTAGATAAAGTGTGCTAGAAAAAAAACACAGTTGACTTGTATTGCCACAGGATTAATTGGTACGCAATAAGGAAATTACTTCAATCAGTGATTTTTGAGAATTAATTATTTACATTTGAATCTATATTGATAACAAAATAATTTATATTAATATGATTTAATCATTAAAAGTATAATGATAAAACACAAACTATCAATAACTATTAAATCAATAACTAAACATATTGTTTTTATTGACTTGACGTTTATTCCTCTGTTCACAGACTCAGCTGGCTCTGTGTCATTACTCCACCTCTATGGATGAAGAGAACTTCCTTCGTTCCGGAGAGTTCCGTCCAGATCGTTGGATTCGCAAGGATGCCTCTGACCGCGTCGATAACTTCGGCTCCATCCCGTTTGGCTACGGCATCCGCAGCTGTGTTGGGAGGAGAATAGCCGAGCTGGAGATGCATCTGGCGCTCACACAGGTGCTTGTTTGTATACGCGTCTCAAAATTCAAAAGATCCAAACCATAGTGGTGCAAGTATTAAGCAGATTGTTGCAATAAAGACAGACATTACTTGAATGTGAACTCTAATTCTCTTGTCTAATGATGTATTGATGTTCTTCTCAATCACAGCTCCTGCAGAAGTTCCACATTGAGGTATCTTCCCAGACCACTGATGTGTGTGCTAAGACCATGGCCTGCTCTGTCCGGGAGCACCCATCAACCTTAGATTTGTGGACCGAAAGTAATCTGCCATTACACTGTGTGTACATTTAAACCATAATCCATACTGTGCTTCTTTGAGTCCAAAGACTGTTAGTGTTATTTTGTATTATAGCATATATTTATGCTTATTTCATAAAGTCAAACCAATATGAATTACTTCAAGAATTGCTTTTTAAAAATTGTAAAATTACAGAATTAATTTACATCATACTATCTCAAACTTTCTCTTTGCTTTTGCATTTTGCTCAGCCTTAACAATTAGCATGAAATATGGTCAAGAAGACCTTGTATATAGATGTTTTACTATTAAATTAGCTTTAGCACTAAGCTCATTATTTATTTAACATGGTATGCTTATGTAAGCTTAATGACTTTTAGCTTACAAGGAGAAAATTCCTAAAGCAAACATGAGTGAGTAAATCCTATTACAACTACAAAGCTACTTTAGAAGGCCGTGCTAAATTCCTGTCCCGTGGACACTAATATTAAGATAAATACTGTGTAAGAAAAACCCCTCAAATCACAGCAATGTCCGGCTTGATATCAGTGTGGCTATTATTATCTAATTTTTTATTCAAGATTGAGGATTTTGTGTTGGTTCTTCTTTAGTGGAAAACATTTGAATGCAAAATTGTGCCTCTTTTTTAGTGCACTAGCCTTATAGGCAACAGATGGATAATGGGAACTGGTGGAAATGAACTATTTTTGAATAAAAGTAATGTTGTTTTTGAGGGTTGTGAACTTAATGCATTGTATGAAATAGGGAAGTGTTTGATATGTGGAAATGCCTAAGTTACTGATATTTGTACGAATAAACTACACTCTGAAGACCAGCTGTTCATTTGTTGTTTTTTCTGTTTAAACACTATTTGGGGGATCATAATAGTCTGTCACACTTACCTGAACCACATGAAAATGAATGAAAAATGGCCTCTCAGAACCTTTTCAATAAAATTCCTAATGAAACATTGACTCAGTAACGACTTTTGCCCTAATAATTGTGATTTTAAAATGTTATTTACAAACTTTGACAGACGATGACACATGACTTCAGACATACAGTAAAAGAAATGCCTTTACCCAGCTCTATGCAGTCCTTACCTTTATCCACCAGATGGCAGGATGGTTTGGAAAATGAATGAGGAGGTCAAATAATTAACATATATTCTAAGAGTCAATTATAAATCCCTCGTTTGCCATTAGTGGCATAGACTGAATTATCTAAATTACAAATAACCAAGCGAAATATGTCAAAACACATGCTCAAATAATCAAGGACTCGAATCACCCTGGCAACCATCTCTTCATTTTACTGCCATCTGACAAGCGCTGAGATGGCAAAAACTGAGAGACAGCTTCTTCCCCTCAGGCCATCAGCCTCCTAAACTCAAACTCAGTCTCATAACATCAACATGACTCCATTTAATCATCAGTAAGATATTCATTATCCTCCACCATGCGTATTGCTGCTATGTAAATACCCTGTATAACCTGTTTGCACATTCTTCTTGCACATCCCTGTTTATATTATTTATTAAGTCTACAGTATACTGTCCTGCACATTCTATTTTATTGCACATTTTATCTTATATTTTATAATTTTTTACTCTTTTTTTTCCCCATACCAATATTGATGTATATTCTCTTGTGTTTGTGTTACTATAATTGCAATGTACATGGAGCGGACCTGACTTACAATTCACTGCTGGTTATATTCTGTATAATTATGTAGGCCTATGTGATGAATAAAAAATCTTGAATCTCTTGAATCTGTAGCGTGAGGTGCATTTAAGTCCCTCCAGGATTTTGCGATTCTGCGATCGCTGAATTTATCGCAAAATCAAGCAAACTCCGCAATTTTCGCAAAAGCTCGCATATTTTCGTAATCCGCAGAATTTGGGTTTAGACGCGTCCTGTGACGTCATCGCAACAAGCTTTCAGTCAAAGAAAGGTTGTTTCTCAGTTTGAAAAATGGAATGAACAGCATGCGTTCTCATCATGCCCGATTTACAAGAGCTATTCGATAAACGAACCGAAAGAGGAACGAATCCGCACTACTCATTTGAGCTATGCAGCGCAGACCTGAGCAGGGCTGCTCTCGATCACGCGACACACCGTTATACACAGCGCTGGAAGATACAGTGAATAAAGTAGTCGAATTCGCCGCAGAGTTAATTACATCTCTGTTAAATCTTGTGAGAAGCATTCAAATCGGTACATAATTATGTTAAAGCTACAGACATCAGAACAAACGCCACTGATGTGGAAACCAGGAAAAACATTGTTCAATAAACACATCACCACCATTCACCATGGATTTACCATAACTACAGGAACAACTTGTGGCAGAAATTGTATTAATGTTTTCGAGTGTTTTTAAATGTTTCACACAACTTTTCAAAGCTTTAAGTATTAGTCTACCAAATTTGAAAGTTATTTTTAGTGTGATGACATTATTTGTTCATCCTTCATAGGATGCCCCGTTTATAAAACTAAAAGTTTCATAATGTAGGAAAGCAAACACTTATTTAAAACATAAAAAATACATCAAATTACCACTAGTAGATGGCTGCAGAGAATTGCTTATAGGCTTATTAGCCGTTTCCACTCCCTAATATATATATTGTATTTATTAAATTATATTTAAACATTATGAATGACAGTAATAAAAGTTAATTGTATCTGCATCTCAACTACCCAAACAGCACAAGTAAATCTGTAAGACATCTGCTAAAGATCTGGGAAAAATCTGCATTTTAATCTGATAAACGTCTCAGAAGCAGTATTACATGAATTTAATAAATCTCTATTTGACATCTGACACGTAGACACGTCTTAGAGATGCAGATGAGCAAACACTCTTAAAAATAACTCTTGAATATGTAAATACAGACATCAAATAGACATCTTTGAGATGTACATGTGCGATTAGGGTGAGTGCTTTACTGTCAGGTGCTGGCGCCACCTTCTGTAGAACTGAATGGCACTGGTGTCCTTAAATGTTAGTCTGGAGCCCTACAATGTTTCTCGGAGTCAGAAAGTCATAACAATATTATCAGAATGTTGCCTGTGGTCTTCACTGCTAAACAATAAGAAATGCCGCAAATATTGCCGCAAATTTTGAGAAAAGCCGCAGCAAAATCAGTCATTTTAGGCCACAAAAATCAGAAAAAAGTCCCGCGAAATCCTGGAGGGACTGATTTTACGCACGCAGCAAACATGTGCCTGTAATATCGAATGGTATTTATTTGGCAAGAATTCCATGTTCTGATTGGTTAAGAGGAAGCGAACCACGTTCTCTGATTGGCTAGAACTTGACGCTGCGAGTCTGGCCATCCGAGGCAATAATAAGATAACAGTCGGCAGATGGCGCTGTGGAGTCACGTGAGTTGTTTGAGTCAAAGGACAGCGGTGCTGTTCTAAAGTAGTGTGTCTGCGTTTGTTTTTAAGTGTACTTAATATCTAACATCTTTAGCTAAATGTGTCGTACGCTCTTTTGGGTTAATTTTCTGACCAGACCTTCTAATGCTTGTGCATTGCTATCGTCTTAGTTCGTGAATCTTAATATTCTTCTCTCAGTCTAATTGACAGCAGTTGATCTTCGTCAGGTCGAGCGCTTTGAATCTAATGTAAACAAACCCAGTTTCGCTGTCGATAATTAGCTGTGTTCATCCACAAACTCGCCTGGAATCACCGTCAGCGGCTTTCACCAGCCTGTGAAGTGTGTTGGAGACAGCGGGAGATGATTTGGCCGTGTAGTCAGGCCTTGGACTAAAGTTGAAGCCGTTTAAGTGAGTCTGTCAGTGTCAGATTCGTCGCGAGGCCTCATATCTGTGGATGAGGAAGTGAACGGACCGAGCTCACCCAGGTGATCAAATACTTTTTATTTGTAATCGTTTTATTAGATGACTGCATAATAAAGGCATTTTCGTCACATAAGACCGTAAAAAGCTCTCTGTTAGCTGTTAAAGCACAAAGTGGCTCGTTAGCATCTTGGCGCAATGCTAATTTTGGCCTAGAGAGCTAAGCGGCTAAGTGTGTGTTTATGATGATACGTAGGGTTGTAGTTATTTTTAACACTGTGCCTTGGTGCAGACGAGACAGAATTGAATACTAAATGCCATTGTGGCGTTAGTAAAACATTAGTATGTAATCGCATTTGGTTTCTTTGACCTGCCATAGTTTGACAGTTGCTAGCAAGCTAATCAATTAGCTTGGGAATTAGCTTTGCGTGCTGTTAGAATCTATCGGTAACGTTACATTAATTTAAATATTTTCTGAAATCTCCCTTTTACAGTTTTTCATATTGTATTTGGTATTTTGTCAGTTGTTACTATGTTTTACTTGAATTGCTATACATGGCCATGAATGGGGCTGAATTTAATTTTGTTCTGATAATATATATTTCTGTAACTTATATATTTCTTTAGATATCATTCATTTGTTTTTGAGAGTTTATATCAAATACGTATGTGTGTGTATCAGTCAAACTAGCTGCTGTTGTCATCTAGCTATTCAGTTCAAATTTTGACAGATGCCTGATGAAGACAGTACTGTAACCAGGGTTTTTAAAGGAACAGTTCACCCCAAAAATAACATGTACTTAAATTCTCACCCTCACCCTCAGGGCATCCAATATGTACATGTATTTGTTTCTTCATAGGAACACATTTGGAGAAATTTAGCATTTCCTCACTTGCTCACCAATGGATCCTCTGCAGTGAATGGGTGCAGTCATACCTTCATGTATTGTGAAGTAAATAAACAAATTCATCAACTCGTTTTTAACTTCAAACTGCTAAAATATGAGTCCTATATCCATAATATTGCTTTCACCATTGAAAAAGTAATTTCATCTGAATGAGGAGAGAAATATGCACAGATCAAGCAACTTTTACAAGTGAAAACAGTCTAAAACAGTTATTGACAAATATGTTGGTGGAATTTGATGGAGGACAACAGAGAGTGGAGGTTTTTTTTAAACTTGGAAGTGTTACTATGGATTATAGACTTCACTATATTTTGGCCAGAACAAACGACTTAAAAAAATCCATGCGGATTATTGTGATGTTTTTATCAGCTGTTTGGACTTTCATTCTGACGGCACCCATTCACTGCAGAGGATCCATTGTGAGCAATTGATATAATGGCAAATTTCTCCAAATCTGTTTCGATAAAGAAACCAACTCACCTACATCTTGGATGGCCTGAGAGTGAGTGCATGTTTCAGCAGTTTTTTTGGGGTGAACTATTCCTTTAATGAGAGACTATGATTCTAATGTCATGTGATAATTCTGAGTGTGACATAATTCTTTTTTTTAATTGTAAAAAAAAAAAATCCATATCTAACAGCATTGCTTTCCGATTTGCTGCTATATAAAGATGAACTGTTTTTTTGCTGTTCTTGTGGTAACATAACAATTTAGTGCCAGCGATTTCACTAATTTATTGTTAATGGGTTATTGTCACTTAGCACAAATAATTTATGATAATCTTATTAATAAATAATGGTATTATTTATGTAATAAAAATATTGTTTTCTTGTACAGGAGAAAGGATCCCATTTCATGGGAGAATCCTCTTTCCTTTACTCCTGGGTGAACCGGTGATCTGTCAAAATGGGTATGTGCTCGGTTGTAAAAAATTTGTCAAAATACTGCAAGAATATTTAGTGGTACAAAGGATGTAATCTGTGTTTATTATGAGAGTTCATAATTCTAATAATAATTTGTAATAAAAATACCCTGTAGATGAGCAGGAGGCCCTGAATTCCATCATGCAAGACCTGGTGGTGCTGCATCGATCCAGTCGACCATCTGGTCTACCTGACCTGGGCAAACCCAAGGCCTCCTCTCCGAAGAACCAGGTCTGCGTTGACTCTTGTTATTCACATCAGCACCAGCTACTTGGTGTTTTTTCTTTTCTTTTAGAAACTCAGACTATAACTGTTATTTTAAGGTATCTTTTCACTGCAAAGGCGGCACAGAAACCAAATCTGAAGCAGCATAAAACCACGAAGATGTGCATTTAAACAGACTGTTTAATGCTGTTCTGAAGCGGCATAAATGCATTTACACAGGATTTAAAATTGTGGGAAACATGCCTTTTTTAAAATATCAACAATTTTAAAACGAGTTTTAACAAAAAAAGAATACTATAAATAAAATAATCAAAACACAAAATAAATAAAAACACGAAATTTTAAAATGTAACAATGTTACATTTATATTTTGTGCATGTACTACAGTGTATCATGCGCTGGACAGTTTGTCACAATGTTAGCTTCTGTGGTATTGACAGTTATTTTCTTTTTCTTAATTTCTTTTCCAATTGAAATAAATTAATTACTGCATGGAGAGCATCGCTGCATGATTAAAAGATGCCAAATTAGTTTCAAAGAGCCAGGAAGTCACTCAGGCCACCACAAATTAAAATTGACACGAGCGTTAGCTTTCCAGGGGAAATAGCAGATTAGGGCTGTAGCGATATGTCGACGTCATCGATTACGTAGATTATAAAAATATGTCGATTAGCATGAAGTGCGTCGATACGTCGCACCTTTAGCCATGCCCATTGCGCGAGCCTGCATTTATTCCTACTTAAGACTGTTTTTCTGCCATGTTTAACACAAACAAGACTCTAGAGCAGAAGGTAAAGGCTAGTATGGCAACATCACTTCACAGAGCATTCATAGAGCGTTCTATTATACGACCGTCAGAAAAGAATATATATAGCTGAACTGACGCCTTTACATTGTCAGGATTCACATCCGCATTTAAAGCTGCGCTGAATGAATGAAACCGCACAGGACATCAAGTTGCCTAAATAATCATGACGGGTGTAATGCACTCACAGAGACGGAGAAGGAGAAGGAGAAATGATTCGCGTTCAGCTTAAACCGTCAGTGCTGTGGGTCTGTGCGACTGTGCGCGCGATCACGAGAGCTAAGAGATGTGCGCACCTAACGTGCTCTCTGCATTTGCTAAAAAAGCATTTAAAGTCATTGTTAGTTGTTTAACTGTGTGATGGATAGGACAAGCCTCGACTGGGCTCGTTTATTTAAAAACGGCTGTCAGCTGTGATAACTTCCTGGTGTTATGACGCCATTTTTAATTCTGTTACTCTAGTGTCCTGAATGCGGTTCAGGACACTAGAATCTGCTGAATAAATAAAACATATCAAGTTTCTCACCTGTGAACAACTACTATCAGTCCCAAACAGCAAATGTGAATGCAGCTATAATGTGCATTTCTATTGACTGTATTGTATCACTGCCCTGTAATTTTATTTTTCTTTCTTTCTTTCTTTCTTTCTTTCTTTCTTTCTTTCTTTCTTTCTTTCTTTCTATATAACAATATTTATTGTTATTTCTTTTTCTCTTTTCTTTATTTCCTCTGTTGTTGTTGTTGTTATTATTATACATTTTTTGTAAAGTATTATAAGAAAACATTTTAATAAAAGATTAATAGCAGAAGTTACTGTTATTTATTGATAGTTTAACTAAAGAATGAATCAACTGATAAGAAAAGAATAAATAGATTAATTGAAAAGCGATCGATAGATTAGCCGACTAATCGGAAAAATAATCGATAGATTAGTCGACATTAAAAACAATCGTTAGCTGCAGTAGGGCAGATGTCGCCAGACCGTCGTGTGTGGGTGAAATGTCGTCCACACGAGATGTTTTTTGGAATGTTACAGGACAAAATGACAGTGATACTAACTAGGTTAAGCATTTTAGGATGAGTCGAGATGCATTTATGTCCTTGAATAATGAACTTATACCAGCTCTACAAAAGCAGACCCGACTAATCGATAATGAGAATCGTTGTCGATGATTTTCATAATCGATAATAATCGATTTTATCAATTAATTGTTGCAGCCCTAATGTAGAATAAAACATATTATGACAAATGGGCATTATAAGTTATATTACAGCATTTACCACTTATCTGTCACTTGAACACATACAAAGAGAGAACGTATACTGTAAAATTGACCACAGTTAAATAAGGGTGATGACAGTGACATCGTTTAGCTGTACACAGGTCTTCATACTAGAGGGTTGTGTAGTTTAAAATCTATTGATATTTTTCAGTATTTATGTACCAATTTTTATTCTGAGGAACACCAAACAGCATAAGTTTATTCAAAATGTACAATCTAAAATACAGAATCAGTCTGGTGAAAATAATCCAACTTTTCTGAAACACAACATGTATTCGTTTCCTTTTTTACATTTTTGTTTTAATTATTGCATATTATAATTGTATGTACAAAATATTAATATAAATAATAGCATACATGGTAATATAAATATTTTATTTTCTAAATATATTTTGACAACATTTTAATAAATGAAAAATATCATAGAGACTTCAATGATCATCAGAGATGCTGCATTCGTATAATACATGTATTGAAATGGACAGTTTGAACTAATTAATGGAACTTTAATGCCCTTTGTTAATAAGAGGCACTGTTAAACTATCTGTATTAACCAAACTGTGAGACAAGGACAGTTTGTGAAACTAATCACAGTCACGTTCAAAAGTGCACTAAAATCTTTGCAATATTGCGATCAATGCTTATTTTCTGTTATACACATATCATTGTGAATCTACATTTATATTGAATATTGTCTGTGTTTCGCAGTGCTGTTTCACACTGTTGTGAATATTGTCTGTGTTTCGCAGTGCTGTTTCACACTGTTGTGAATATTGTCTGTGTTTCGCAGTGCTGTTTCACACTGTTGTGAATATTGTCTGTGTTTCGCAGTGCTGTTTCACACTGTTGTGAATATTGTCTGTGTTTCACAGTGCTGTTTCACACTGTTGTGAATATTGTCTGTGTTTCGCAGTGTTGTTTCACACTGTTGTGAATATTGTCTGTGTTTCGCAGTGCTGTTTCACACTGTTGTGAATAAGAATCAGTGTGCATTGATAGATGGGTAAAACTGTGTTTTCTTGTCCACAGAATGATGTAAGGGTGAAGTTTGAGTACAGAGGAGAGAAGAGGTAATGGCCACAGTTCCTGCTTCTGCTCTACATCACTTCCTATTTTTAGTACTTCCCTCTAGATGTTTCTCTTAATTAAACCTGTCTGACAGAGCCCTGTAGACGCTGGTAATGGATCTTGTGTTAGCTAGTCCAAATCTGCGTTTTATTCACTTTACATAAGATGCTTTTGTCTAAGCCAAATTAACTAAGGGGCTATTAACTAAGTGTTAGTGCATTAGTGATGTAGCAAATTAACTAAGTGTTAGTGGATTAGTGATGTAGCAAATTAACTAAGTGTTAGTGGATTAGTGATGTAGCAAATTAACTAAGTGTTAGTGGATTAGTGATGTAGCAAATTAACTAAGTGTTAGTGGATTAGTGATGTAGTTTTGGGTTGTCATGTGTTTGTGTGCATCTGAGTGTGTGTGTGTTTATGAAAAGACTAAGAACCAAACACTGCCAGAAATTAACACTGATAAAATAGGTTCCACGTTGAAATATGAATTAATGATTTTTATTTTATTTGTTTTATAATTTTTCGATATGATCAGCATTGTTGGGGTAATACATTACAAGTCCTGTGAGTTACGCAATGCATAATGCATTACTTTACAAAGAAATATCTGAGTTACTTTGTCAAATAAGTAATGTAATTTACTTTATTTCCCCATTTATTCACTGACACCTCTCTTGTCGCTGTGTTTTGAGAAATTGGGAGTGAGGTGCAGAGGCACTGTCATTAGCCCGAGGCTTATTCATTTCACTGTTGGTATCAAAGGGTCTTAACAGTTGCCAAAAATCTAACTTTTGAGTATTTGTTGTTGTTAAAAAACAAAAGAAATAAACAAGCCCAATCCAGGTGACAAGAAATAAGGCAATAGTAACATAATATATTACTATCCATTAAAAGTAGCTATGTAATGTGATTAGTTACTTTTTTATGGAGAAATGCAATATCACAATGCATTCCTTTAAAAGTTACTTTTCCCAACACTTTAGATCACTATAGCGTAGAAAGCTTTAATACAAACTTAATTATGTAATTATAAAAATTAGAGAATGCATTTGGAGGAACCTTTTGCTTGATTTTGTCAAAGTAGCAGATGATGGTGTGGTTTATAATGTATTGTGTGTTACTTAAGGATCCTGCAGTTCCCTCGACCTGTCAGTCTTGAAGATCTGAGTGCCAAAGCTAAAGTAGCATTTGGGCAGAGGATGGACCTGCATTACACCAATAATGAGGTAGAAGATGCTCCTACAGCTTTATCATGTTTCTGATGTATTTATTTGAATGTTTTCATAACAGAAAGCCTGTTTTCCTTTTCTCTGTCCTGTAGCTTGTGATTCCGTTGAGTACTCAGGATGATCTGGATAAAGCTGTGGAGCTTTTGGATCGATCAGTGCATATGAAGAGCCTTAAAATCCTGCTTGTGCTCCCCTTCTGTACTCAGGTCAGTGGGCATTATAAACTACGTTCAGAGAAAAAGTGCTAGTTTGAAACCTGAAACCTAATCTAAAAGCTAAATGCATCAAATGTTCTTGTTCTTTCAGAACTCGGTTTCCAACAAGGACCTATTGCCAGCTCACGAGAGCTTGGACAACACAGACTTCAGTGTTGCAGATAAAAAGAACATGCTGGCACTCATAGGTGGGTTGCACTCAGCGGTTTTGAATTGCATCCTTGACAGAAGTCCAATACGAAATAAATATGAAATTGACCCAATTTACTTTTTTAAATGCACACTCTTGGCCTCGTGCACATGTCATTGAAAGATTTTTCATTAACTTTTATTAAAATATAGTGACTTACTCTTCTTCTGAAATGACTTTCCATTTGGGTTGATGTGACAAATCACTTTTACTTTTCAATCACACACCTTCATCTACCTGACTCCATTCTGTTCAGACTATGAAAGTGCGTAAGGAATTTGTTGCTCTCTTGCTTCTTCTCCAGGTTTTCAGTCAACGATCGTAGCTCTCCTCCTCCTGGCTATATTCCTGATGCTCTGCAACAGGTGGCCAGAAACGGCTCTTTCACAAGCATCAACAGTGAGGGCGAATTCATACCAGAGAGCATGGACCAGGTAAAAAGTCTCACACATCTGGTTGCGCTCATGTGGGTTTACGAAGCTGTAGCATAATTCTGCCTGTAGCCTGGCCTGACGATTCATTTCTCTTTTCCTGTTTTTCTGTATAGATGCTGGACCCTCTGTCTATGAGCAGTCCTGAGAATTCAGCATCAGGCAGCTGTCCTTCACTGGACAGTCCACTTGATAGGTGAACAACTAACCCACACATACATGTAACCACAATCAAACTATTACTGAAGATGGTGCCTTGGCCATAGACTTCCTTTTTAAAAATGCGTTACTGAAAATGGAATATGAACTTGTATCTACAGCATTCCTTTAGTATGTCAGGAAAAGTATTAAGTAGAGATGCACCGATTGCAATCTTGGCTGATTCCGATATCCATTTTTTTGTAAGAGTGACCTGCCGATACCTATTTTCTTTCTAAGAAATATAATTGACAGCATATTAAATAATAAATACATATCAATGCAAATAATTATTTGCATAGTAAAATAAATTATTGAACATTACAGTTCCCCGATCTGGACTAAGCTACAGATGTTCATTCACATAAACAGCTCTCAAAATAAAGTGCTCTGTGACTGGAAAGAGTTAGAAAGAATAAACTGAAAATGACTTGCTGTATTGAACAAAACAGATTATATTTCCCAGTTTATAAATGGTAATTTTTGCCCCTAACCTTATTAAATGTGTTATCTTTCGCATCAATTTCTTACATTGTTTCGGTTAATTCAGTCAGAATAATGAAACTGTAGATTTGTTGTCTTTCAAATGAAATCAGTATCAACAAACTCCATCTTTCTACTGCAGGAAACGGAAGCTGCATCTGAAGTGGCATTAGATGTATTTACACAGACTGTTTGATGAAGCTGAGGTGCCATAAATGCATTTACACTGCAGAATTTCAAATGCATTTTATAAGATTAATATTTTAAATATTGTTTGAATATACAAAGACATTTTGAAAAATGCAATGATACTTTTAAATATGAGGCCAAACTATCATTAGGAGGCAGTAAATGACTGTTTTAATGAGTGAGTCATTTAGTCATTCATTCAACCGATTCGTTCAAATGGCTCATTCATTCAGAATCGAGGCAAATTACTTCTCTTTATGAATGGGTTACCGAATCATTGACTCCTTCAACAACAAAACACTGTGTGTTGCTGGGAGACCGGGGCCAGTTGTATAAACACAGTTGTGTTTTAACTATATGTTAAAAGAATGAGTCTGAGCAACTAGCAGTTAGCCAAATGACAATCAGTCTTATTTTTGGATTCAACTTAGATTAATCTATGCTTTTTTGTAAAAAAAAGAAAAGAAAAGATGACCAGTCTTGAAGAAACAAATGAGAAGACTAACTTATAAGACTAGTCTAAACCTTTTATGCAACCGCACCCAGTTCTGCTGTGACTTTGATTAGAACAATTTTCTTCAGCAAAATTGAGCAAAAATAGTCCATATTGTGCCTAAAATGTAAGTCACTACTATTGTATAAAATCAGTGTTACAACCCTCTACGGACACCTTGGTAATTGAATCGCCATTGGCTAGTAAATCTTTGTTTACTCGCCAGACTGATATACTAGGCATATATGTGTGTGTGTATATATATACATACATGCATACATACATACACATTATATATGTATGTGTGTAATATACTGTGTATTTACGGTATAAGTTTGTAAATTGGTACAGCTTTTTAAATATCTGAAAGTACACTCTTAACATCAGTCAGTCAAGTATTATAATATTACAATATGATAATTAGAATCCATCCATTCTTCCATAAGTAATTAGGATTAAAACTTAGTATAGTAACCATGTATGAATGCATAGACATTTTAACTGAATTTAGGGCTGGTGGTGGTGCTTTTTTTGGGTTATTCAGTGTTTCTGTTAACAAATTGGAAATTGGAAAAAACTAACATTAATACGGATAAGAAGATAATACTAATTCTGCTAAAAAGAACAGTCTAAAACGCACAAAGGATTAACGATCTGCTGGATTCATGAATATTTAATCAGGTTGTTTGGGTTCACTCAAACTGATTTGCTGAAATCAAAACAGGGCCAATAAAAGGTGAGCGCCAGCCAATGAGATTGCCGTTTGCACATTAGTTCCGCCCACTACCGGAAAACCCGGCAGTTCTTAAAAGCTGAAAAAAATACAAAGGAACTCCATTAAGATTAATTGAAAAACAGCACAGATCGCTTGACAGAGAGCGAAACTCTGAAGCGCTCAGTCAGTGTTCCGTGAGTTAATATATCTATGCTAAACTTATACTTAGCCTCCAACTCTCACACTGGCGAATAAAATCTGAGAATTTAGTAGCCATTGGCTAATATTAAACCTCATTTAGTTGCATAGCGAGTGATTTACTCGCATTGTAGAGGGTTGTTACATTGCAATTGTGTTGATATTCAGGGAAACATCTTGGTCGTATAATGTTGCTTGCCTAAATCTTATATTATAAATAATTATTTTGAATGCATCTATATCTTTTTTTGTTTGTTGCGCTCATTTTTTTATTTCTGCACAAATCTCTCACTCAGACAGGATGTGCAAGCCTTATCTGGCTTTACAATATCAGTTGCTGTTTACTCTGAATGCATAAATTGAACGCTTGAAAATATTTGGTGGCCAAGTTTCCGTGCTTCACTAGTAGGGCTGGGCGATATATCGAACGCTATTGTCATGCGCATCTCGTCAGTAAAGCCGGTTCTGTGATTAGTGGTAAAAGCGTTCATTATCGAAGGCGATTCATCTACGATAATGAACGCGATATTGCGTAGCTTGTCAGTGAACTACGGCTCTGTGTATTAAATACCGCTCCATTTGAAAGCAGGTGATGGAGATTTACTGCTAATCACGGAACCGGCTTTACTGACGAGATGCGAATGATCATCGCGTTCGATATATCGCCCAGCCTTATTCACTAGTTATTTTTGTTAAATAGGTTTTAATAGTAAGTTGAGTAAGATTCTCTATAATTTGCCCCTTTAAAAATATACTTGGACCAGCGTTAATCGAGTCCTGTGGTTCCCTCACAGTTTATTTTGGCCCTACACATATTATAAATTGTGAACTTTGCGTTGTCTTGACTCTCAGTGGAAAAGTGACATGTTTACATGTAGATGTAAAAGTAAGTGTAACCTCAAATTGAACCAGCTCAACTCGGCAGACTGACCGCAGACTCACTGGTCCAGGCCAATCATGCAGAATTCCGGCTGATTGCGGTCCCCGCCTGGTCGATCGGTGCATCTCTTGTATCAAGCAACACAACTGTTTTAACATGAAGAAATTATCCTTGAGCTACAAATCAGCATATTAGAATGATTTCTGAGGATCATGTGGCGCTGAAGTAATGGCTGCTGAAAATTCAGCTTTCCTTCACAGGAATAAATTACATTTGAAAATATATTAAAATAGAAAAGCATTATTTGAAATAGTAATAATACTGTTTTTGCTTTTTGTATCAAATAAATGCTGCCATGGTGAGCATGAGAGACTTTTTGAACAGTAATGTACAGGTCCTGCATATATTTAAATTAAAATACTCAGTGAATTGTTTTTTGTTTGATGGGTCTCTTACAGTGATACCTATCCTAAATCCCGTATGCCTCGAGCCCTGAGCTACCCTGATAACCATCAAGAGTTCCCTGGTAAGCTGTTGCTTATCTTTCTGCTTTGATGTCACATTCATTCTAACGTTAGATTGCATTTCTAAGTCTATCTTGATTGTTTCTGCTCTGTTTCACAGAGTACGATATACCAGTGTTTGAAAAAATAGGGAAGGGAGGAACCTATCCTAGGCGGTATCCCATCTCGATTGGTCTGTACGACTACAGCGATGGTGAGATTATTTTGGACCTTGGCCTTAAACACAAGCTTTGGTAATCTTTCCAAAAAGCAAAATCAAGCTAGCATCCACTGTTTCTAAATTGGATCATCTTCCTCCACTCAGGGCGAAAGACCTTTCCCAGGGCGCGGCGGACTCAGGCTCATGGTTTTCGCTCTCCAGTGAGTTTCAGTCCAACAGAGCAGCAGAGCCCCAGCACTAGCAGTGGAAGCAGCATCTTTACTCCTGAGATAGAGGAACCAGGGCGCAGACGCCGCGGCAGTGACATCGAGCCCAGTTCTAACCCCACTCTCTCAGTCATGGACATCAGCCCTCCAAGCCGCTGTGAGTGCATTTAGGGTTTAGAGGAGAACATCATCTTGGTGTTATTCTTGTGTAGCCAGACCTCCAGACTAACGGCTGAAGGTCTGGAATGTATGGTAGCTTTCATTGGCCAAGGCCTGCCCATGAGGCCGTTTTAGCGACATGTCAAACAACCAATCACAATTAGTTTCGTTCAGCGTCATGTTTCGGGGTGTGGAAATGTCGCCACAATAATAGACCGGTGTGTAAAACTCTCGGACGTATTAAAGATTCTATGCCGCAAACATTAAATATTTCACATACTTTTGAAAATCCAGCGTTTGTTTGATCCTGGTCCTGGGGCAGTCGTGGCCTAATGAATAAAGAATCGGACTTGTAACCCGAAGGTTGCGAGTTCGAGTCTCGGGTCTGGCAGGAATTGTCTGTAGGGGAGCGAATAATCAGCACTCTCTCCTCCTTCAATACCACGACTGAGGTGAGACCCTTGAGCAAGGCACCAAACCCCCAACTGCTCCTCGGGCACCGCAGCATTGGCTGCCCACTGCTCCCGGTGTGTGTTTACGGTGTGTGTGTGTGTGTGTGTGTTCACTTGGATGGGTTAAATGCAGAACACAAATTCCGAGCATGGGTCACCACCATACTTGACTCCACTTCATAAATAGTGATGCGTTTGTCATCACTGTTGTAAACACAATGGGTTTCTTCTTTAGTGGGGGTTTGGCATCACGACATCTTTGTTTCCAAGCGGAATGTTAAAGAACGTAACGCACGTCTCCTGGAAATCCTATGTAATTCAACAAATCAGAGGATGACTTTGAAATTCCTGAAGTGTTTCCTCTTTTGTGTGCCATATGCATCAGACGTTTAGCCAACGGTCCGTGGGCGTGACGTCTGAGGCTGAGACTAACTAGGTGTTGACATGCAGCTGAAGCTTATTATAGTTCTGATTTGTCAGATGAGACATTACTAATTATAGTTTGAGTTTGAGGTGTGCATTTGTAATTTGCTCGGCTGCAAATTTATGTTGCTTTCCTATAACCAAATATTTTAAGGGTATTTTATATACTTTCCCTTTCAAAATACATCTATTCAGTAAGGATGCGTTAAATTGAGCAAAAGTAACATTAAAGACATTTATAGTGTTGCAAAATATTTATATGGAAAAAAATATCTTGTTTTAAGATTTCTAATACATTTATAAATTAAACAGCAGAAAATGTTTAACTGGTATAATAAGAAATGTTTATTGCGCTCCAAATCAGCATATTAGACTGATTTCTGAAGAGTCATGTGAGATCGAATGGCTGCAGTAATATCTTAGCCTAGTTTTCTTCATCCAGTCATAGTACTATCCTACAAAATGTCTTAACCTTCTAGAAATTGCTTTTTGTGAGTGCGTTATCTAAAAAACAGTTTTTATAGTCTTTAATAAATTATAAATCCACTAAAACATGAGTGACTAGAGAAATTATTTAAATAAATTGGTCAAAAAGATGAGGGGAAACTGTGTATAGTGTGTTGTTCTCTGTATAATTGTCTCTGTCCTTTGTTTATAGCCCCTCGTGCTCCCACAAACTGGCGTCTAGGGAAGCTTTTGGGGCAAGGAGCATTCGGGCGAGTGTTTCTTTGCTATGACGCAGACACCGGCAGAGAACTGGCTGTTAAACAGGTGCAGTTTGACCCAGAAAGCCCAGAAACCAGCAAGGTGAACATTGTTTTTCAGGCTTTGTACAGCGAAAAAAAAAGGTGTCTAGTAAACCTTTGCACTTATTGTGGTTTGTATGTGTGTGCAGGAGGTGAGCTCTGGAGTGTGAGATTCAGCTGCTGAAAAATCTATTCCATGAGCGCATTGTTCAGTACTATGGCTGCTTGCGAGACACACATGAAAGAACTCTTTCCATTTTTATGGAGTACATGCCTGGGGTAAGTATGTGTTAATTCACTTGAACGCACATGTTCTTGAATGCTTACTGTGTTTCTAAAGTTTTTGTAGCGCTAAAAAGAAAACCTGTGTTCTAAACTAATCATTTGTTTTTTAAATTAGAATATAATTTATTGAAAAATTACCTGATTGTGTATGTTTAAGTATGTTGTTGTATGTGATTTAATCTTACAAACAGTAACTATACAAAACACTAACAGTTCTTGGTTATTTTCAAACCGGACATGACTAAAAGGGTAATGTACAGTTCAGTAAGTGAGACTTTAATTCAGTAACTAATGGATTCACTTACTGTTCATTTACAGAATATCTATCCCTGTAAATGACTTGCAGTCAGGAAAACGACTTCCAGTAAGGACTGTGTCGTTTGACATTTTGATTTTATGTTCTACAGGGCTCCATTAAAGACCAGCTGAAGTCTTATGGTGCTCTGACGGAGAACGTCACACGTAAATATACACGGCAGATACTAGAAGGCGTGTGCTACCTACACAGTAATATGATCGTCCATAGAGATATTAAAGGTGAACCAACTGCATCTGATGTTGTTAGTTGATGTTTTATACGCACATAGATGCAATACATGTAGCACTCAAACTTCTTTTTTAACTGAATGTCTAAATCTTCTAATGCTTCTGCATGAACATTAGTAAAATATTCACACTTTTAAAAATGAACTTTGGCAGAGTTCACTGTTTGTCTTTGAATGAAGTTAAGTCAGTACTATTTTCGTTACATTTTATGCTTTAACATAGAGCTATTACTTTAGACATTTTTATGTTTATTTTATAATCTGACTTATTCCTTCCCTCCATGATGAACTTTTTCCCCTGTTCTTTCATTCATACAGGTGCCAATATCCTTCGGGACTCTGCAGGTAATGTGAAGCTGGGTGACTTTGGAGCGAGTCGGCGGCTCCAGACCATCTGTCTGTCCGGAACGGGCATCAAGTCAGTGACAGGTACACCTTACTGGATGAGCCCTGAGGTCATCAGCGGAGAGGGGTACGGCAGGAAAGCTGATATCTGGTAAGCCCTTAAAGTCTGCACGAAATGAAAATTCTTGTATTTGTAAATACATGATTGCGAAAGTTTTTACCGCCTAAATTTTAATTAAAATGTCAGAAGTTCATGGCAAAATCACAGACTTATCTCTGGTGACTTCTCCAAACATTTAATATACTTTAATCCATCCCTTTCTTACAATTGATTGTAGGACTGCAATGATTAGTTGACATTATCGACAACGTCGACAATAAAAAATTGTCAACAAATATTTTTGTTGTCGAGTAGTCGTTTGATCTCATATGACCTAATGTAAGAGCCTGCGATACTGTGGTTTGACCAGTGTGGCGCTGTAACGCAAGACTGTAGTTCAGCCCTCCTGGATGCAATTCAAGAGAAGACAGCTTCAAACCCAGCCCAACGAACCTGAAGCTGCTGAGTGGTGTTTGGATGAATATGTAAATATATATTGCGCGCTTTCCTGTCAGTAACGAAATAAACACAACAAAAACTGACAGCAGTGTGAAAGCACTCAAAGCAGCAGTTAAAAATGCATCTGCTTACAACGATGTGGACGTTTGCATGAGCTCTGCAGTTCAGTACTCCAGTAAAGTCCGGTCACATGTTTATTTCTATAGTACTTCATGCGATAGCCTTAATTCAAGCAGCTTTACTTTTGCATCTGAACTCTTCATGTAAAACTTAATATTTTAACTAAATGCAAAAGCTGAATAATCAATAATGGTCTACTGATTAATCTGTGAAATAATCGACGATTAGTCAATTAATCGTTCTAATAATTGTTAGATTAATCGATTATCAAAATAATAGTTTGTTGCAGCCCTAATTGACTGCATATTTATGTTCATATCTGTCTGTATTCAGTCAACAACTGATGGGTAAAACCAAGTTCCTGCTATACATTTTTTACAGTTTCAATATTCTGTTTAACTTGAATGTACATCACAACAGCAAAAAAGCATTTCATTGTGACTTTAAAGCTATTAAGATGAAATTGTGGTACTTGCGGGGCTACAACAAGGACCACTGATGGCCCTGGGTCGGTGTAATAGACTCTGTCCAGTTTCTAGCATGTTGTAAGAACACCTATGAGAAAAGATTGTGTATATGTTTTTGTGTGTCTCACTTCAACTATGATAATAATTCCTCCCTGATTCCAGGAGCATTGGCTGCACTGTGGTGGAGATGTTAACTCAGCGGCCACCCTGGGCGGAGTACGAAGCAATGGCAGCCATTTTTAAAATCGCCACACAGCCCACCAACCCCACTCTGCCACCTCACGTGTCGGACCACTGCCGCGATTTACTTAAACGGATTTTTGTGGAGACTAAACAGCGTCCAGCTGCTGAGGACCTATTACGGCACACTTTTGTCCACTAGCCACTCCCCTGTCCATCTCTGAGCAATCAGAGACTTCCAAAAGTGTCTTTAGGACCATCCCGTTTTCAGACTCCTCCCAGCAGGCCTACGAGCCCCTACTCGGACCAGAGCGCATAGCGAAGCGGGCAGTGGCCTATTCTCACACCTCTGCTGGAGCAGGACGGTGATTTGGAGCAGCTTGATTCCGTACGAAAACATTGCACCTTAATTTTACTCCGGGGTAAGTACCCCTAAAGACTAAATGGATATCGGTACTCCCCAAAAACTTGAGGATGTTGTCTTTTAAAGGCTTTCTTCTATTCATTTTTATGTTTTCATATTCCCCATGATTGTGGAGAGCCTTTGCTCTGGGGAGTCCGGTTGGGTTCTAGATGCACTGGGTTAATGCAGGAAGATCTTGGAATGTCAACCCCAGAACAAGGCAGGTACACCAATACGCTGCTAAAGGGTAAAAGAAAAAAATTAAACCGAACAGAATAGATTACAGGATGCATGGGACTCTCCAGCCTGGCTGTCATGGCTTCTAAAAGTTCTCATTTTCTTGCAAATGTCCTAAACGTACACACACACACACACACACACACACGTACATGTACATGAACTCTGATGGAAGATCTTACTGTAGAATATTTACTCATTATGCTGTACAAATGTTTGCGTTTGCTGAACTCTCTCTCACCTTCTGATCGCAATCACATTACCGGAGTGCATTTGATCTTTCTAGCTCTAGAATTCGTCAGAATCTTGCACCCGTTTCTGCTTTGTTTCTGTTTTTACTGTGTGCCTTTTTACAAAGTCTCCTTCCTCTTCTTTTGTATTTTGCTCTGTCTTAAGTGTCCGATAATATTTCTAGAATTTTATAGGTTTAATGCACAGCTACTCACAAGTCTTTCTGACTTTGTCTGCACAGGAATTATTTTAGACAGTTCGGCTCTTCACACTGTTTCTAGATCAGCATAAACAGCTCTGCCTTTTCCCCCTTTGGTCCCTCTGCTGGCAAACTGATCTTGGGTCAGGTTCACCTGTGCATTCTCTTAACACAGTGCCGTACACTTCAATCTGATCAGGTAGTCAGGTTGAATACACACTCACTCACCAAAGCGGAAAAAGAAAAAAAAACCCCGGACCACACAGGCAGGGTTTAGTGCCTGGACATCTTACAGTAAGAGTTGCTCTGATTCCAGTATAAATCTCAAGAACATAGAAAGCTAAAAGTCCGAAATTTTCATATGCGTTTCTTTTTCTATCAAAATGCTTGCTATGAATGCAAAAACGCAAAAAACGATTTTTTTATGATGGACAAATGTTTCGAAGGCTTTGTGTAAACATGATTGACTCAACGCGAGGTTGCATCGTATTTTTTAACGGACGAGAATTTCGGACTCCGTTTGTAAAGACCTTTTAGAGTTGAATAGAGAAATGGATTGCTCTCAATATGAAAGTTGACACTGTAAGTGCACTTCTAGTGAAGACTACACAACCTGGATCCGTTCTGCTGATATTTTCAATACCAGATGTCTGATGTTCCAATTCATCTGAAGTCTACTTCACTCTAATGTATAACAATTTCAGAATATGTAGAATTTCACAAATCCTAACAATACTCAGCACTTGACAGTACTAACGGTTTGCCTATAAATTAACCTCGCTATCCCACGATGCATTGGGACAGGACGTTTCACCCGTTCACACTCTTTGTCAAGCACTTGGTTACACACTTCCTGCTAGTGAATGCTTCTGAATATTTTAGTGAGCGGTCACGTTGCTGTTCAAGACTCATTCAGAGATCTCTCCTCCACATAGTGCTATAATGCCTGCCTTCAGACGTGGGACATATGTACCTTTTTGGGTTACCCTCGGCTTAATCCATTCCTTTTTTTGTCACAATCTGCCGTTCTTAATTAGAAAGCTATTTATTCTTTCTCTCATAATTATGAGAGTATGGTATTAATGAGTTAGCATATGCTTATGTTAATTTAATAATCGTAGAATGGAAACACAATTAAAATTTAAGCAGCGATTTCATATTGCTTACTTAATGACCTGAGAATAATAATAAGCTTCATACTTGTGCTCCGTTCACACTGGACACGTTCTTGTTCTCTCTCTGTGAATTGTTGATTTTTATTTTTTGCACATGGGTCAATGACAGAATGCCATAATTATATTTTATTTAAAAAGAAAAGAAAATAGCATTTGGTGCATAATCTCAAATATGTCAGGGTAATAACTGTCCTGATATCATAATAGTTTTTTTATTTAAAGTAATTTGACTGAAGATGAAGATAAAAACTATTATTTTAAATTTATCATTAGTATTTATCATTGTTTGCTAAATCAAATAAATTCTAGCTAAAACTATCAACTAGCTGATAGTCACAACAGAAAAACTTAAATCATGAAATAATACTCTCATACAGGGCTAACCCCTGCAAACCCTAATTTCTTATAATATTAGAAAATGTATGACGGTACCTATTTTTATGACTGGTTAGTTTAGGTTGTAAATTGTTATGCAGTGTTAGTAGCCCCCACCCTCAAAAAAAAAAAAATAATCGAATTAATAAAAATGTAATACAAAATCTTTTTTTTTTACTTAATGTATTTTTTAATAATGATTAAAATGTACACAATTGTATTCAAGTAATGTTACTGGTTACACCATTTTTAAAGTCATTAAATACTAACTACAACATGAGAACAGAACATACTTTTAAGAATCACAAATGCTATTATATATCATTGACCCATGTGTCCGCAGCTATGAAAACATTTCTAAACATCGTTTTCAAATGTGATCGGTCTTGCTGTTTCAGTTTAAGAACTCGTCCTGTGTGAATGCTGCAAGTAGCAACATAAACTACCCCTGGCCAATAGATTGTGATAACCTGAGAGAAACTAGCCTTTTACTGTCAGTAAGAGTAACTATAACATTGAGACTGCATGTGGTACTCGTTTTTCAGATGGTACGATTACACTCCAAGCAAACGTTTACAGTTTTCTGTTGGTAAATTAGAAGGTCTACCTCCATTGTGTAGAATTACTTAGGAATGATTTGATGTGGCTGTTCCGGATCATGATATCTGGGAGCGAAGGACATGGAATAGACCTACTGTATTAGCAGTTCTCTATCCGAGGCTCCCTTCAGTCATTTTAACATGGGCAGGCCCGCTTTGTTTGCTCTTGGCCCTTGCAGCTGGCCCTTTAACGTCTGTCTTGTATAATGTCATGTGATTTGGGCCCATCATTGCTAACCCTGGGTTGTTGTGGCAGTATTTGAAGGACTTTCTCCGCACCCAGTATATTGAGCAAAATTTCTGGTCTGTAGAGTTTTAAGTGCCAGTTCGTAGAACTAAAGCCACTTTTATTTTCATTTAAGCATTACTCGTTAGGATGGTGTACAGACGTAATACATGAAAAGTAGGCAGTGTATGTTTGTAATGTATGTACTGTTAAAATGTTCTTTTTGATGCTGTAATGTTTGCACATTTTGAGACCATGATTTTTACACTGATTTTAATACTTTTGCCAGTGTTCGTCAGTCATTCTGTGAGTGTGTGTGTGTTTGTAAGCGATGTGTGAGTCTGAATGCTTGTTTTCTGTTCAAGAGGATATGAGATAAAATGGTTGCCCTGGTTACCAGCCGTGTTTGTTAGGTTGGTCACATGATCACTCACTGATGTAAAGTCTGCTCTGGTCTGTGGTAAATTCATTGCCACTGTTATGCCGCAACTCGTTCCTCAAACACACTTGCGAAATTAACAGACGAATGGAGGCTGGTTTTTGTAAATTCAGAGTTTGAAAATGAGAGCCGGATGTCTAAATGCTGACTGGTGCCAAAGAAACTGACTTGGACCAACATGACTGGTATCCTGGCCGGAGTTTTTTGTAAAGCAAATTGAGAATCTTCCCACTGGAATGTAATGTCAGATTTTTTTCACCACTAGGTGGCATCATTCAACTATTTGCCTGTAAATACATTTTGGATATTTTTTTTCTTCTAAATATATCTCCAGTTTAAGAATAGAGTTCCATAACTGCAGAATGCATTGTTTATTTATGAACGTAATTACAGGATACTTTCATTAACTCGAACAGGCTGGATTCGTCAGTGAAACACGACACTGCTGCCACTCCAGGGTCATGAATGCACTTTGTATTTGTTTGTGTGTGTTTCAAAGAGACTTCTGTTCTGTGCCGGTTGAGTGAGATTATTGCCAGCGCACTCAATGCCTTGCGCCTTGTACAACTGATGACAGAAAATAAAAACCTAAAGTTTAGAGCTCTGAAATGAAATGTAATTTTTCTTTTAGACAGTACACTTTATCTGGTACAAAACTTATATCTGTTGTTTGTCCTCTTCTGTGAGTGCAATAGCTGTGAAATTATCTTTCTAATTGCTTATATCCTTGTTTTTTATTTAAAAAAAGTTTTTCCTTGTAGACATATTGTGTGCATAAGTTTGTGTTCTGCAAGTTATTTTCTTTTATGTAGGCCTTCTGAAAGAAGTCCCTGATATACCCATCCAGGTGGCATTTATTTGATCAATATTGTAAAATATGATTACAATTTAAAATAACTATTTTCTCTACTATTACTTTTCCTCCAGTCTTCAGTGGCACGATCCTCCAGAAATCCTTCTAAAGCTGATTTGGTGCTCAAGAAACTTTAATCTTTGTATTGTTTTGAATTTTGTAAACCGTTGTGCTGCTTTCTATTTTTATGGAAGCTGTGCTACAAGTTTTTCAGGATTCTTTGATGAATAGAAAGTTCAAACGATATTTGTTAATAATACAAATGTATGAATGTCTTTAATGCCACTTTTGATCAATTGAATGCATCTTTGCTCTTTAAAAAATAAAAATTAAACTTACTGACCCCAAACTTCAGAACGGTAGTTTATTTAGCAGTAAAATACTAATAAAACACCTTAGTAAATACAAGCCTCGTGTTTTTCGTGTGAGAGAGAGTCAGTTCCATTGTTTGGGCAGCGCACCGTTCGGGCTGTGTCTCAATCCAGTGAACCGTTTACTAGATGGCGTTGTTGAGGATCATAGGGGTTTTGGTTTGAAACGTGTCAATGTTGTCTATGTAGGCAGTTCACTAGGTTTTGAGACACCGTGAATCCCGCCCAGGGGCTGACACAAAACATCTTGTTGTGCTGTGTCTGAGTTTCAGATGTCTAGTTCGACTGACTAGTCATCATGTTATCTTCTCTTGTAAAAGCTGATCGCCTCGCAGCTCATGTTGGCAAAACATATGCGCCATTTTATGAACTCATAGCGCGAACCCTGAAGTCTCAAGCAGGTGATGTAGATTTGCACAGCGCAACATCGATCTCTGGAAACTACAAAACCATAGACGATCTACCGGGACCCAGTCTGGCCACGACTGCGTACTGGCTCTTCGTCAAAGGATACGCGGATAAAAGTCATGCAATGCAGGTGAGACACAGTTTGTGCAAAACTAGTTTTTAATTTGCCAAGTTTGTTCTCTCAAACTTCTGCGTATAACATGAATAATGTTGCTTTGGGAGTTTAAAAATGCACTCAATCATTAATACATAATTATAACAAATACATAATACAAATATAATACATAATACATAACAAATTTATGTTAAATATAAATAGTCTGTAGGTTAATGAAACATAATAAAGCAAAGTGTTGAGACATTGTTAATTACTTGTGCAGGAACTGATTTGTTATAATATTTGTTCATAAATGTTTTTTTTTTCTACCTATTAGATTGTTTTATTAAAGTCTACACCTACCTCAACCATAAACATAACCCTTACAGTAATGCAGATACATTATGATCGTTCAGCGTGAGAAAAAGGGTGCGATGTTGATACGCGCATGCGCAGTAAGCCGAGGTAGAAGAATCTGACGGGTGGGATAAAATGTCAGGACAACGGAACATTTTTTTATGATTTTCAACAAGCACTAAAAATCTAGGCTTCTTAGACTCGGAAAAACTGCCTGATGCTGACTTCTCTAATATCATATCTGGGACATTCTTCAAGTGCTTTGGCAAATAGTTGAAATAAACTTTAAATACCAATAAATCATAAAATGTTTTTATTCTGTTGGGTAAACACAATTTGTGCACTATTGATCCTTACATTTTAGTTTTAAAATACATATTTAATTGAGTTTGAGAGATTGCATTTGTAACAAAATATGCATGTTCCCGCCGTACCTTAGAGAGGTATCATGGAATGTAATTGCAACAATATAACATTTTTAACACCCATAAAGTGGTTATAATGTGAAAATAGATTTTATTTAACATATACAATTTTATGAAATTGTTTTAAAATACATATTTTTTATATTTAAGAAAAAACTTGTGTCCCCCAAAATCATGTCTGTGGTGTTACCACAATGGATTTAGCCCCTTTAAGAAAAAGGATAAATCTATTTGGGCTACTTCCTGTGTGTAAAGGTCACTGCAGGTGCTGGTTGATCTGAGGGGTGCATGGGGAGTACATTCTTTCTTATTACATTTCTTAAGTTAAGCTACATTTCATGTGTCGCAATTTATTTGTGTCTGTGGTGTTATGTTGATAACTTGCTGACATTTTAATAACATTTTGATAAATACATATATTTCCAAAATGTCCCCTGATCTTGAAATCATCATGATGGCAGCCTCCATTTTAGAAAAGTCTGGACTAAGGCTGATTTGTCTTCGGTGTTACTGTATTTTCTGGTGACACAGAGCCTGTAGTAACTTGCATTATGAAGTCTGTGGTGTTACTGTATTTTCTGGTGACACAGAGCCTGTAGTAACTTGCATTATGAAGTCTGTGGTGTTACTGTATTTTCTGGTAACACAGAGCCTGTAGTAACTTGCATTATGAAGTCTGTGGTGTTACTGTATTTTCTGGTGACACAGAGCCTGTAGTAACTTGCATTATGAAGTCTGTGGTGTTACTGTATTTTCTGGTGACACAGAGCCTGTAGTAACTTGCATTATAAAGTCTGTGGTGTTACTGTCTTTTCTGGTAACACAGAGCCTGTAGTAACTAGCATTATAAAGTCTGTGGTGTTACTGTCTTTTCTGGTAACACAGAGCCTGTAGTAACTAGCATTATAAAGTCTGTGGTGTTACTGTCTTTTCTGGTAACACAGAGCCTGTAGTAACTTGCATTATAAAGTCTGTGGTGTTACTGTATTTTCTGGTGACACAGAGCCTGTAGTAACTAGCATTATAAAGTCTGTGGTGTTACTGTATTTTCTGGTGACACAGAGCCTGTAGTAACTAGCATTATAAAGTCTGTGGTGTTACTGTATTTTCTGGTGACACAGAGCCTGTAGTAACTTGCATTATAAAGTCTGTGGTGTTACTTCAAAATGACATAGACATAAGCGGCTGTGTCACCAGTGTTTGATTGAAATTATTTAAAAATCTAAATGTTCTTAAGCTTTCATTTTAATGGATATAGCATATTAAACTAATTTGAAATGCATAATATATTTTATTAGAAAAACAAACAAGCATTTTTTACAAATTCTGCCTCTCATTTGCCTCCCCAATTGAACAATGACCCATCTCTGGAATGTGAAATCAGTCCGGAAACCCTTTTAGTGTGTATTCCTTAAATCTAACTAATATCTAAATGTATGTTAGTAATATAAATGTGACTAGGCCTAATATATTAGTTTTGCTAGTTGTGATTGAAATGTTATTATTATTATTTGCTTAACTAAACAGTGTTCTTTAAACTTTCTGACTGCTTCATCACCAGTATGATTGAGTTATTTTGATGTGCTAAAAGACCAACGGGAAATGTTTGTGTGCAGACAAGTGTGAATTTGAGAAAAGTGTTATTTTAGAGACCCTACATCCTAGCTTCTAAGAAGATGATTTGCATTAAATACTTTAAAACACCTCTAGGGGACATTTTAGAATGAAGCGTCCTGGTTTGATTGAGTATAAATACTGAGTCAAAGTGCTCCCTCTTTTGACTGTTATGACTGACACACTTTTCTTGCAATAAATCTCCAAAAGACTTTTGTCTTACCTTCATTGAAATGAGAAAATTGCCACAACACTAGTACATCATTATTAGCTATTATAATTTATTAGCTTAGTTAATCATATCTATCCCAATAGTTAGTATTTTTTTGAGGCTGTAATAGATATTGTTAAATATTTTTTTTTAGCATTAGCATCTATCCAAATTGTTACTTAAAGCATGTCTCACAACTAGCTACAGTTGCTTTTTATATAAAATAGCTTTATATATTTGTAACGACTGGTCAGGGTGGCTACTATACCGTTTTATTAAAAACATAAAAAAACTATAAATTGTATAAAAATATTGCCTAATAAATTCCTACTAATTTCTGTTATTTTAGTCCTAAAAAGCAGGGATATATACTAATGACTATAGTTACTGGCAGGTATAAAGGCATAAACAAAAGTATTTATATTTTCTAAACTATAGTAATATATAATATAGTGGCTAGTAGCAAGTACCTAGCATCTCTGGATTACTTGGTAGTAGGGCTGAACGATTTTGGAAACCAATATTGCGATTGCGATTTGATATGCGGACACGAAAACAACCCGCGGCAAACTTGGCAACACGGCGTGCCAACTTGATGCTTCCTCTGAAGACTGCTTAGATGCGTTGGACTTGAAGCAGCACTGCTAGACCGATCGGTGTTATCTCTGTGTGTCAGCCCCTGTAAACAGCAAAATGAAGTTAAATGCGGCCCACACAATTGGGCCAATCAGAAAACTTGAGGCTGTTCTGTCAAAACATTGTTTTGTTTGTTTGAGGGACTTGACATGTCAAGTTCTGGTTTAACTCATGGTGCTATTTCAGGGCAGTTTTCCTGTAAACTGGAGTGTACAGTGTAACTGTATGTCCAACCAGTGGAATACAGGGGAGTGTTTGAGCTGCTAATGATGTATAAATCAGCTTTAAAGGGATAGTTCATCCAGTAATTACAATTCTGTCATTTACTCACCCTCATGTCGTTCCAAACATGTGGTTAATCTTGAAAACACATTAAGATTGATTTAATGAAACCTGAGAGGTTTCTGTCCTTCCAAGGAATGTCCAGATAATTAAAACGTCGAAAACCCTTAAAGGTCTTTTAGAAGGTCTAAACATAAGTCCATATGAATCAAGCAGTTTAATCCCAATCTGTGAAGAGATGCAATTGTTTTAAATGATGAACAGAATTCATTTAGGTTTGTCTTTTCATTTCAACCATGATCTACACACGTACATAGAGAACATCATATCTTGTATACATGGAAGTGTTATGTGTGTGTTCATATGTTTATATCTGTTCATTATATAAATGTATTGTATCTTTTCAAAAGACCCGCACAAACTGCTCAAATCATATGGATTCTTTATGATCCTTTGGGGTCTTCTAAATTTTGGATGGTTTGTAATAAACAAATCCATCATTAAGATATTTTTAACTTCAAACCATTGCTTTCTGTTAAAATAAATTCTGTTAAAAGTCCTCTAGCCATAATATTGTTTTCATTGAAGGAACAAACTCATCTACGTTTTGGATGGCCTTAGGGTGAGTTCATTTTCATTTTTTGGGTGAACTATCCCTTTAAGTCACATTGAGGTCTCCTTTGGAGTTTGCTGAGGGCCCTGGCCTCCTAGTTTAGAATCACTGCGTTAAACAAAAATGGGAGATGGTATTTAAACATTTTACAAAATTACACAACTCATATTTAACCTTGGTAACTCCAGGGAGGAGAGTCCATTTATTATCTGTATTGTAAGTAGTTAAATGGCCTCTTGGGTATGATAAATAATTGGCAATACACACACACACAATGACCCCCCATGTCTATTGTGCAGGTGGAGCATAAGCGCCTGTATGGTCCGATCTGGCGGTCTCGCTTTGGGCCGTTTGATGTGGTAAATGTGGCGACGGCTGAACTGGTTGCACAGGTGATCCGACAGGAGGGCCGGTACCCAGTGCGGACTGATCTGCCTCACTGGAAAGAATACAGAGACATGAGAGGACAGGCGTATGGAATTCATGTGGAGTAAGCACCTCTCGTTTGCTGTGTATGACTTTATTTTTTCTGGAGCTCTCAATCTTCAAGAGGATGCAAATCAGCCTTTATGACTCTTTACACCACATCGTCCAAGCAAAACAATAGCTCTGTGTGCCAAACAGTACTAAATGTAAGATTATTGCATGATAATCTTTGCCTCTGAGGCGGAGTTGAACTCAATAAACAATGTGAATTGTCTCAAATAATCAAAAAAGATCTGACTCAAAACTATTTCGGCCATGATTCCCATGAATGGTGGACCTCAAGATTAACAGCATTTTGGTTTGATTGATTATCATTTTGGAGTTTGACAGCCCCAGTCCTTTTCTTGGCATACTTACTGATATGATATTGAAATGTTTAGCCAGAAATATGTGTCGTCTAAAATGTTCTTCTAAAATGAGAATTTTCTCAGGCTCCTATATACAGGTTCAATAATTTCACTTGAATGGCAATGAATAGGTTTTATTTTGGTAATATATATATTTTTTAATAAATGCTATTCTTTTGTACTTTCTTTTGAGCAAATAATATATCATGGTTTCCACAAAAAAATAAAAATAAAATGAAGTAGCAAAACTGTTTTCAATATTGATAACAATAAGTGTTTCTTAAACAAAATCACAATGGCTGATAATTCAACTTTGCCATAAAATCACATTTTAAAATACATTAAAATAGAAAATGTGTTATTTTAAATTGTAATATTTTACAGTATACATATTTTAACTGTATTGTTGATCACAGCCTTGGTGAGAGCAGGACACTTTAATAAAATGGTACCGACCCCAACTTTGAGATGGTAATGTATTTCTTTAATGTCAATATTTGATCAAATCACCAGGTTATACTCCTTATTTCTGCCTTTTTCAGCACAGGCCCTGAGTGGTATCGCATCCGCAGTGCTCTGAACCCCAAGATGCTTAAACTGAAGGAAGTAGCAGCATATGCACCCATCATTCACGAGGTTGTGTCTGATCTCCTGCAGCGTGTGGAACTCCTGCGTCTGCGCAGTCCAGACCAGGTCACCGTCAAGGACCTCGCCTCTGAGCTCTACAAATTTGGCTTTGAGGGTGTGTATGGATACAGAATGGTAACAATATCCTGGAGGCCTTCACAGCAATGTTTGAACAAACAACACAATACTCTTGTGAAGTCTAGAATATTTATTTTGACTGTGGTTTTTCTTTCCTGCTGTTCAGGAATCTCCTCGATCCTGTTCGAAACTCGGTTAGGTTGTTTACAGGAGGAAATTCCCACAGACACTCTGCGGTTCATATCTGCTGTTAATGAAATGTTGGCGCTGTCAGAGTCGGTTCTTTTCTTCCCACGCTGGACCCGTCACATCTTCCCGTTCTGGAAACGGTTTGTTCAGGCGTGGGATGACTTGTATGACGAGGTATGCTGAAGTTTAATGTCTGCATTAGGGACGCACAATATATCATTACCACATTGGTTATTTGTGTTTTTTTATTCTGGAATTTATTTATTATATTATTATTATTTACATATGTATTATGTCTTTGTGTTATATAGAACATTTCAATATATATATTTTTATTTTGTAAATATCTTTACTGTCATTTTTGATCAATTTGCATCCTTGATTCATTTCTTTAAAAAAATCTTAACCCAGATTTTGAATGGTTGTGAAACCGTAGCATTACTGATTGTCCTTTCTTTCGTTGTTTGTTGTACCTTTGACCAGCCCGGCGTCTGATTGATAAGAAGGTGAAGGAGATACATGATCAGGTTGAGCGTGGAGAGGAGGTGGAGGGCATGTATCTCACCTACCTGCTGTCCAGCAATAAACTCAGCTTAGGAGAGGTGTACATCAGCCTGACTGAACTTCTGCTGGGAGGTGTGGATACGGTGAGAACGTGTTTGTTTTCATCTGGAACCAGCTGAAGAGGAAGCAGGTTAAGCAACGTGATTTGCTCTTAGTCAAAAATTAATCATGTTCCAAACAAGCAATATCCTGCACCACTGGTTCAGTTGTTTTGACAACTGGGTGTTTTCTAAATGTCCCTGCAGAAAACAAGAGATGAGTTAAGTTCCTGAGAAAGGGAGGAACATGACTGAAACACACAGGCACAATTCAAAAAAATTGTTGCATCCCAAACTGACAGATTTCAGAATGTTAATTGCTTGTTTACTACAATTAAGTGGAAATGTATTATAGTTCAGATATATATTAAATGCAATTTAAACTGTAAGTGTGCTTTTTGAACCACTTAATTTAGACTATTTTATAATTCTGAATTGAAGTCTTTGAAATATAGTTAGTGTATTGCTAAAAGTCCTGACATGCAATTATAGGAAACAAAAATTTCTATTGAAACTTGAATGTCCAGTATTTACATATATTGGTAATTATAAATTTGCAATGATAAAGTTGCAATTTAATGCATGTAAAATATATCAACTTGAAATTTAATACCAAATAAAATCCTACAGTTAAGATTATAATCAAGTACTTTACATGAATGTCATCACAAAATATAGTTTTTTAAAAGCACGAAACAAAAGATTATGAAAATGTAATGGTTTAAAATGTACTTTCAAGTAAAACTTAATTTGACATTATTACAAAGTGCAAGTGCTATGAAACTTGTCGCTGTTAAAATCTGCAAGGACAGGTTTTAAAATGTATACTTTTAAGATTAGCAGTACACTACAAGTGCATATGCAATGCAGTTAAGCACACTTCATTTTCACAAAGGAAAATGTATAAAAAGGGATGTATAAAACCGCATATTTTCAAAATGTACTAGTTGGTGTTTTTCTGACTAACTAGTTGTTCTTAAGAAAGTTCTGTATGATAAGGGTCCACCAGACCCAGGTCAGAATTACATGAGTTATCCAATCCTTCTCATGGAGAGTTTAGCCTTAACACACACGTTCTAGTGATTCTGAAGACTGTAAGACTCCAGTTCCTGGAGGGCCGCAGCCCTGCAGAGTTTTGTTCCAACACACAAACCATCTAGTTTTCAAATCAAGGTTCAAGGTTCTTTATTATTCGTCACATACACAATCATACAAGTATAATCAGTAGTGAAATGCAAGTAGAATTGAAGAAAAATACAGCATTTACATGAGGAAAGGGAGAAAAAAATTATCCCCAGACTATGCTCCTTGGGGAGTACAGTGTGAGAACAGGAAAACACCTCAGCAACACAAAAGCACATACACGACATAGCCACAGGGAAGTGAATCCGGCCCAGCAAGCAGCCATCTGATCCCGCAGCCACTGATCCGGGCGCTGGTCAGACCCGATAAAGATACATACATTATTTGGTCGCTAAAAACATTCAATGCAATTGTATTGTATTATACATTTTATTGCAACAAGTGGTATCCACAAAGACAAACTTCACTTTCTGACCTGTCCTTGAAGTTACTTTTAATCAATTGTGGTCAAGGTGAGTTCACACAGGGAATAACCACAGATGTAATCCACCAGATTAACTTTAAACGTGTCCCACTATTGTTTCACGGACAGTCTTATCCATTCCTAACTGATAATAACCTTTAGCATGCTGTACTATGTTCCTAATCCCTGTGTAAATGCCTGTCAAGGTCTCTCAGGATCCGTCAAGGCCGCTGTTTATCAGATTTCCATAGAGTTCGGCTAAATTATGTCCCACATTTAGCAACACTGGGTCGATAACGTGCTAAGCAGCATTCCTTGCTGATGTCTTAACCTGTTTCAGCGACGTATAGCTGCTGATTTGAGAGAGCCCCGCCCCCTCACCTTCTGGGCATAATTCACTTTGCCAATCAGGTGTCTTTATGATGACATCAGCTGATATCTGTAAATGCATTATGTAATAAGCCTATTTTCTTTGTCCTTGAAAGACGTCTAACACGTTATCATGGACCTTGTACCACCTTGCACGAGATGCAGAAGCACAGAACCGCCTCTATAATGAGATCGCATCTGTGTGTCCGAATAAAGAGCTGCCGACCACAGAACACCTGACAAGGATGCCCTACATGAAGGCTGTCATCAAAGAAACTCTCAGGTGAGGGAAATCCATCCTAGTCCACCCCCAAACACATTGAAAACAGTGCTATTCTATCTTCAAAAGGGTGAAAGATGTCATTTGTTTTCCACATTATGCAGGAGTGGCCAAACCTCACTCATTTTACACTGCGAACAATAACCTTTGCTCAGTACTTATTTAAACAAACAACTCGCATCATCAATAATGTCCTTTACAGTGATTAAACATGCAGATTTATTTGAGAGAAACAATGAATTTGCAGTGAACTTCTGTTCTGATTTGGATTTGTTTTAGTTTGTAGCTGAAATTTCAAGTATAGTACTGTAACAATCTTAAGGTCCTTTTTTTTCGTATTCGTCATCCTTTCCTATCAAAGTGTTTGCTACAAATGAAAACGCCGAAAATCGAACCTGATCCGAATTTATTTGCGTGCGAAGATTTCGGATGAAAATTTCGGACTCTGTGTGCAATGACCTTTAATGTCTTATTAAAAAAGTCCCATTTCCGAGACAATATAAACAGAAAATCATATCGCTAATAGGCATGTGCCTCTAAAATTGGATTACTTTAGGATACAGTACAATTTGTAACAGTTTACAGTTAATCAGTCATTCAAACGCATATTTAAAAGTACTGTTTATAAAAATGATTCACTGCTTTAAGAAACTCGTTTCAATATTTAGTAGCTTTGACAGCACTTTAAATAAATTCAAATGTATTTTCTCACAATATGTTGCGTTTTAATCGTAGGATGTATCCTGTTGTCCCTGGTAATGGACGCCTGACTGTGGATTCAGAAGTAATTGTGGATAATTGTTGGTTCCCTAAGAAGGTAACCACACAGAAATGTGCATCGCTCAAAGTGCTCTATTAAAACGTCTAATACAGTAATTAAACCTTGCCTTACTCTAGTGTTCATGTGTTGTCTCTCTTCACAGACACAGTTCCATCTCTGTCACTACGCTGTTAGTCACGACGCGAGTAATTTCCCTGAACCGGAGCGTTTTGTTCCAGACCGCTGGCTGCGTGACAGCCCGTCTCGCTCTCAGCATCACCCCTACAGTTCTGTCCCATTTGGGGTTGGTGTTCGGGCCTGCGTGGGGAAGAGGGTCGCAGAGCTGGAGATGTACTTTGCCCTCAGTAGAGTAAGTATGGTGCTTTCACACTATCTGCAAGTTAAATTTCTCACACATTAGTCAAAATATTCTGTTAAACAATTGTTGTTGTCATTTTGATCCCTAATTACAAAATATACATACAAAGTCTGATAAAAATACTTCCAAAAGTTGATTTTATAACAAAATCCAAACAAAATTGACACTCTTTAATATGGCGTGACATCGCTGTAGTTGCCTCAGTTCAAATAGCAACTGCACATCAGTCCTCTTTAGTACTAGTTATAGCATGAAATACACATGAATGAACATCAGCAGGTGTTGAAAGTACAGTACAACTCACTGAAATGTATCATGTGTCATGTATACACTTGATCAGTGTTTCAACAGCGGTCAATAAAACAGCTTGTAAACATTGTGTAATGTTACATTTACCTCAGGAAAGCCTGAGTTAGCTAAACAAATGACTCTAGAGAGGAGCATTTTGCTGAATATTTGCACTATATAACATAATTACTGTCTTATATATGACCCTGGACCACAAAACCAGTCTTAAGTCGCTGGGGTATATTTGTAGCAATAGCCAAAAATACATTGTATGGGTCAAAATTATCAATTTTTATTTTATGCCAAAAATCATTAGGATATTAAGTAAAGATCTTGTTCCATGAATATATTTAGTGAATTTCCTATCGTAAATATATCAAAACTTAATTTTTGATTAGAAATATGATTGCTGAGAACTTCATCTGGACAACTTAAAGGCGATTTTCTCAATATTTAGATTTTTTGCACACTCAGATTCCAGATGCTCAAATAGTTGTATCTCTGCCAAATATTGTCCTTTCATAAAAAACAATATATCAATGGAAATCTTATTGGTTCGGCTTTCAGATGATGTAGAAATCTCAATTTCGAAATATTGACACTTATGAGTGGTTTTGGGGTCACATATGTGGTATGATTGAATAAAATATCCTCCATTTAAATGTTCATGTTTTAAAAATGAATTTGGGAAAAAAACACATCAGTAAAAGGTTCATATAAAAATGCCTTATGTACAGTTTATATGTTTGTATACAGCTCCGTTTGAGTGTTGATTTGAGTTTTGATTATTATATCTACAATATTGCAAATTAATTTGGAATGTGTTATTCATTTTAACCATTCATTTTATAATAGCAACTGACTGGTTCCCCTGTATAATTTACAGCAATAATTGGGATTTCCTTTTACGAATAAGTCACAAAAAATATGAAATCGTAAATGACATTATGGTTTAGTTTTCCTTCACTATCTGATCAGCCCATTCATTTAAAAATGACAATTTAGATTTGTTAAAGAAATTCCATATATGAACAATTAGATTTGTCTCTAAATCTAGTTTTCTTTAACTTTAAAGAATCCTTTAAATCAAAAAGTTTGTAATCAAATTTCAGTCTGTTTTCTAAGAACTTGATTTTGTCACGTGCATACAAACCTCTCTTTTATCTAATTTGAAGTTGATGTTTAAACTTCAGTTACCTCACTATCATTATCTCTCTCGTGCTCTCATTAAGTTAACGCTTTGCTCTTTTACCCCACAGCTGATGCAACACTATGAGGTCAGAACGGAGCGGGGAGCCCCATCGATACAGCCCAAAACCAGAACCCTGCTCATTCCCTCCAAACCTATTGACCTACAGTTTGTCCCTCGGGCTTGATGCCAGCCAGCTCCAATCAATCTGTTAAAATCAGTACTTTCAATTCAGATCATTTGGCCTTACATGTCCAAAGGTTTACTTTAAAAGTTTCTGTGAAATTCTGCCTGTGGTAATTTAGGGTAAAAGTTAAAAGTGGGCCAGCTTTAAAAAAAATCACAACTGAGCTTAAATATTAACAGGCAGATTTACAGCGGTGTTCAATTCCCCTGGGCTGCATTATTAAAGAAGCATTTGCAAACAGTCTAAAAATCCAACAGAGAGCTATGAGCACCGGGTCTCTAGCAAAATCACTCTTGTTTTTAACAGTGACGGGAAAGCAGGAAAGAGACAAAGACCTTCTGTTCATGTGTTTATGGCACTGACTCTGCAGAGATAAACAATAACACCTACTATTAGCTATGGCCATCAAGTGTCAGATAAAGCAGAAAGAATGTTCTTTAAAAAGTGTTCTGACTGTATTGTGTTTTATTATCTTTGCTGTTTTTAATATATTATATCCCTTGATATTTGTTCTGAGCCAGGCTGAAAGCAGGAATGAACTAGAAATGGTAGTTATGTTGCCAAACCACCCACACGAACACCACAGACTTGCATCTGTAAAAAGCTTATTGCATTTCAGCTAGTTGCTAAGGCAGCATTTTGCATGTTATTCAGTAACACATTTTTTTAAACTAATTTAAAATAAGCACTAGTAGGCTATCCAGATACTAACATAACAGTGTAGCTGTTTTTGTATCAATAAACAGCAATGTCAGTGTTTCAGTGGCTGTGCAATAATATTATATCAAGGACATTTACTACAGCTATGATAGATAAGTGCATGATTTTCTGTTGCTCAAGAGTTTGTCAGCTTTTGAAGTGACTTGGACGAGCAGCAAAACTCTTGAGCAACAGAATCAGCCGAGTGATTCATGTCACGTAATATCTACCTGCAGTACTCTACGGTTTATGTGTGTTAACTTGTTCTGAATGAAATATTTATATTGAAGTATACATGATTGTGCTCTGACTATTCAACTTAAGGTACTTCATTACTTTAGTCTTTATTATTTCCACAGTGACAAGATGAACAAGAAGGAAATAAAAAGCTAAAGCCATCGCTCAGTTAAGGACTGGGAGTTAGCTTATGAAGGTGTTGGAGGGATCTTTTTAAAAAAGCTTATTTTATTATTAATGTGCATAATGGGACTATATCCAGTATATTCAAACAAGTATAGCAAATGATACATAATGAGAGCATTTTTAAATAATAATATATTTTTATCAAGCTTTCTCTGTCATTTCATAAGCTTTTTAAGTATTGAAATAAATGGCTTTTGTTAAAAGTCTGACTCTCTAAATATTAAAAACAATAAAGCCTTCTCTGATTTACATTCTCTGGTGTTCAGTTGATGTAACCGAGACATCCTGGCCCCTTGTGGTTATTTTGTGTAATACAGATGTATTTAAATGGACTGGATTCTGTCCAATAATGCAAAAGGTAGAGAAGGGAGTGTTTTGTTGTTTTTAGGAATTCATTTTAGGAAATCAATAACATTTTAAGACAGTGTTTTAAAACATCGTAGTTTTACAGCATCAGCTGGGAAGACCGTAGAGTATTGTTTTTGTTGTTGTGTTTTCCAGATTAATCTGCTACACGTCTTGTTTTAAAAAATACAACCTATAGGGTATATAAATGTATAAATTAGTATAAAGTCCAGAGAATGCTGTTGTAACCACACTGAGTAGAGTACACTAACCATGAGTAACCTACATTTAATTTCTCCCATCAATCCCCACCTCAACCTCTTAATTCTTAATAATAATAGAGAGCATTTTACATTTGTAAATATTGAAAATAATAATAAAAAGGTATGTGTGTATTATTATTATTATTATATTATTATTTTGCAATCCTTTTGGATCAAGCCAAAGTAGAAGTACCCTCCATTATACTGATAATGTTACACATATCCCCCCTCCCTCCCATTTTCATTGCTGGGTCATTCATTCTGTAATATTTCAATCCCCCACAGTTTCTAAAGTGGTGGTTCAACCAAATAAATTGTTAGAAGTTTTTCACAAAACTTTGGGATGGCCATTATAATGAATTAAAATAATTATTGCATTTTAATATTTTTTAGCATAAAATAATGTCTTCTATCCTGTTAAACCAAACATTTTGTCATGTCCCTGAGGCACATCTCTGAGATTGTACTTAGAAAATTATTAACAAAATGTGCATATTGTCTGTGATTTTTGGCAACAATGTAAGCATTTATTTGTTACTTTCTTGTAAAAAATATTTTTCTGAATTTTAAAAAATATTTTATGAAAACCCGACTTTAAAGTTATGTCCCTCGGTCTGAACCCGTCACTCTAACAATTCTGCGCCCATAATCATTTAGTCTCATTGACATGTGACATCATTCACCAGGAATGACATCATTCAGGTCTCTTTAATAGTGGTGCAGAAAATGGTTAGCAGTATCATACTTTTTATTTATATTTTTGAGGCATGTTATAGTCAGGGAGGTACTGTCAAGCTTAACAACTCAACCCTATAACATAAAATTAAGGTAGAAAATGATTACTTTTTCAACATTTTATTTTAATCGATAGGTATATACAATGTACTTATTCTATTGCTGCCATATGGTCTCCTCTCCTTCACTACACGAAGAGCAGTGGCCACTTTGAGTGAAAAAACACAACCCCACAAATATATGTATTTCTCATCGTTAGGGGGTTGTAAACTTGTAACAGGGTCGAGTTATTTGCTTAATTTAAATAATTTTAATGAAAAAATAAATAAAATGGGTATGGTTTCAGTAAATATATATTCTCCAAAAATCATGACAACTCATATTTTTGTGTTAAATATAATTTTTGATGTAGTATGTCTACTTAAATTTTGACAAGCACCACACATCAGAAATTGCACCCACATTTGCAACAGAAAGACAATATTGGCCATATTGACCCAGACAACAAGGGGACAATATGGGAGAGAAACAAAACCAAACATGTAAAATTAAGGCAATACATCCCTTCAAATGTGTTACATTAGTCAACCCCCACACACACACACATTGTCACAGTAATATTCAGAATTTGAAGCATGCAGGCATCCCTCTGTTTTCTGTTGAGGTAACGGTAAATATTTCATACTTTTGTCTTGTATTTAACCCTCTGATGCATGAATTATTAACTCCCAGAGCAAAATAAATCTATTTATTTTACTTCAAAGGAATAGGCCTATAATAATCCCCAATATTTGAATGATGTATTGTGAGAGTTGAATTGTTGGCTATTATTGGGGTTCAAGCCGTTTAGGTAACAATCTTACCTGGTTTGGCTCTTTTATCACATCTCTGTAGTTGCACTGGCCAGTGTGGAAGTCCTCTTGGTCTTAACCTGACACCTAGTGGTTCGGATGCAGCAACACACACACACACACGCGCACACACGCGCACACATTTCAGTTTATAAACCATGTAGAAATGAATGCATCATTCTCACTTATCCATTCATTGTATGGCATCATGCAATGTCAATACTTTTACAATTTTTAAATGTAAATTTAAACAATTATTTATTACATTTAATATAATCAATATTTAGACTACAAATAACATCCTTTCAAAGTGTACAACGTGCTTTTGGGAACTAGACTATTAGCTAGTAATTTCCTTTGGAATCGTCAAACCTGTTACTGTCAGCCCTGTTTTTTCAGAGTAACAGGTTTTGAGGTGTGGGAAACAGAGTTGACCTAGATTAGATTCAAATATTTTCAAGGTCACCCTGGGTGTATTACTCAGCTGATCCTATATCATTCAGTGGTGTTGACATATGAGCATCAGTTACATTTTAGTTATATTGTTGGTATTGTTACTATTACTATTGTTGATGTTAATGAGCGGGATGAGATTATAAATAGAGATTATAACCCCTGTAATTTATGTAAATTAAATTACGAACAAGAGCAGCAAAGTGACTGCAGACTGCCTCAGTTTCACCATGTACAAGAAAATTAAACCAAATTAGACCATCAAGATCTTGTTCTGGTTTCAGATGAAAGACAGATCTGATCTGATCCAAGATATCCTCGCCTAATAATTGAACCATATTAGCATATGTTCTGTGAGGGGACAAAGACAATCAGATGGACACAATAATTACAATATTCTTAAAACGTTAGATCACTTTTATTTAATTTAATGTGCTAAATCAACAATGAACTGACTTTAACTGAAAAATTGACTATTTACTATTTTCCTCCTACATTATCGGCACTATTTCCCTGTTTAACATTGTGAAGCTCCTTTTGCATAATCTGTATTGCATAAAGGTGACTTGACTTGACTAATATGCCAAGTAAGTGTAAAACAATATGATGCAATTTAAAATGGTAAAAGCTTACAGTCCTATGTAAACAAATATGTGCAGTTTGCTGAAGAATGTGTGTCCTGTCATCCCTGTTACTTTGGTCAGTCCCTTTGATGTATATACTGTTGCTGTCATTAATATCATAATAAAAAAAATATATATTTGACGCAGCCTTCCAGATTTTTTTCCATTGTAACTTTACAGTATATTTTATGTTGGACAAATTTCTCTCTTGTAAAAATATAAATATTTTCTTACTTGACGTGGTCATCCTCCAAATTGAGGATGTTCTTGGGATGTAAACAAAAAGAAATCCAAAATCCCAGTGAAAAGAGTGACTTAAATGCAGCTCATACTGTATATGTGAAAACTATCACATAGTTATAATTATACTATAGTATATAATAACACTTGTGTCTGTAATAGGATAGACACAAATACCAAAACACAAGGTAGAAAAACAGTCGTAAAATAATAAACTACATAGCCTGAATGGCACAATGCAATTGTGTTATTTTAATGATTCTTCATTTCATGGATATTTATAAATGGGTCATTCAAAAAATATTTTTCATGTTATAGTAACTTTAAAAATTAAATTCATGAATCTTTTTTTCCCCTTATTGTTTTAATAAGGGAAAAGTACTCCCTTTGCCTGACTGCGGTTGTTAGCATGCATCATGGTGCATTGTTAGCATGGTGTTCCTGTGGCTCAGTGGTAGAGCATTGTTTTAGCAGCGCAAAAGTTGTGGGTTCAATTCCCAGGGAACACACATACAAACCTGTGTAGCCTGAAGGCACTGTAAGTCGCTTTGAATAAAAGCGTCTACTAAATGCGTAAATGTAAATCACTGGGGCCAAGAGCAGGATGTAGATGACAGCTATGTTTGTGCATTTTTCATATTTCATATGGTTCTTCCACTGTTCTGCTTTCAGAGTGAATCATCAGAAACAGTTGTTCACAATTTGTTATAGCGTTCATGTGTACTTATATAAATATACAAGTAACTGCAGCAACAATTTGCTTTTCTTCAGGAGTTTTTCACTGTAACATGCTCATACATTAACTACTGCGATATTGAGATAATTTGTATATGCTACATATATGTGTGTGTGTGTGTGTGTGTGTGTGTGTGTGTGTGTGTGTATATATATATACTCACATTTTAAGCACAATCACTCTGTAATAACTGTATAATTGCAGCTTAAATGATAGATGCACAGATGCTCAAATTATACAGAATGCATAATTTCCAAGATGAAAAATTGTCAGCTTTATTATGAACAACATTCCAGAGTTTAACAAGTGAAATACCTGCTAGAATAATTTTTATGTTTATACGTTTATTTACACGTATATCTGAGATCTGAACGTTGACAGCAGAGACTACTCTTCAGAAATCAATAACATCCATTTTTAATCGACTAATTTGAGTAAACATCTGTTCTGATATGATTCTTATGATAGCTTATTACATACTAAATCAGATGATGTTGAGTGTAAAAGTCAGTGTTGGGTTTTGGAGGCAGTGCAGACTACCAGGGTTTAGTTCAGTTTTTTTCTCTTGAGCCTGACAGGAATAGAGGGACAGTTTTCCTCTGCTGTGTATCTATTATGGCAATGTCAAAAATATTATGTACAACTTTTAAATGATACAGAATAATACATTTAAATCTTTAGTTACAAGTACAGTTATGAGCATTGTGACGATTGTGGTATTGCACAACTTGCCGTCATTGCGATACTATTTGTTGGAAAAGTGCAGAATACTTTGTACAGAACACTGAACTGATTGACAGAACTGAAAGAAAATAATAATTGTGCCATGCCTAATAGCTGTAAAAATAAGACACTTAGGAAAAAAATAAGCTTTTCAAAAATAAAATCTCAGTAAAAGAAAATATACACAGTGTGCAAATGACTTGGCATAGACAGACAGGGAAAAAAGGGAGAGCCCCATTAAAAACAGTCCGCTGCACGTAATGGAGCATGTTGATGAGAAAGGACGATGGTAACATCCATACACATCCACACGTAATTCACTGACATATTCACCTCAGTATCCTCTCTATACAACATATTCTTTTTTTAAATTATTAGCAATATAATATATTTTCTCGAACTTCCTTTTTTCTGTAGTTAGTTTTTTGTTGTTGCCCATATCGACTATGGGAGGTGATTTCGCACCATTTTTTGCAGCGTGCATCTTCAGTCCTCAACTGTATGGCGGCAGGGGAATGTGGCAGGACTTCCTGTTCTGACTGACCAACAGTAGCTTAGTAGGAGGTTGAGTGGCATGTCTTGACATGCTTTCCCAGAGTAGGCTGGTGGAACTGAGTAGTGACTGTGAGTAGTGGTTTATTCCGAGGTGTTGAGGGGCGTGGCTTTACCGGGTCGAGGAGAGCACGTGACCCGGCACCCAGCCCTCTGCAGCAGGCGATTGGCTGTTTGCAGGTCGGTAAACCAGGCACATGTTCTGCTGATTGGACGCCAGGATCTGTACCTTCTCACCAACCATCACGCAGATCTCATCCTCCTTCACGGCGTTGTAATCCTGCGTCACTATCACCGATGACAGGCCGTTACACTCCCCCTCGTCCAGATCCTGGAACACAAAAATGAAACATCTGAAGATCACAAAAAACATGAGACTCAACATTCTTATCAAGAATATACAAATGAATAGAGCTGGGTTGAAAAATATTGATTTTGTCGATATCCATAAAACCAATTTTGGTATTAAAAATTTGCTCACCCATGTTGTTCCACCTCAGAAACTTTGTTCATCTGAACACCATGGCTCCCAGAGCAGGCGCCCGCACCTGGAGAGGACATCCGTAATCCTGTCCTGTCTCCGTGTCCCGTGAGGCCTCCAGGTCGACCCCTCTCCGTTGGACATTGTTGTAAAGCTATTTAGTGCGGGGCCTGCTTCCGGAAGAGTCAGATATCACGTTGAACCTGATGTCACATGTTATTTTGATGTTTGCTCAGCCTGTGAACCCTTGATGTCTATTCCCTCGAATGTTGATTGTTAATTTGATTCCATGAGGTGTGAGTTTAATTTACATCATTTTCATGAACTATCCCTTTAAATGCCAAGAATCAATCTTTTACTGTCTATGCTGTTTTTAGTTTTAGTTGCCTCAGTTTGTAAGTGAACCAATCATCTCTTCCTCTTTACTAGTAGTTGCAGCATGAAATAAACATGAATGAACACCAGAAGGTATGCTGAAAGACACACTACAACTGACTGAAAAGTATCACGCTTCCTGTAATCTATTAATCAGCTTTAACCTAAAATTATGTAAATTAAACAGCTTTTAAACAATGTCACGTAAAGCTATATTTGCCTCAGAAATGCCCGTGTCCATATTTAACTAGAAAAATTAACTCCAGAAAGGCATTTTGCTCAATATGCATTATATTACATATTAATTTAATCACTCCTTCAATATTTAATGTATATTTATATAAATGCATAATAAAAATATGATGTTGTGCCAATGTTGTTTATATTTATAAAAAAAGGTTATTTATATAAAACACGAATTGGAGTAGAAACTTGATTAAAAAGTTATGCGCATATTGTATATTGTTGCTCTTTTGTTGGGTTTGATCACTTTTATTGTCCTCATTTGTAAGTCGCTTTGGATAAAAGCGTCTGCTAAATAACTAAATGTACATGTACATGTATTATACACTCATATGCTTTACGTGCAATTTACATTTTTGTATTCAAATCGGTTGTTAATTTTAACCTTTAGTTTTATAGATAACAGAAATTTGACACCCGACAAAGTTCTGTGTATAGTTTACTGCATTACAGTTTAGAGAGATTTTTTCCTTGATGAATGCCAAATATATTCAATTAGATTTCTTTTGACTAGAAATATCTCCAAATTAATCAAATCAAGATCAGAGTAGAATCGAATTGTAAGCTCGTGAACTAAAATCAAATAGATTTTTTTTTACAAATTAAAACTTTAATGTGTGTTCTTCAATCATTTGGACAAACACTTCAGACAAATCAGGACAAAGCTTCACACAGACAAAGTCTGTTCCTCACTGTCAACCTTGACCTGGCATGAGAAATAAATAGCTGGGTGAAAAGCTTAGATATTTAAAAATAAAAAGTAGCAAAGCGGCTCCTTCTGTCTGGTATTCAGTGACAGTGTGATTTATTAGGGACACAGAAAAAACTGAGTGTGCCAAGGCCAAGATACAAGCTCACCAGAGAGAGAGAGAGAGACTGCAGCGAGAAGAAGAGAACAAGGAAGACAGTGAGCCAGAATGGAACAGAAGAAAGAGACCCTGCTGAGAGGAGAAACAGGTACAGAACACGGGCAGAGCTGGAAATCTAGGCCATTCTCCCCACTAAGAATAACTACCCGCACCTCTCCTCCCCTCAAAGACAATTAGAGTGGAACTTCACAGCACTGCAGCACGGACACATCCAGTTCATGAACAGACTGCACGACTGTAGTGTGAACTAATTACATCTATCTGGCCTGGATGAGACGCTAATTAAAATGGTCCAGATAACTAATTGATTTAGTTAGATTACACAAGCCTGTTTAAGCACAGAATGCTATGGAGATAATTGGTCTCCTGTCACAGGCTGATTAGGGTACTTTCATTCTAGAGCTTTTGCTGTGGACATGTTACACGTCAGAGTTCAGCGGTGATAAAGATGGCCAGGGGCAGGGCTTTTAAACTATTTGATGCTAAAGACCCCAAAATATGATAAGCCCCCTAATATATTTATATATATATATATGAAGAGCTCTTTTCCAAAACGCTATAAATCCATTTTAATAGTTTTCATGAAAATGAATTTTTTTACCTAGACCCATACATTTTGTTAATATTCAATTTATCCTGTTAAAATGGTCTGTTGGCTCAGTCTGAACATGTTAAACAATGATTGTTAAATGAAACAACAATATTGTTGATTATAAATGAAAAAGTTTTACGCTACAAATCCATCCTTTTTTTTATGTTGGTTTATGTCTTAAAAAAGAAAAAGAGAACATACAACATATGACATTAGGGACTCATACTATAAACCGACCAGCCTTGTGTTGATGTAACCCCGGGTCCGCACCATCACCCGAGCGGGTCTCGAACCCTTTCTGCGGAGGCAGGCGCTCTAACAAGGGCGCCAAAGGCTACAGCCTCTAGCGTCAATCAGTTTACACACCACCTTTACTGGCATACACATCTGTTACATTGACATCCCACAGTGGGTATTAGCAGCCACCTGAGAACCTTCTTTTTGTTGTTTTTGTGATTTTCTTTGTCCAGTCTGCGTTTTCTACCCCCCAGGTGTAGGTCTCACTGGCTCATCCAGGCCATCAAAAGTGTTATTAGAGTTTAAAGCACTCATTTTGAAGACTGAGCACAAACAAACGCTTCAAAGCATCGTCGTGCTGGATTGCATCGAACGAATTCTGATTGGTCGAGAGGATATATCGCATTTAGGCTAAAAACAGGTTTGGCGCTTATAGCGGTTTGGAAAAGAACTGCATCTTGCAGTACATTTTAAACAAGGAAATATAGCGATTTGGCATGAAACATTGATGGAGCAGTGAATAGGTTCAGTACACAGCAAAATGGCATGACGAACTCATTTTTTTCAATTTGGCGTTTATCGCGTTTTGGAAAAGAGCTCTTCATATATATATATATATATATGCAGGGCCGGCGCTAGCTATAGGCAGAGCAGGCAATTGCCTAGGTTCTCGGGCCTCGAGGAGGGGCCTCCATAACATCCCCTATACACCAGTCCACCTGTCAAGACGGGCAGAAATACTAGCCTCAATGTTCATTGGATATAGTTAAATTGTCACTCATCTGCAATTAAACCAATTCATGTTGCAGTTTAAAGCGGGTCCCGCTTTCTGAATGTTTGCGTAATGAACACATCTTTCAGAACATCTACTGTGAGTGTGAACTATGCGATGCAAAAAGCACGCAAATAAGTATAACTCCTAATGCTCCCAGTTAGAGCATTGCGTTAGTAGCGCAAAGGTTGTGGGTTCGATTCCCAGGGAACACACATACTGACAAAAAATGTATAACCAGAATGCACTGTGAGCCGCTTTGGATAAAAGCGTCTGATAAATGTAAATGCAGGTGTGTGAGTTGTTGTCATATATTTTGGAGTGATTGTAAATGTATTCTAAATATAAACTTGTTCTGTCGATCATTTATTGCTTTAGTATGAGTTTAAAAGAGCGCGAGCACCGTTGACGTGCCCAGACGCGACGCTTTGAATTTGCTCGTACAATGAATGACATCAGGAGCTGACCAGCAAAATAGCTATAAAACGTCAAAGCAGAGAAGTTTGTATTCAAAGTTAAAAAGCAAACACGCTAAAACATTTTTAATGGTTTAAATAAAGTATCACAGGTGTATCTTCTAAATTCGGCTGATGATTAGGATTACTGCTCTTACATAACACTTATAATTTCAGTTTCAACTAACTCAACTTTTTTTCTGCTTAGTAGTGATCGTGTCTTTCTGTTCCACTTGATATATATGTCATATTTAAGGTATCAATGCAAGACATAATATAATATATTGTAGTTAATAATATGATGATATCTGCAGTCAATATTGATTAAATGGGAGGGGAAATCCTGCCCATACCCAGCTAGGACAAAATGATAAAAGCACTTACTGAAGTGGTATTCTGGAACTGTGATTAAATTAAATAAAACAGCAAAATAATAAAAACAACAACGAAAATAACATCTTTATCAAACAAAAAAAGAGATTACCTTAGATAAAGTTGGATTAATATGTACATACAGTACTGGTCAAAAGATTGGACCCATTAATAGTTTTAATGTTTTTAAAAGAACATAAAAGACATATCTTATTATCCATAAATCCTGTATTTATTTGATTAAAAATACAGAAAAAAAAGTAGTATTCAGCAAGAATATGTAGATAAAAAGTGTATGTTTTAAAATGTTTATATATTTATTTTTAAACATCTTTTTAATGATAAAAAATCCTTAAAAAGTATCACAGGTTATAAAATAAACATTAAGCACTGTTTCAAACATTGATAATAAATCAGCATATTAGAATGATTTATGACACTGAAGACTGTAATGAGTAATGGCTGATGAAAATTCTGTTTTGCATCACAGAAATATAGTAAACCATAGAAAACCATTATTTTAAATTGTAATAATATTTCACAATATTATTATTTTTCTATATTTTTGATCAAACAGGCTGAATCCAGGATTGATGACCATAAGAGACTTCTTTCAAAAACATAAAAAATAGTAATGTTTCAAATTTTTGTACTCTATAAGTAAAATATACACAAATTTAAAATGAAATGTATAAATAGAATCATTAGAATCATATTTGTTTGAAGTGCTTTTTATTGGGGCCTCCTTAATGTCTAGAACCGGCCCTGTATATATATGAAGATATATATATGAAGAGTTCATCTGCAAAAACCCATTACTCACATTTTTTTATGCGCACTCCAAGTAATATCAATTAAACTGCAGTTGGGTTGTTTTGATTAAAATGGGAAACATATATTCTAAATTGTAATAATATTTTACAACATTACTGTTTTTATTGCATTTTTATCACATAAATGCAGTCTTAGTGAGCATAAGAGACTTCTAAAAGCCTATTCTATGGTTCATATTTTCCAGGTATAAACCCCATTTATAACTGTGAAAAAAAAAAAAAATGACAAACTTAAAAAGGAATTTGTGATTACTATCATAATTTCTGACCAAGCAGAATGAAACAGTAAAATGTGGTATATTTAAACTGATTTAATATTTGTATATTTATAAACTGAGAGACAGGAGGAGCTTCTTCCCTCAGACCATCAGTCTCCTAAACTCAAACTCAGTCTCATAACATCAACATGACTCCATTTAATCATCAGTCAGATATTCATTATCCTCCACCATTCGCATTGCTGCTATGTAAATACCCTGTATAACCTGTTTACACATTCTTCTTGCACATCCCTGTTTATATTATTATTTATTAAGTCTACAGTATACTGTCCTGCACATGTTTTTTATATTTTATTCTTTATTTTATAATATTGTATTTTAATCCATACCTATATAGATGTAATATTTTCTTTTCTTTGTGTTTGTATTCCATAATAATTGCACTGTCCAGAGAGCGGACCTGACTTATATTTCACTGCTGGTTATATATTCATTGTGTATGTGACAAATAAAACCTTAGATCTTGATCTTGAATCTGTTTGATTTATTTAAATCTTTATTTATTCACTTATTTTCATTTTCATCGATTCCTATCATCATGATGGAATTTACCTACAATCAGAGCAATTCAAGCTTGAAGTACTAAGTTCAATGATATGGACATAAAACAATATAATATCTAAAGCCACATTTGTGTATTTAATATATTTTCATCATTAAAATGTCTTGTCTTCAGTTGGAGCCTTTACTTCAGCAATTATTAATATGTAATTGTTATCTTAAGTAATTTGTCTATAAAATATTGCAAACTGATTGACAGTCATTAATTAATGCGAGATGTATGTAATATTTTGAATCATGCTCACCTCCTCTACATGCGTATTGGGCTTGTGGGCGGGGCTTCCATTGGGGGCGGTGTTGGGTTTGAGGGGGGTGGAGGGGTGAGAGGATGAGGAACGGCTGCTATTGGACAGCTGTCTGCTCAAAGAACCTCCGCTCTCTTTCTTCTGGTACTCCTGTGGGTTCTGGAGAGCTGATCAGAAACAGACGAGGAGCAGCTTATCAATGATCCCACAAACAGCAATGAAATAAAAATGTGTGTAATGAATTAAACAGCACTGAGATCTGTTTGTGTATAAACCAACAACTGCCTTCTTCCTCAACCCTTTCATAATGCGCTCACCTGTGAGGAAGTTGATCTGCATGTCCAGCAGTACTCGGATGCTTTGGACCCACTCTTTCTTGATGTCGATGTTAGCGGCCTGAAGCGTCAGCCGTTCAGATGAGCCACGACATAACAAGACAAACTTACAGGGGTCGCTCTCCACATGTTCCTCCATGCTCAGGTAGCTCACCTGCACACAAGAGGTTAACATACAAACATTGTGTATTTTGTTTTTTATTGAACTTGAATCTAACTTGTGCTGAATGTACCTTAATGCTCTTTTTAAACTGGTACCCTGGTGTTGACGAGCCTTTCCGAAGCAGCTCACTGAAGATGACGATCTGTTCGAAGAGGAACACTCTGCGCTCTTTACTGCGGGACAGAACGCCAGAGTCCTGCTCTGTCACGAAGAACGTGTCCTGCTGCAATAACTTTCCCTGAGCTGTCAACTTCCCCTGTGCAAAGAAACACAAGCAATCATCAAAGCACTGATACATACAGTCCTTTTCATCCGCTGATATTTCAAGAGAGTCAAGGTCAAGCACTGCACCACTGAAAAATAAAAAAGGAACTTTTTATCGTACCATTCTGACATTTCTTCTCATATAGTGAATTTATTTCTTGACATTTTAAATTATAAACTCGTCATTGTAAATACACACCTCCCAATGCTGGCTTTTTGTCTCGCAGAATTGAGAGTTTATATTTCACAACAGTTTTTTGTTGTTGTTTTGTTTCTGCCACAGAGTAAAATGTAAAACATAATTGTGATATATGTATATTGTAAAAAAACTAGCACTAGCTTCTCTAGTCTTTTTGTATTCTATCAATTTGTTTTATTTTTAAAAAAAATTTATTATACAATTAACAAAAAGCAAAAAAGACCTCTAACACTAGCTTGCTCTATTCTTTTCTATTCTATCTGTTTTAATAATCAGTTTTTAATATTCTATCTATTTATCATATAATAAAAAAACCTTGCTACTTGTATTGTGTTAGACTAACCGAGACTTAGCACTTTTGTTGGTTTTGATTGCTTCTATTGTCCTCATTTGTAAGTTGCTTTGGATAAAAGTGTCTGCTTAATCACTAAATGTAAATGTACATGTAACGTAAATTATATATTGAGTATATTGCTTTCAACAGTGAGTTATACATTTGCGATATGAGTTTACTTCTCGCAGTTTTGCCTTTTTCTCAAACTTGTGAGATATAAATTCAGAATTGCATGGGAAAATGTTGCAGTTATCTTTTTCATTTGATTTATCCCATAGCAGAAACAAGCTTACCTTATTACTTTTATACCATCGTAAGGTGCATTACACTTTTGATGCAGCTTGTGCAATTATTCAGGACAAAATGCATTTCCTTCTGCATCAAACTTACTTGAAACTCTGTTGTTAGTGAACATTCGAGTTCATACAGAATTGAGCTGTCGCTACACTTTCAGTATAAACCTGATGTGTTAGTATAATGGTAGAACTCTATTATTACACTAATTGATGTGTCATGTTGCTTTGAGAAATTATAACTGTCAGTGTAATTTTACATCGGCGCTTACTGCTTCTGGCAGTCAACCAAACAGCTCACCTTTGTGACTACATATGTAATTGTAATAATTAAATAATGATTTAAATAACCTCAAAAGAAATGAGTTTACCTCGTAGCCCTGCAGTCGTCCAAGGTTCATCATGTCGTTACATTGTTTGGGCACCAGGGACATCAGCTCAACTGCTTTCTGCAGGACAGCAATAACAGACCAGCCGTGTCAAAACATGACAGGACACTGAAGATAGAAGTGTATGTGGTGTGATTTATACATATCAATATAACATCGCTTTAGTGACCTACCTCTATCTCTTTACAGTCTAGAGCTGCTTTAGTGCTGTACTTCAAAAAGTCCTTCAAATAAGAAAACAAGAACATTCAAATAGGATAATAATCTGACCATATAACATTGTTATTGTTAACCAAAACTGTATATATATAAACATTTGTGTTCAAAATAAACTTTAAAGTTAAAGATGAAATAAAAATGTAAATAAAAACAAAAAACAACAAATTTACAGTAAGTCAAATTAAAATGTAAAATATAAAAATTAATATCTAATTCAAAATATTACTAAATAATGTAATGTTATATTAATGATACTAAAACAGCACTGCCATTCAGTGCTACTACTACCAATAATATAAATACGAGCAGCAGAACCCATACAAACATTTATTTTGATATCGATTTTGGATTGAGTGTCTGTTGTTTTTGCTAAAATCTACCCCTCTTCTGCCATCCGTCTACTATTAAGAATAGAAGAGGAGAGACCGACTGAACTGAATTATTTGTTCAATTACCTGTCAATTAAAAAAAACACCATGCAAACTGTAATAAACTGAATTAGGACAATGTTCAGACTGGCTTATGAATGCATTTTTGTTCCTTCAGGGCTTGACATGTACGCAGCTTTGGTGAGAAAAGGATTTGCAATTCAATAAACACACACTGTTCCGACTCTTATTTTATTAGTCACTTAAGGAAAGAAGAAGCACAAAAATCCCTTGGTAAAGACTAAGCATCTGCTAACACGACCCGCAGAGAGACGTATGCAGCTAAAGACTCCATGTACTCCAATGACTATGTGAACGAGGCTTGAAAAGCATGAAGTGTGTGCTGACATTATGTTTTCTGGGTGTTTTTAGTGTGCATGACATCCATGACATGACTACTGTATTCTGGGTGGCTGCTGAGTCAATGTCTTTTATTTCAAATAAACACACACTTCTGACTCTTTTTTATGCATCAAATAAAAAATGCATCAGTCTCCACACAAACTTATTAAGAAGCACAATTGACATCAACATTGATGATAATAATTAGAAATGCTTCTCGAACAAATCAGCATATTAGAGTCATTTGTGAAGTATCATGTGACACTGAAGACTTGAGTAATGATGCTGAAAATTCATCTTTCCCATCATAGGAATAAATTAGATTTAGATAAAAAAACATTAATTTAAATTGCAATAATATTAAACAATATTACTGTTTTATTGAATTTTATTTATTGCATCAAATAATAATAAAACATCATCCTAACCCCAAACTTCAGAAAAGTGGTGTATGGTTTCAATGCAAATCTATGCTATTTTGTTAGCAACTGTGTTTACCATGGTAAGTATTATAAGTGTATAATGACTGTGTAACTCAGTGGCTAATACCTTGAGCAGGAGCTGGTATTTGGTGATTCTCTGGATGGGTTTGATCAGGTAATCACTGATGGACAGTCTGGAGTTTACCTCCTGCTGCACCTCCTGACAGAAACACCAACAACAACATCATCAGACAGATTACCTTACTTCAGAGAAGACATAACTGAGCTGCTCAAATAACACTCACCTCGAAGAATCCGTCATATTCAGCCACGACAAACTCTGAGCGAGGCTTGTTCTGACAGTAGATGACATACATGTGTAACCTTCTCTCCTGGATAACAAAGGAAGACAATTAAATGACGTGTACTACTACAACACACACACACGCACACAAAGACACGCACACACGCACAGGCACATGCACACGCAGACGCACACAGACACACACAGACACACACACACACTCACACAAAGACACGCACAAGCACACACACACACACACACACACACACACACACACACACACACACACACACACAGACACAGACACAGACACAGACACAGACACAGACACAGACACACACACACACACACACACACACACACACACACACACACACACACACACGCACACACAGAGACATATAGAGTTCATTTTGTTGAGCTCACATGCTTGATAAACAGCTCAGCCAGTCTGTCGTGGTCCTGCAGACATTTCTCTAGTTCACAGAGGAAGAACCTTTGAAATAAGAACGGAAAACATGTTATCATGAGTGTAAATCACTCAAACCAAATTAGATTCCCGTCTGAAATTCAGTCCATTTCCTTCTTTAGCATGTGTCGTTGCTCATGTCAACCAGGACATTTTACGCACAAGTTTTGCATGCTGATTATTTTGGTATCCAAAATGACAAACTGTAGCATGAAAATAGAGTGAAAATAGCAACGCATTGTGGAGTCAATATACATTACCATTCAAAAGTTTGGGATCTGCAAGGTTTTTAATGTTATTAATATTGTAAACAGTTGGCTGCTTATTATTTTTGGAAACCATGCTAAATTATTTTCTGGATTCTTTGATGAATAGAATTTCTAAATAATAGCATTTATTTAAAATATAAACGTTACTGTCATATTTGAACAATTGAATGCATCCTTACTAGTACTAAAGTAAAAATAATCTTACTGACCCCAAACTACATTTTTATGTCTAAATGAATCAAGACTCAGTAAAAAGGATTTTTTGGGGACTTTTAGTTCTTATTTAATGAGGATTATTACTAATATTCTAAGTTATTAGTGTTTGACCAGCTGTGAAAACCATTTCTAGTCTAGCATTAGGTTTAGTTCATGAAAATATTTGAATTCCAACAGCATGAAAAAGAGATGTGGTTTACTCTTTATGCCAGTCGTAGATTTGATGAATGTTCCCGAATACGATCTTATCCTTCCCCGTCATGTCATCCGGAACACCTTTTTCCCCAATCATTCTCATAAAGCCCTGGGATAAGGAGGAAAACAGACATATGGAGACTCCACTTCATATTAAAGGTTCTTTAATGGCTTTGTGGCACTTATGAGTTCAGGATAATCGATAATCATTTTGCACTGTGATTCCCTGGAGATAACAAAAAAGTTCTCTACTCTATGCTCTTTAAATCAGTAATTCTGTCTAGTAATTCTTTTAAATCTGTAACCTGATAGAGATCAGATTTATCTATAACATACCTCCACTATGACACCCAGATCCTTCACATAGTCCCTCTCTGTCTGCACCATTTCATTTAACACAAACCTGTGAACAGGAGAGATATCAGGATACACTAGAACATGCACATGTTCCAGCTAGCACACTAATATTTGAATCTTTATTCCTTGTTGAACTCATTTGTTCAGCAGTTTCTCTTCTCTTTATACACTCTGGCGGGTGCTTACATTCGCCCTCTTATGGCCTTGTTCTTCTGCTCTGTTTCTGGGTCTCTGGGCGTCTGATCAGACGGCGAGACACTACCCAACACCGGGAAAGAGCCAGGCTCTGGAGTCTGAAAGGGAAAGTGAAAAGAAAGAGAGAGAGAGCGATAAGAATCCAAACTGAAAGGAAAAACACAAAAAATAGGTACAAGGTGTTTAAGGAATCGCTAAAATGTTGTCATCATTTACTCCTCCTCATGTCATTTCAAACCTGTTTGACTTACTTTCTTCTTTGAACAAAAAAATACAATTAAATGAATTAAATGATTCACCTAAAAGATGTAAAAATGTCATGGGTTGACTGAAGAAAGTGGAGGAACTGTAGGGGGTTTGTGAGTTGATGAAAGGATATTCATTAATTAAATCAAAACTGCAACATTAAAATAAATACTCTTCTAATTTTTTTAGTAGAATAGTTAGTAAAAAATATGTCAATTAATTGGTTTACCAATATCATTTGATCATTAACTGATATAAGATCTTTGTAAACATGCACATTTGTTGCTGAATTATTGAAATATTAACTTAGAATTTCAGTAATTACTAAATAATTTAGTTCTAACGGGTTCGGCTGAAAAAAAGAACAATATAAACAACAATATAGAACAATAAAAAGATGAGTAAATGATGACAAAATGTCCATTCGTTTTTTAGTGAACTATTCCTTTAACAAACAGTATGAGGGATGCAGAAAAAAGGAAAAGGACAAAACAACAATAAAAAATGAAAGCAAGTTTATGTTTCACCTTCTCCTCCTGAGCGGAGGGGTCCTTGATGATCTCCATGGGGGGAGGGAGGGGTGTGTGGGGTTCGTCCTCAGCCTCTTCCTCTCCTCCGCTGTTTACTCCTCGTCTTCCTCTCTTTGGAGAAACAGAGAAAACTTCACACCCGTTTCTATGGATTCATCAAAACCGCCACTGAAGAGCCGATGGGAATCTATCATTCATAACCTCCAACAGTGGACACACTCCTCATAAAACATGCACCTGTACAGGAAGCTCTTTTACATGCAAACGCTTGAGTAGGCTAAAATATGTGATGCCAGGTGTGGTCCCAGACTGAAGAGAGTGCATTTCTACGCGTTGTTTGGTATGTGGAATTGTAAAAATGCTGTAATGTTGAACCGTAGTCATCTTATAGAAGCATGTTTCCTAAATGGTTAATGGTTTATTATCGTACCTCTTCAGTGCTGTCCTGGTGCGGCGGTCCCAATTCTACACTCTTCCGGCCGTCTCGTTTACGTTGTTTGTTGTTGGGTTTTTTGGCATTAGTGTTGTCGCCCTTGCCGTGGCTGAGACGTCGTACGGGGCTGGTGAGCCATTTCTTTAGCGTGTTTCCAGTAGTTCCAGAGCGCTTAGGTCCTGGAGAACCGGTCGGCAAAGAGCTCACCGATGTCTGCGTCTGCAGCGATGCGGCGGACTCAGATTTGACTTCTGAACTTCCTACAGGATAGTTTTCTGTTGAAGGAAAACAACAGAGAAATGATATAGACATATTCAGAATAAAAAAATCTTACATCGGAAGTAACAGTCAACAACTGAAAGCAAACCATTTCAACAAACATAATTCTAGTCATTGAGATTTTTTCAAAAAGAAAACATTACTTTTGTTCAACAAGGATCCATGACATTTATTCAAAGTGTAGTTTATTATTAGTTATATATTTTTGTTAATATTTTGAATAATACTTTTTTTGTTTTATTTTTACTGTTTTTACTTTTTAATTTTGGGTAAAGTTGTGTTAATTTGGTTGTTTTTTGGTCAAGATACATAGATGGATAGATGGATAGATAAATAAAATGAAAATCTATCTATCTATTTTCAGTAATTTTTGTTTTAGTCAGGTTAATATTTCATTATTATTGTTATTATTGAGTAAAAAAATTAATATTCTGTTTATTTTAGTTTATACTATAATAAATATAAAAGACTTTTACATTGGTATAAATAATTATCTCTATTAATTAAATAACCTTACAAATATGTATGGTTTCCACAAAAAAGAAGAAAAAAAACAAACAATAATTTTGACTTTACTGGAAAAAAAAAAATACAGTGGAAATAACAGACAACCAGTTAAAGCAATTCAATTAAAAACAAATAAATTCCAACATAATATTAAATTTAGAAATTGGCATGTAATACACTGCCCCAAGACAATAAGAACATGACATAACCTCAGAAAACATGCATATGACAGAACTTTAAAATGTCCTTTTACCAGCTCAGACCACTGAAGAAATATTCATTCCAGCTGAAACATCAAAACTCACAGAAACAAATCCAACAGCAGAAAGCCAAGAAACCTGAGCAGCGTCTTGGACATCAACGTCTCTACTGAGGTGAAAGGAAAAGCAGTTGTCTGGTCTATAGGCTACTAGTTGATAGGTGACAGATGCAATTGTAGAGCAAAAAACCAGCTTGACCTGATCTGAGCATAAAGGCGTTCTGTAGCTCCACATAGCAGGACATCACAACAAAGGGAAAGTACACAACCAAGGTACTGCGGAGTTCACAGCATGTGGAATTTACCACAGAAAATCATTTTAATTGTCCCACAGATTGTAAAACCCAATATCTAGTAATTTACCTATTAAACTATCATACTGAAGTACATAACACTTCAACATGACATTACGTTAGCATTAAATTGGTGGAAAAGAACTGCTTATCAGTCTTGTCTCTGTGAAGATATCTTCAATCTTTCGACTCATGTTACGACTGGCTAAAGAAGCAAACCCAGTTACTTTTAATTAGTATCCAAGATACCACAAACGCACATGGAAGTGATATTACATAAGTCAAGTCAAGTCACCTTTTTTATATAGTGCTTTATACAATACCGATTTTGTCAAAGCAGCTTTACAGTGTTAAACAGAAAAGATGTGTGCTGTTTAATACCGAACAGTAAATGTTTCAGTTAAAGTCATTTATAACTATATAGGTGAATTATATTGTTCACCTATATAAAAAAAGTACAGTTGACCACATATGGTTTAGTATGTATTTTGTAATCTCATCTTTAAGAATGCTTCTGAAAATATGAGTTTTAAATGTGTAAATGAATGGTATGTTTTCCATTTTCCAGAGTAGTTACAGCAATTAAATAACAAACATTTTGTTTTAACTGAAAAACTCATTTTAAAAAACCAACAAATAGGCTATATGTTCACTGTGAAATAGCATAATTTCTTTGTTGTCTTCCAAATAACTGATTACTAACTTTAGCATTAATTAACCTAATATACAATATAGATATACTGAACAAAATTATAAATGCAACACTTTAGTTTTTGCCCCCATTTTTCATGAGCTGAACTCTAGTCTGATCTAAGACTTTTTCTATGTACACAAAATGCCTATTTCTCTCAAATATTGTTCACAAATCTGTCTAAATCTGTGTTAGTGAGCACTTCTCCTTTGTCGAGATAATCCATCCACCTCACAGGTGTGACATATCAAGATGCAGATCCAACTGCTCCTGTAAACTGCTCCTGTTTTCCAGGTCGTCTATTTTTTCCAGGGCCATGTCAAGCTTTTTTTTCATTTCGTTCAGATCCGCATTATCTCTTGAGGCCGTGTCTTCTACCGCTGATATACGCATTTCAGCTTGAGTGATTCGGTTTTCCACCTGTTCGACATGTGTTGCTATCGCCAACAATTTCTCCAGCACTGGGTCAATTTTATTCTCCAAAGCCTTATCGACGCCCGCCAGGACTTCTGATGTTATTTTCTTCACCAGTGCGTCCATGTCGCTCGGGTTCAGTAGTGCATCCGCCATTTTCGGAGAGGAGAGCGTGCTGATATTCGTTAACTTTCTGCTACGAATTTTGTGACTGGAATCAAGTTGTTTCTTTGGCATGCCTTGTAGCTTCTACATTCAAGTTCAGCACGTTCAGAGATTATATTGAGTCTAGAGAGGGAGATTTTTGAAGGCTTTGCCGGAGCTCCTAGTTGACACTGCTACTCCATTAGATGCGTCACGTGACCCCAGTAGTAAGATTTTTAATATTACAAATAAATACTTAAAAAAATGACATATTTCTATTTCAAATTAGTTTTTTCAATTCGTTAAAAAACCCGAAAAGATCTCTGAAGGATTATGTAAGACTAAAATATACTGGAACAGAAGAGCCCAAAGTTTTAACAGTAGTGTGTGCTGCAGCTTACAGAGTAATACTTGTAAAAACATGGTAAGAAAGGTTTCTATATAGCACCAATTGGACGGCATTGAAATGTAAATAAAATAAAATAAATACTGGTTATCGATACCATTCTCAAATGATCCTTCAACATTCTGAGCTCCTAAGCTGCTGAGTTGATTACAGAGCTGCAAACTAAACGGGAATTACATCAGAAACATAAACAGAACAGAAGTTCATCCACCTGGAAAACTATTCCCTCTTCAAACAGACAACTTTACAGCTCAAACAACATTGTTTTCTCAGGGGGAATTCATGTAAATGCTAAAAAGTATCTAAATTATGAGCTTTATGTTTCTGCTTTTAAACCCACCAGTCCCAATAGCGTATTACAGTAACTGTTTTATTTTAGTTGTAAAGAGCAAAGGGATGAGTCAAACGATACTGTGTGCTAATTAACAGCATCCATAGACATTGCTGCAAGTAAGAGATAACCATGAATATGGTTAATCCTTAGAGGATGAGGCAAATAAACAAGCTGAAGTGTAATCATTATCTCAATGCTGCTTCACACACTGTGATACGGAGTTACCGCAGACATTGCGTAAGTATCTTCCCCTGGGGTGAGAATGGGACAAAGGTCACTTCCTTGTTAGGCATTTCTTCAAAGAGCCATTTACCCCCATGCACCCCCGAAACTGCCCTGCCAACACCCCCTCACAGGTATCCACCAATTAGATCTCGCTCTACTTGTCCTGACAGCCTCAGGGAGGATCCACGCTGAACACGTGCCGAGATAATGCTCCTTTGTTAGAGTTACATTTTATTTCCTCAAGTTCCACTGTTGTCATTGAAACAGGCGCCTCATGTTACGCATTCCAGACATACCGAATCTTTATACTGCAACTTTATTTAAATTCTCTCTCAATACCAGATGAGACAGCCACCTGAAATAAACAGTCAGCCACACTCGCGTACACAAGTCGCTGATGTGAAATTCCAGCCAGAACAAAAACAACAGTGTAAAAGACAGGACTAGAAGTCCTGTAGAAAATGCAGGAACAAATGTATTGTGTTCACATTCTTTAGGGTCAGCAGCAGTACTGCAGGGTCTGTCAATCATTTCTACTGATATCAAGCTATTTTTCAGTCAAAAGCATGACAATGAGAATTCAATTAAAATACAATACTGCATTATTTTACTAATGTAGTAAATGTTGAAATTAAATGCTTTTAAACTATTTTTAATTGTTAGTTCATGTTTACAAATTATTATTAACAAATGTTAGCAAATTGTAAAGTTTTACATTAATATCTATGCAATATATTTACATACACTTAAAAAATAAAGGTGCTTCAAAAGGTTCTTCAGAAGTTAAAGGTTCTTTATGGAACCATTTAGACAAAAAAAGGTTCTTCTATGGCTTCGTGAAGCACCTTTATTTTACTGATACTATTAACATTATAACAGAGGAATAACATTTAAGAAATCAGTTCATAATTGTAAAGGGGGTCCCTGTGTCATCAATCTGTCCACTAAGAGGTCATTCTACTGAGAAAGACTGAAGACCCCTGATTCCAATTCACACACTGAATCTGCCACACTGCCAAATCTTCAAAGAGCGTGTTATTCTTCAAGAAAAAACAGAAATGATCAAACGGAGCAGGGAACTTGATTTGAGCTTCAAAGCAGAGGGAACAGCAGACACATTGGTTTGTTGATGGAGAAATTAGGTTACAGGAAAACAGAGAAGCTTGAGGGGGCAGTATATCGCTCACACATACAATACATACCCACAGACACAGCATTTGATATTTTTCACTGACACTTTTCATTAATTATGCTTTGAAAATAAAAAAAAAACAGTAAACATCAAAGATAGGAAAAAAGGGACCAATATGGGAACATTTTTAAATAAAAAAGGGTAACAGCTAACATAATATGTTTAATTCATGTCATTTTTTATAATACAACTAACCTGACTGAGGATGAACTAAAGAAAGTCATTCTGAAGGGTCAGTAAAAACACAAAAAAAGGTGTTCCTGTAGCGCGACTCATAGAAAAAGGCGCTAGCAACACCAAGGACATGGGTTCTATTCTTCGGAAACACATGGACTGATAAAATACATGTACTGTTAATAGTTTTAGATGAAAATAGATAACAACTGCACATTTTCATTTTTTACAATTTAAATGCTTATTGACCTCCAAAATAACTCATTGAAATGACAACACTGCAAAAATCATAAATTATTTTGCATTAAACACAAAACCCTGTTGTCTGTAAATAACCATCAGCTGAGTCACACAAAACACCCCTGAGCTCATCTGAGATCTCCAGGACAGCGATCAGTGAACCGTTACATTAAATAGTTCAGATGAAAAGATCCACATAAAATTCCACCAACACACAAAACTCAACCATAATCATTAACCCAGACACACAACACCCAACTCCCACAGGACAACAAACACAGACTCACATGCTTCCACACACTGCGAAAATAATTCAGCTGAATTATTGTTGAGTTACGCACCTGCGCCATCACAACAGCGAATCTTTCCCAAAATCCAACTGAGACAAACTCCACAAGAGCAACACGACCTCCCGCTCCGCATGCTGCTCGCTCACGGTCTCATATGTGCCTCAGGTGAGAGACAGAGCAGGAGAACGAGAGAAGGACGGATTGGGAGGTGAAGGACGCTTTGGCTCTGTCTGCTTCAATACTGAAGCTCAGATGGAAGTTACAGCGCTACTCTTCACAATAAAGGGGAGGGGCCAGGGGGCGGGGGCCAGGGGCCACAGAGACACACACACACACACACACACACACACACACACACACACACACACACACACACACACACACACACACACACACACACACACACACACACACACACACACACACACACACACACACACTCACTCAAAAGGGATCCAGGAAGGTTCCACTGAATTCATCCTGAGGTCTGCTAAACCAATATGCAAAATTAAAAATCTCTCTTCACACAAGACTGGAGAAACAGGAGTCACAGTTTTGATGTTGTTACAAAGTACAAGGTACCATTGTGAGTGTATTTTATGTGCGTGTGTGCGTGTGTGTGTGTGTGTGTGAATCCTGAAATCAGCTACGTCTGCATGCTGCAGTGGCCCATTTCTGAGAGGGTGTGTCTACATTATATCACAAGATCTTCATCCCCACTTCAGCGCATTCAAGATCACACACACAAACGTTGGGCTTCCATGTTTTATGGGGACATTCCATAGATCTAATGGTTTTTATACTGTACAAACTGTAATATCTATTTGCTAAACCTACCCTTCACACAACACTTTCTGCAGAAAGAAAGAGATAATTCTGTGACTTATAAGCTTGTTTCCTCATGAGGACCAAAATAATGTCCCCACAAGGTCAAAAACTACTGGTATTAGTATCCTTGTGAGCATTTGGTCCCCATAATGTAGGGGATATCAAGTATACACACATATGACTAAATAATCAAATTATATTTAAATATCTTCCGCATCAAATAACACACATTTAAGATATGCACACAGACAGTCATGATAAAAACCTAAGTTAAGGAACAAGGGTCAACCTGACATTTCCTACAATAATATTTAATGTTTATACTGTAATAGATATGTTCTGGCTCTATTCAATAGGCAGGATTGCTTAATGTTATTCACATGTGAGAGAAACAAAAACACCTGGAGTAAAGTGAAAATGCAGAGTGGAAAACGTCCTAGATGAGGAAAAGAGGAAAAACTATTTATGATTTTTTTTTATCACACTTTTATAAATGCGTTCAAGGCAGTGGTTGTTTTTAGCATAGTTGAATGCTTGATTTAAATTATTAAGTTGTGGGCCCCTTTGAAGTTTTCTAGGGTCACCTACAGTGCCGTGAAAAGGTTTTTGCCCTCTCCCTGTGTTTAATTTTTTTTGCATATTTGTCACACTTAAGATTAAGAGCATCAAACTAATTTGAATATTACACAAAGATTATGTAAGTAAATACAAAATACAGTTTTTAAATGATGATTTAATTTATTAATAGGACAAAGCTGTCCAAACCTACCTGGCCCTACGTGAAAAATGAATTGCCCCCTCCTGTTAAATCATGAAAGAACTGTGATTAAACACATTATTTTAGAAAGCTGAATTAAATTTCACTAGCCAAACCCAGGCCTGATTACTTCCAGACATTTTGAATCAAGAACTCAGAGCCAATAGTCAGAGCCATTATCCACAAATGGAGAAAACCGTGGTGAACCTTCCCAGGAGTGGCCGGCCTACCAAAATTACTCCAAGAGTGCAATGACGACTCATCTAGGAGGTCATAAAAGAACCCAGAACAGCATGTAAAGAACTGCAGGCCTCACTTGCCTCAATTCAGGTCAGTGTTCATGATTCAACAATAAGAAAGAGACTCTGCAAAAGCGGTGTCTGTGGGAGAGTTCCAAGGCAAAAGCCATTGTTGACCAAAAAGAACACAAAGGCTCGTCTCACATTTTCCAAAAAATATCTTAATTATACCCAAGACTTTTGGGCTAATATTCTGTGGACTAATGAGACAAAAGTTGAACTTTTTGGAAGGTGTGTGTCCCGTTACATCTTGCATAAAACCAACCATTTCATAAAAAGAACATCATGCCAACAGTCAAACATGGTGGTGGTAGTGTGATGGTCTGGGGCTGCTTTGCACCTTCAGGACCTGGACGACTTGCCATAACTGATGGAACCATGAAACTCTATCAGAAAATCCTGAAGGAGAATGTCAGGCCATCAGTTTGTGACCTCAAGCTCAAGCACACTTGGGTTATGCAGCAGGACAATGATCCCAAACACACCAGCAAGTCCACCTCTGAATGGCTCAAGAAAAACTAAATTAAGGTTTTGGAGTGGCCAAGTCAACATCCAGGCGCATGACCCCGAAAACCCTCCAATGTGGCTAAATTAAAACAATTCTGCAAAGAAGAGTGGGCCAAAATTCCTCCACAGCGATGTGAAAGACTCATGGTCAGTTATCGCAAATTCTTGATTGCAGTTGCTGCTGCAAAGTGTGGCACAACCAGTTATTAGATTTAGGGGGTAATTACTTTTTCATGTAGTGGCAAGCAGATTTGGACTGTAAAATCAGATTAGTAAAATCATTATTTCAAAACTGCATTTTATATTTACTTGGGTTATCTTTGGGTAGTATTAAATATTAGGATCTGAATCATTCAAGTGTGACAAGTGTGTGCAAAAACAACAAACAGGAAGGGGAAAAACTTTCACACCACTGCATGTACACTTTTGTTTTAGAATCTGGGCTGGCTCTATTTGGAATGCTATTTCTAAAATGTACAGGTTAACAATGAGACAACCGCCAGGGTAATATTTTAGAATCCAATAACATCAACACGAAGTTCCAATAATAGTACTGAAAAAAGCCAAGTCGACAGAATGAGATGTAGCGTAGCGTGCAGTGAACAGTCTCATTGGACAGAATCCGTCATGCCTGACGAAAGATTTTCCATGTAACTGCATCACTATCTGTTTATTATTACTTTGTTTTGATCAGATACAGAGCAGCACACACATACACACACACCACTATCACCTACTCAAAATATAAAGGCAGAAGCTTGAACAGGCATAACAAAATGCACATGATAATTAAATACAGAAAAAGAGGGGGAACAGACGGCAGACTCTTTAAGTGAGATCTTTCCAGAAATATTCCAGGTTAAATAAAACTTGAGCTCTATGAATGTGACAGTACAGCTTGTCACAGTTCAGTGGTCATCTTGACCTGTCAAGTTTTATTTATTTATTTTTCTAGAAAGAAACGTACCTGGAAAAAGCAAGCTCCCCATTTCCTCTGTCTATTCTTAGATCCAGCCCTGAACAGTCATGAGGTCGGGGGGGTTCTGGTAGGGATGTTTAGAAAAGTGTTCTTCTAAACACAGGAAGTGCAGTGCAGGGAGACAACAGGAAGTAAAGGGACTACAATACAGAGTGTTCCGCTTCAGACAGTATGGGGCTCTAAAGGCACACATTAACACCACCCTGACCCAAAAACCAACGCTACACCCTTGAGGTCCTCAATTTGACCTCTGAAAGTGACTACCACAAGAAAATACCCTCTAATAGAAAGGTGAATTGAAAACTAAAATGCTTCATTATGGATTCGGCGTGGATCTATTGCATGAAACGTCTCATGAGACTGTGAGAGTCCCAAGATTGAAGCTCCACCAAACGCATACACCAATCCCCCGAGTTAGATCAAAGCAGGGTGCAAGCCTTTTGTAGCATCACTAGCGCCCTGCTAATTAATGATCAAACCCTGTTTGTATCTCCCACTGAGAACTGGCTCCCTGGAAAAATCCAGAACACATGCTGTTCAGAGAGCCGTGGACATGTGTAACAGCTTAAAGAGATGCGTTTCTGTCATCATAAACTTATACTTTATTCAGTAGCAGCTCCTGACCAGCTTTAGGTGGGGCAGATTCTGGGTCACAGCACTAATATATGAAAAACATTTTGTAAACTTTATATTCTAATCTCTGAACACATCGGGACAAAATTTTGGCAGAGATATCCTTGCGTTATCCTGTGGGTGGAGTGCTAATGTTGATTGACAGGCTTGGAGAACACACATGAAATGCTGTATTATAATTGCCTTAATATAGCATTTATCACCCTCAAATGTTGATTTAGAATGTTACAAGTTGTGGAGCAATTCGGGTGAGGAAAGACGATCATATGTCTATTCTCAGAATAATAATAAAACAAACCCAATAGAACCATATAAACCTATTCATGTGAGCATATTTAAACTAAAGGATTTATACTCCACATAGAAAAAAAATAGACATGCCAACTAGTTACTGACCTGATGCAGACACATAGCTGAAGCGGATTGATATCGTATTGGTGGAGCGAGGTTCGAGTAAGGTAACGTGATAATAAGCGGGGCTGTCTCAAAACTGCCCCAATGGCTCTCAATCAGAGCGCGCTGCAGTTCCCCTTTTCACCACAGATTTACGTTGCAAAATTGTGGGACGCTGTTGAGCTCGGGAGGTCTCAGGCACCGTCTGCCCCGCTTAGTATCATGTAGACATGCTTGCTAAAGCCATGCGCGTGATTTTAATAGATACTGCTTACTTTACGACTTAAAGTAGTATCGAAAATCTGAAAAATATTTGTTGCAAAATGCTGAACACATATACAATTTATTATTGTATATACAGTTTATATAGAGGTCTATGTTGTGGATTAATATTTTGGTGGGGCTTTGCGAATGTGAAAGCTGCTCTTTAGCATGCAATATAAGTAAATATTAACTGGGGCTGTCAAAAATGCTACAAATCAGTGGTTCTCAATCTTTTTAACTAAATATTTCAAAGTCCCCCCTATATATTATATTATTATACAATATAAACAGAATTATACTGTATACATTGCTGTTCAAAAGTTTGGGATTAGTCTATTTTTATAATTAAAATAAATGTATACTTTTATTCAGGATGTGTTAAATGGATAAAAACTGACAGTAAAGACATATTGTTAGAAAAGATTTATATTTTGAATATGCTGTTCTTTTAAACTTTTTATTCATCAAAGAATCCCAAAAAACTATCACAGGTTCCAATATATATATATTGGAACCTGTGATAGTTTTTTTCTATCAATATTGAAACATGTAAATATATATATATATATATTTATCATGCAGGACAACTGTTTCCAACATTGATAATAAATCAGAATGATTTCTGAAGGATCACGTGACACTGGAGTAATGGCTGATGAAAATTCAGCTTTGCATCACAGGAATAACTTATATTTTAAAGTATAATTAAATAGAAAACTGTTTTAAATTGTAATAATATTTCACAATGTTACTTTTCTAGTTTTGATCAAATAAATGAAGCCTTGATGAGCAAAATATTTTTCTTTAAAAAAACATAACAAATCTTGCTGATCCCAAACTTTTGAACAGTGTAATTATATGTATTAACTGCAACATATTATTAACAGAAACCGTGAGTGTCAATATAGGCAAATTGATCACAATTTATTTCAAGTAGTTTAAGACACACATTTTTTTTTTTACTTATTGAGGAAAAATAAATCAGATTTCTTAAATTTGTATTATTTTTATTATAATATATTGTTTTAATAGTCATTTATCTAATTCATGTTAATTAGTATTAATTATATTAATAATAGCAATTATCGGAATTTATAGGACATATTTCTTATTTTTGTGGATGACCTATTATTTCTGTCAAAATCATTATTTTTGCAAGCAACAAAAAAATAGAAAACATTTCATTATATTAGAATAATTGATTTGCAGCTGACTAAATTCTCATGACGATCTTAAAAGCGTAACATTTTATAAGAGTATTAGCTCAAACAGCAGAGCATGGCGCTAACAACACAAAAGGCTTGGGTTCGGTTCTCAAGGAATGTATGAAGTGATCAAATGCATACCTTGAATGTAATGTAAGACACTTTGGATAAAAGCATCAGCCAATATGGAGATGAACACAAATGCACCAATAGTTCCAAATGACAACGACATGCTCAACAAGTATATCAAAATATTGACCTGCTAATAAACTGATGGCATTACATTTCCATATTACATCCCCAAGTGGTACTTGCCATTGAACTGCTAGTGGCAGCTTTGGATGGTGATTCAGTGTAGCCATTAGAAAGTGACACATGATCAGTGTTTGTGGGCGGTTAATATTTGTGTGGGTGTAACTCACCTTTCCCAGGTGGGAAAATGCAGTCCATGTCAACACTACTGCGGGAGTGAGACACTGACAGGGTGCTGCTGGGAACCAGACCCTCCTGAGGGGGCGAGTGTTCGGTGGTCCGCACCAGACACCAGCCGGGCCGCTCTCCAGACCTCTCCAACAGCTCGACCGTCTGACCCGACTGAATGCTCAACTCACCCACCGATCCAGCAACAAAGTCCTGCAGAACCACAGTCTGCTCACAGCCACCCGACAACTACAGAGAGAGAGATGCAGCTTTTAGATTTTTAAAGAAGCCTCTACTGTTATCTAGGAAGAAAGGATGTGTTAGACATGTGTTTGTATCTATGCTAAAAACAGTTCTGTAAAAACTGTAGAAAAAAACAAATACATTGAAGAAAATAATTTATTGAAAAATAAATAACATTAAAAAGAATTACCTTATTGATTCCAAATTAAGTCAACCCCAAATGGTAGAGTATATATCTTTATTAATTTAGATATACACTACTGTTCAAAAGTTTGTAATAATTAAAAATGTGTTTTTTTAATGTTGTGTGTTTTTAATGTTTATGTGAAATAATATTACTATTTAAATTACCTGTTTTCTATTTTAAAATGTAATTTATTTCTGTGATGGCAAAACTAAATTTTCAGCATCATCATTCTAGTTTTAAGTGTCACAAGATCCTTCACAAATCATTCTAATATGCTGATTACTATCAATGTTAAAAACAGTTTTTGCCCCTTAATTAGTTATTAACAAAAACGTACTCTGTTACTATAGTAACCTCGGTTTCCTGAGATATGAGAACGAGTACTGCATCGAGATATCGACGTAAGTATGGGAAAAACTATTTTTTCCTCTATATAGCCAGACGCCCCTCCCATTTTGGCGGCCTATGGCGGGCTGCATAGCCATTGGCTCACTCGCCACCACCGTGGATTGGTTAGTTTCTTTCACCATACACGAACCAATCACGTGCAGTTATAACTGCTTGATTGAAAAAGGCTTCAGTGAAGAGGAAAAAAAGGGTTTTTCCTATACTTACAGTACAAGTGAAATATCGAAAGGGAACCATTTTTTATTCAGCACAGATACAATCTAGATACAGATGCAAACTGGTCAAAAGTGTTGGTAAAGACATATGCTATTATAGGAAATGCTATTCCATACAAATTAAAAACCTAGTACTCAACCTCCACAAAATTCTTTTTACGTATAGTCCCAATATAAAGTCCCATATCCCTATGTTATTTCCCACAAAATATTCTGTCCAACTCTGAAATACGTCACAGAGCATGTTAAATGCATTGAGAATGCATTATTGAAGTTTTATGATTTGGATGAAGATCAGAACACATTAATGCTGAAAATGTCATGCAGAAAAAGTGTTTTCTAGAACTGTAGAAGAAAGAACTGTCGTCCCAGAAGAAAGAAAAAACAGGGCAGGCTGAGAGAAATAAATGATGGTTAGGCTGCAGAGAGAAACCAGCTCACTGAACAAATATACACATCACCACCAGAGTCAAACTCACTCTACAATGACAGAAAATCAATTCAACACCTCACACACACATTTACAGACACACAGAAGCATGTTCTAATCTTCATCAAACACACACACTGAAACAGAAACTGAGCTCAAGACTAAGATAAACAGGATGAGTAAGAGAGGAAAAGGCAGGTCTGAACAGCTGTTCTCCTATGGTCTCTCCATCTCTGACTGGCTTCCTGAATACATCAAACCTTCAGATTCAGCTGCTGGGTGACTGCACCAGTTCTGTTCTGACCCAGCGTCCCACCCTAGACAGCGCCGCTCCCTGAATGTAGTTATGTCTGAACTCCCCATGTACTGAGGGTCAAAACACACATTCAGCTGGAAGGTAAAACAAAACTCGCCTTCTTCCCATATTAAACACTGGAGCTGTGCTCATAAACACAGTAGAATCTTAAAAACTGACCAAAAAAGAACCAAAACATAATACCATGACAACATGTCATGGCTTTTTGGACATTTACCATGGTAGTACAAAAGTAATATATCAATAATGTAATCAATCAGAAATGTGGAATATCAGCCTCAAATTAAGATGATTTCTGAAAGATCACATAACACTGAAGACTGGAGTAATTTTTTTCTGGAGTAAGATTTAGTTTTGCCATTACAGAAATAAATTACATTCTAAAATATAGTAAATATTTGAATATCTGAATAATTGAAATAAAAAACACCCAAATAGTTGTGTCAGGGTTAGTCTGTGATAATTGCAATCATCTTCATTTAAAAACTACTTAATTATATAAAAACAAATGTCTATGTGCTTCCTTTACTGTTTAAATGTGTGTGTGTTTACTCATGTATGCAAATGTTTTTTGGAAGATTGTACTTTTTTAGTGTTAATTGTCTTTGCTGCATCGGTGAGAGTTTGTGTATGAGTGTGAGTGTGTTTGTAATTATGTGTGTAATTAATGCTGTTCTCAAAGCTACAATGGAAATACAAAAGGCTCTAATTCTAGATTTACAACTCATTTAAAAAGTCCCTTAAGAGCGAGGCAGAGACGAAGGAGTGTGTGATTGGGTGGAGGAGAGAGATACACCCTCCTCGAGGGAACACAGGGTGTTTTCTCTCCCTGATTGTTTACAGCTGGACAGGAATTCCCGCCATATGGAACAGACTATTCCATACTGACAGAAATCCCAGCCATGAGGAACGCATAATCCCCCACAGAGAGTCAGAGAGGATTACATATGTGCCATATGAGAGCATTTAGCTGACACTTTCCATTTCTTCACAACAGACGCCATGCAGACTAGAGTCAAGATGTACTGTTAACTCATAAATATACATGTGCAGTTCAAGTTAAATTAATAACATGTAGTAGAAGACACACAGATGTGCTGTGTTTTGCATCAGTCACTAATGATAACAATACTAATAGGGTAACAATGTGATATCTTTGACTATCATAAAGTAATTTACAATCATAATATAGTAGTTAACAACCATTTAAATATTTAGACATTTTCATAAATATATTTACATGATGTCTACTGGTTTATCCGTTATATTATATATTTAACATTTTAATATTTCAGTCTTATTTAATATATTTGAATTATTCATATATTAAAATTATTTTAAATATGTTTTAAATAATTAATATATGTTTATATATTTTTAAATTACTTTACTATGCATTATACTATGTATTGTTCAGCTTTGAAAACAGGAGTCTAGTTATTAATTTGGATATTTGTTATAAGATAAAGCATGTTATAGCTCTAAAGATCTGACTCGCCAAACACACACAAACACATGGAGTAGAATATGAACAGCCACTCCCTTCTGAGCAACCCAAAAAACACAGTTTAAATGTGAGCTCATGCTTATGGGGACATAAAAAAAAACACACATGCGCATGCACACACACACACACACATACACACACAAACGCAGACAGATCCACAAATACACTCCTACATTTAAAGTGCAAATGTCAGCAGAGACACTTGAAATAATTTGAGAAAGATTATGGGGAAAACACATACAGTACTTGTTAAATAAGAGAGCGATGTTACTTGTTGGGCTGAAGAGCCACTGCTGTCAAAAACAGCATTATTAAAACACTTTTTGATATTATAGCAGTGTAATTGGTAAGTTATTTGTGTAAAAATAGTCAAAAGTGGCAATTTAAATCAATCTTGGTATTAAGGCATTATACTGGAAACACACATATGAGATTCAATGTATAAACACATTGCTTTATGAATTATTAAAAACATAAATAAACCAAACAATTATGCGATATCCCAAACAATATTGAAAGAGAAAACACAGACACATTTCTCCTGAAAAACAACCACTAATACATAACTCCTTCACAAAAAGCACAAGCCAATATAATCTAATATCCAAAAGCCCATCAGAAGCATGTGTACTCACAGGTCTTGTTCTCTTGGAGAGTCTGAAACTCCTCCACCTGGGCATGATTCTATCTGTACCACCAATCTAACCAACCAGAAGTCAGTCTGCCAACCAGATCCGCCTTCTGATTGGCTGAGAATCAGGTAGAAAACGTTCGAACCAAAGTTCTCACTCCCAGATTCTCACATAGAGCTAGTGACTGAATTCATCCTCAACATGTACGGAGAACAATTATTGAGCTGTCATATAGATCTGCACAGCTGAGTGTTGAGAGGGTTCTGCCCATATGTGAGAGAGGTGGAGAGACTGAGAAAAGAGGAGAAAAACAAGCACAGACTCCAACAGAACTAAGAAAAGTGAGAGCTGAGGAAAAATTTAATGAAAAGACGCAACACCCCAAACTGGGCAAGGAAAGAGTGGTTGACTGAAAAGAGATGGATGGACCGGATAAAGACTGGAAGAAGTGGAAAGCGACATACTGAAGCATGGGAAAAACACTAGGAACGAAGCAGAAGTGTGTGTGTGTGTGTGTGTGCCATGTGCATGTGAGATAAAGGCAGAGAGCATTTGGAAGACACACACACACAGGCACATAGATTTCATGGACTTTTGAAAACAAGAAACATTACTCACTATAACTGATGTGTCAACTCTAAGTCAAGCAGAATATATCTAAACAGACATACACAAATCCAACTACAGACATGGACAGGTTTTTATCAAAAATATATTTTCTAAAGACTAAATTAAACCAATTTTTAAGGCTACTCCTAATTTTTGTATACGTATTATTATGATTTATTATAATTATTTTTGGAATAAAATAAACCTTTGAGTAAAAATGGAGGTTATGTCAGTTCTGGGACAAACACTGACAGCATGGCAAACCTCACTACTTCAGAGACACAAACAAGTCAAGAAATGTCTAGTCTGTAAAAATAGGGAATATGAGAAGCCTATATATAGTTCTATATTTGAATGTCCATTGAGTCTCCCACACACACAGCTGTACATACACACAAACCTCAAACCACAATGACATAAGAAGGCCCTAGCAGTACAATAACTCCAAAGAGACAGACCGCTAACAGAAAAGAGACAGAAAGAAAAATGAAAATAATATGTGTAATTATATGACAACAGAGCTGGGTAGTAACGGATTACCTGTAATCTTTTTTATGTAATCAGATTCCAAAAAGTTAAGTACCAGATTAAATTATATTTTAAAATACTTTGTTTTAATTATTACTCATTAGGTTATTTAAACATTACATACAGACATGGATAAAAATATCGGCACCCTTGCAATTCTCTCAGAAAATGCTACCCTTCTCTTGAAATGTCCTGGCTTTTTTCATAATAACTGAGGTCTAGGGGCTATGCAACTACTATATACACGTTTCAAAACAGTCAGTCCACATTAAAATGCACACAGCCTGCATAAAGTAGCTGTGCCTTTTCAGAGCCCTTGTGACTTCCGTAAAAATGTGATGTCAGAACCACTCAGTCACCATCAGTCACCATCCCAGCACCGCCCACCGTCCCATCCATCCTCCAGCCACAATTAATCAAGACAATGTATATACAATTACAAATGATTATAAATCATCAGTTTGTTGTTTTACACACACGCACACATACATTATTTCATACACAACACAGTCATACACAGCATAATTCATTAATTATTTGTTTTTCTTTAAACTCACAGACTTTAGTTTGGGAAACCTTGGTGTAATATAATGTTAATTTTAATGCACTGCATGTTGTTAATTACAATAAATGGAATATATTTTCTTACTCTTTGTATTTTATATCAATACAGTAAACCCGGTTATCCTATTTAAATTAATGTGATTAACGAGTTAGGTCAAAAGTAATCTAAAAGTAATCAAAGAGCAGCATGATTATATTATCTAAAATGTGTAATGTAATGGATTACGTTATTCATTTGTTATTAAATTTGTATTTAATTTGTTATAATACGTTATTAAATTGTCATGTAATTTGGAACTTAGTAATGGATTGAGTAATTTAGTAATTTGAAAGTACCCAGCTCTGATGAATAATCACTTGATTGCTTGAGTTGCTTTGTTAGGCGACAAAAGCTTAATAATCATCTTTTAAAAAGTAGATGCATTAACATTACCATACAACTACTACAAATAAACCCTTTGTAGCCAACACTTGCCATTTTGTATGTGACATACATTGTCAGACAGTCAGTGAACAGTCAGAGGGTGTGTCATCTGAGACAGAGACAAGTCCATGTCCTGACTTAAACCACATGAACACCGCAAAACAACTGATCTGGCAGCAGAGTGTGTTATAAAAAGTGTTTCTGGGAAACATGAGCTCTTGACTCATAGCTGTTTTGGCTGTAATTAGATGGTTGAATGAAACAAGAGCAGAGAGACTGGCTTGAGGTTAAGAGCAGGCGAAAGTAATTATAAAATTACAGAGAAAAGACAGAGGGAGAGATGAGGAGAGATGATACAGTTTTTGCCGCACTGACATACTGGATGGGAATAATAGTAGGGGTGCGCCGATCCGATATTCAGGATCGGTATCGCTTTGATATTGGCATTTTCTGTTGGATCGGGGTATCGGTCTGACGAGACTGATCCAAATTCGATATTCTGCATAGCTACTATTGTGCTATTATTGTTAAGCCCCACAAAAGCCACAAACACATTGTAAAAAATACCATAAAGTTTACGTGCACTATACTTCAAGTGTTCTGAAGACATTACATAGTTTAATGTCAGGCACAGATGAATATTTAAGTCAAGTTCACGTAAACACTTCTTTCCGCTGCAGCTGTCCTTCATCCTCCATTCAGCTTTCAAACTGCGTGCCGCGTTCGGTTACTAGAGTCAAGACGATAAAACTCTCTCCACTGTTCCTATTATACTTGATCTGCAAATAAAGTTCAATGGTTTTGCATAAAAGGATTTTATCTAGCTCGAGTCTCGTGCTGTTTCTAAATCGTGTTACTTTCTATCAGGTGTCTGTTAGATCACAATACTGTTGCAGAGAGCACTATGAAGGGTTCTTCACAAGCACAGTAACTGACATTTTAAATGGTTAAAAGAAAAGGCTTTGAACTTCTCTATGCGGGCTACGGAGTGCTGCGCCTGCATGCTGTGACTCAATGTTATTTCAAGAGCATCATTCTGCACGCGAGATGTGCATAAGTGCTTTATGCCGCTCTGTATTGGAGCCTTGCGCATTATAATATTTTTGCGCAATGAAAGATTATTAATAGCCTTTCTTGTTTGTCTCATCTGTCATATGGTGCTGCCTCATTACTGTGCAGTACGTTTAAAAGAAATGTCTTTTAATTTGACAGTATTTATGTTTATAAATATATATATAACTTTTTTCCATGAATGTATTTTACAACAATACAAAGAGCAATGTTTATCACTTTACATTTTTATTTTAGATTTAGTCCAACACTTATTCACTTTTATTTGTTCCATAATAAATGTTTTCTTGTTCAATAATTTTAGATTTTATAAAATTGTGCACTCATGATTTTTCTAGAGTAATTTTGCTACTGAATTATCCACTTACCTAATTTATACAATTATTTTTGTTCATAGATTATTATTACATATTCATTCATTTGTTGTGTTTCTTTACAACGAAGTTGTCTATATTTAGTAGATTGTGAGTAAAACACAAAAGAGTGATGAGCAGGTCAACACACACTTAGGTATAGAAATTATACACTGATAAAAAAATCTGCTCAGGTATCGGATCGGTATCGGTATCGGTATCGGCAGACAGTACTGGGTGTAACGCGTTACTAAGTAAATTAAATTACTTATCCACTGAAAAAGTAAAGTAAGGGATTACAGTTCATTATTAGGTCATTTAATTACAGTAACTTATAAAGTAATTGCGTTACATACAGTAAATAATTTCAACAGTTCTAAAATTAATATTGAATTTGAAATCTAAATTTACCCTCAACAGATAAAATTGAATGCAGCGGCTTTAACCCTCGCGCACCAGTTCGTTTACTTTCAGATTTTCATGATTCACAGAGAAACCTTAAATACTCAGATACATATGACTAAAATCAATAGAATAAAAAAAAATCCGGAAGTGTCTACTTTTAAATGAACGAATTCAAATCGAAAGCGAATATTCCTGATTATGTTATCCGTATGAAAGCGAGGTACAGTCTTTCCCGTATCTAAAAGTTTGAAGTTTCTATTTTTACATGAACGAATTCAAATAAAAAAATAATGTTATCTGATTATGTAATCCATTTGAAACTGCGGTACATTCAGGGCCGGTGCAAGCTCAACTGCCGTGCTGCCCCCACTTCACTCTCATGATTAAATATGATTTTAAAGATGCATGTGAAAGACTGGAGAATTTGTTTATTGATACAAAATAAAAGCAGACACGGGTATGTTTTCTGATTATAAATTTTTCCCCCTACTGCAACGTAAAATAAATAAATAAATAAAAACAATAATAAATAAATAACCACTAGTAAAGCTGCAAAGGTAAATTAAGTGTAGGCTACAAGCCTGAAGTGGCCATGGGAAGATTTGGGAGAATCCTCGGTGAGCAGCGCAAAACAGCTGGTGTAGTCAGTGCTTCATCTGAACAAACTCCGATCATCTCATTTGGCGGATCCTCTTCCTTCAGCGAAAGACGTTCGTGTCAGGGTTATTATAGTTTAGTATTTTTAAATTCACTTTTATTTTAATATTGCTTTCAATTTTCGCTATAAATTTCAGTATCGTTTTTATTTTTGGAATAATTTTGTTAATTTTAGATTAGTATTTATTTTTGAACAGTTTTCGACCCTATACAGTTTAGTTTCCGTTTAAATTTGAGTTTTAGTAATTAAAGTTAACAGAATTAAAATAACACTTCCAGAGCACAGAATAAAGACATTTTAATTTAAGCTTATTGACTCAAATCACTAGCGACACAAAATTAAAGCATGCTGAGATTGATTAGAAAACAATAGCTTATTATATTTAGTTGCTGTTGGTTTCATTTTGTTTTATTTTTTCATTTTTGAATTCTTTCTTTCTTTCTTTCTTTCTTGCCTAAATGCCTTTATTTTCGTCAAATACAGTTCTTAATACAACATATTTCACCGTTTAAACATGTATACAATATTTCTTATATTTCAATTCCTTTAACAAGCATTTTAGAAGTAAAAATAAAACATTTCATAGTTGCAAAAAGACTGATGCTGCTCGTTTAGGTGACTTGGTTTGCTTTGCATAAAATAAAAAGGCTTACTGCTTTGTAGATTAAATGAAACAAACCTATATTTGACCAAAAAAAATAATTTAATAAGCCAGTGGCACTGGGAACTGCTCTCACCCAAAGAGAAGGCAAAATATCTGCGTGCACTAGGGGTTGAATGACTTCAGATTTTTTAAAGTCGACTTTTATGTGATGAAAGTCAAGTCGAAGTCGACTAGTCATCGCTGATGCGTCATTAATGAACAGTCTGGAGCTGTGACAAACACCTTGATTTGTATCAGTTCTTTAGTCGTTATATTTTGGGTCGTTATATTTCTCACAGATTCCTGCTCGTTCTAAATCAGATACAGATGAGTAGTACAGTAAAGATTACATTAATTTGAATGAATGCATTAGTGAGAGCGGTTGCGTGTGTGAATTAATTATATCTGGCAGTGTCTCTCTACTAGCAGTGAAGCTGTGGAATTTAGTTAGGAATTTAATTTATTAGGAATATATGCTTGAACTTTTCAGTTTCTAAGCAATTTTACAGAGAAATCAAGGAACTGTGATTGCGTGAATTATCCCTTGCCTCTCCATCCTCTGATGCCGGATCCGTCACCCTGCTTTTTTCTACAAATTAAACACTGTATATGATAAAGGCTAAATATTAAGTATTCTACTTGGCCAAAACAAAACAAAACATAACACAGTTTTAGATGTATGTAGGCCTATTTAATATAACATTACACTTGTGTTATCTCTCCCGTGCTCTCTCTCTCACACACATAAGGCTATAATCTTACCTTTCAGAAGCGCGTGTCTGGCTTTAAAACTCATCAGACATCACCTGCAGCAAAAGGCATTCATGGATAGTTTTATTCATTTGATGACATTTATGAATGTTGGGGGGCGACGCGGGAGTGGCATTTTCATGAAGCAAAGTTAATTTAGATTTAGAATAACTAAGGTGTGATAACGAATGCCCCCCCCCAAAAAATAAAAAAATAAAAAATCTGTCCTTTTTGCAGCCCTGACTGTGCTGCCGCATTTTTGCAGGACAGGGCAGCTCACTTCTTCTGAACATGCAAAATGTATATAGCCTATATTGTTTATTGTTGCTTGATTGTTAAATAGTAGGTGTGCTCGACTTCATGCAGCACCGTGAAAACCGATCAGCGGCTGACTTGAAGCAGTGCATACCGGTTAGAAAATTTGTCCGACTAGAACCGGCGCCGATGCCACGTCACTGTCACATCAAAGTAACTTGATAGCATTTCGAGAGCAGCCGGCTGACTAAGCTGGCACAATTTCTCCAGAGCAACTGCAGGAGCACTGATGACGACACAGCTGTTTCACGATTGGCCAAATTCACCACATGACCACAATGACATATGTTTCTAACATCAATTCCAATACAGCTCACAAATCTTATTTTAATTGGAGAATATCACATTCATAAGAAAAAATTACTAAAGCTAAGCCAAACTTTGAACATTTTATAAAAGAGATTAAACAATATGAACTACATTAGATCAAATTAAGAACAAAAAAGCAAGAAAGACCTATAAAGTTTTTTGTTACTTTAAATAGTTGTAATTTTACCCATGGCATGAATTGCTTCACTTTACATATTCTTATGAATGTTTATTTGTTCTTGTACTTGTTGTGAGTTGTATATGCTTGTACAAACCCTTGTATCATTTTTGAGTACATTTAAAAATCTGTTTTTAGAACAGTAAAGGCTTTTTACTGTATAGTCGCAATGTTATATTGTCACATTTAACAAAAAACACAGATAAAAGAAAATATACCCACACTTTATTGGTATTTAAATAGTATATATTTATGTTGAACTTTATTTTTGAACAGATCCTATGCTATCCTATCCTATCACCGAAACTCAGACGCTCAGAAGGGAGCGGCATGCTCATAGGTGATCCTCTAGGTGAGGGGAGCAATGCTAGCTCTACCAATTACGAGATCTGGCTCCGAAGGGAGCGGCATGCTCATAGATGACCCTCTAGGTGAGGGGAGCAATGCTAGCTCTACCGACAGCGAGCTCTGGAGAGTGGAGAACTCATACCTCAGAGAGGGAGCTCAGCAGAAGGGAGGCGGAATGCTCATAGGTGACCCTCTAGGTGAGGGAGCAATGCTAGCTCTGACAGCGAGCTCTGGGGAGGCGGAGAACTCATCCTTCAAAATGAGAGGGAACTCAGAAGCACCGAAGGGAGCGGCATGCTCATAGGTGACACTCTATGGTGAAGGGAGCAATGCTAGCTCGACCAACTAGGAGAGCGACCTATCACAGAGCTCTGAGGAGCGGAGAACTCATTCCTCAGAAGGAGAGGAAACTCAGATGCTCAGAAGGGAGCGGCATGCTCTTAGGTGACCCTCTAGGTGAGGGGAGCAGTGCTAGCTCTACCAATGAGGAGCTCTGGAGAGCGGAGAACTCATTCCTCCGAGTGAGGGAACTCAGATGCCCAGAGGGGAGCGGCATGCTCATAGGTGACCCTCTATGGTGAGGGGAGCAATGCTAGCTCGACCAACTAGGAGAGTGACCTATCACAGAGCTCTGGGGAGCGGAGAACTAATTCCTCAGAAGGAGAGGAAACTCAGATGCTCAGAAGGGAGCAGCATGCTCATAGGTGACCCTCTAGGTGAGGGGAGCAGTGCTAGCTCTACCGACAATGGACTCTGGAGAGCTAAGAACTCATTCTTCAGAATGAGAGGGAACTCAGATGCTCAGAAGGGAGCAGCATGCTCATAGGTGACCCTCTAGGTGAGGGGAGCAATGCTAGCTCTACCGACAGCGAGCTCTGGGGAGCGGAGAACTCATCCTTCAAAATGAGAGGGAACTCAGATGCCCCAAAGGGAGCGGCATGCTCATAGGTGACCCTCTAGGTGAGGGGAGCAATGCTAGCTCTACCAACAATGAGCTCTGGAGAGCGGAGAACTTATTTCTCATAATGAGCGGGAACTCACACGCTCAGAAGGGAGCGGCATGCTCATAGGTGACCCTCTAAGGTGAGGGGAGCAATGCTAGCTCGGCCGGTAAGGAGAGCGACCTATCACAGAGCTCTGGGGAGCTGAGAACTCATTCTTCAGAACGAGAGGGAAACTCAGACGCTCAGAAGGGAGCGGCATGCTCATAGGTGACCCTCTAGGTGAGGGGAGCAATGCTAGCTCTACCGACAATGCTCAGAAGGGAGCGGCATGCTCATAGGTGACCCTCTAGGTGAGGGAGCAATGCTAGCTCTACCGACAGCGAGCTCTAGAGAGTGGAGAACTCATTATTCAGAATGAGAGGGAACTCAGACGCTCAGAAGGGAGCGGCATGCTCATAGGTGACCCTCTAGGTGAGGGGAACAATGCTAGCTCTACCGACAGCGAGCTCTGGGGAGCGGAGAACTCATCCTTCAGAATGAGAGGGAACTTAGACACTCAGAAGGGAGCGGCATGCTCATAGGTGACCCTCTAGGTGAGGGGAGCAATGCTAGCTCTACCGACAGCGAGCTCTAGAGAGCGGAGAACTCATTCTTCAGAATGAGAGGAACTCAGGCGCTCAGAAGGGAGCGGCATGCTCATAGTGACCCTCTGGGTGAGGGGAACAATGCTAGCTCTACCGACAGCGAGCTCTGGGGAGCAGAGAACTCATCCTTCAGAATGAGAGGGAACTTAGACACTCAGAAGGGAGCGGCATGCTCATAGGTGACCCTCTAGGTGAGGGGAGCAATGCTAGCTCTACCGACAATGCTCAGAAGGGAGCGGCATGCTCATAGGTGACCCTCTACGGTGAGGGGAGCAATGCTAGCTCGACCAACAAGGAGCGCTCCTAGCCTGGATCTAGTATCGACGAGTGAGGTAATCACTGCGGTAGCCGATAGCCTTTAGAAATGGATCGTACTCATCCATTGGTTCATGCGCATGAGATTAGTCCCGGAGCAGGACGTTTCCAGTGGTTGCAGGGGAATTAGAGAGGAATAAGAGGGCAGATGCCCCCCTAAGGGAAAGGAGTAGATGTCTTACTCTGGTCCGGACGAAAGTGTCATTTAGGACGCCTCGTCTGGAACACCTCCCTCAGGTTTTGCCTCTCTCTGACCCGCGCCTCTCTCTAGCCCTACCCGCTGGCGGGGGAGGGGCATGAGTCACAAGACTAGCCTTCTGAGCCCATCTCTGATCCCCAGACCGAGATGGGCTTGGACTCCTGGTTGTTCGGGCTCAGACCTGGACTTTATAGACCTTATCCAGGTCTTTCAGCAGATCAGTCTGGTACGCCTGAAGCACCGCCATAGTGTGCAACGAAGCGACGGTCTGACCTGCTGTTGCATATGCCCTGCCATTTAAGCCAGGTTTAGAGGCTTAGATGGCAAGGAGGGAGCCTTAAGAGAGGATGTCTCGCCCACAGATTGCTGGCTATTGTCTCTTGCACAGGGGGCATCCCCTCATAGCCATTTTCACGCATCCCCTCAATGTCAGCATAACTAGTATGCTGAAAACTATGAATACGAGAAAAAATGCTTTTTCCACTCCTTCTCAACCCCCACGTGGAGATTTAGGAAGAAGTCAAGTTAACTTTGACAGCACTAATATATGCACTGCATATATATTTCAATCATGACAACACTTGGAAGATTTTAGCGTGGTGATGTATATGACAATGTTAATGTATTTGGTCTTGGCAGAATAGATCTGCTAAACTGCTGCTGAATTGCTGCTGCTGTTGTTTATTGCTGTAGTTGTAGATTATTGCTGCTCCTGCAAACAAGTACAGGAACTTGCTACTGCCAATGCATATGGCGATATGGTGCCATGAGTATTTAAGACATACTGGTGCTGCACAAATAGCATATAAAATAACCCTTAGCAGATCTATACAGCTGGGGAAGGAGGAGGGCTTCAGAGAACTCTGAAAGTACGCTGCAGGAATCTCAAGTGAATACTAGCCAGCCATATAAATGCAAGGCAGTAAGCTCATTGGCTAAATGTGCAGCATGAACCAATCAGCTTGTGCCAAGTCATTTAACTCTTTGAATATCATCAGATACGTTAACAACCCGTCAGCTTGCGCCATCTAGAGTTTCATGACTGAACTATTTATATATATTATTTTATATATATATTATATAGAAAGAGAACAGAGAAAATAAAAAAATATATATTTTGATTGCATAAACGCAGCCTTGGTGAGAATAAAAGTATTTCAAAAACCCAAAATATTTATAAAAACATACCCGGTTAACCATGTCCAAACTCTATAGTCAAACACACACACACATACACCACAGAGGAACTTATTTGGTGTCTAAACAGATGTATGTTTGTATGAGAGAGTCAGATTTTCCATAGGGGGAGTAACTCCCATTTGACAGATTTTTTTTTTTTTAAACACGTTTTCACATATGTTTTCAACATATTTCTATATATTTGAGGAGAAATGTAAAAAATCCTCACAGTCACACCTGCATGTCTTGCCAATGACCTCAAATATCAATACACGATGCTGACAAAGCCAAATGGCAATAGAGTTTCAGGGTCTACATAGTGGACATCATAGAGTTATTGTTGTGTTTTTGTAGTGTAATTGTACCTTGTCACTGTCTACAGTGTTCTGGGAGGTGCGGGAAGCAATGGAGATTGTGTCTGGCTGGCTGCTGGCATCACCCTGACTGTCCGCATCCTCGGTCGTTTCCCTGAAAGATTAAATACAATTAGAAACTTAACTTCTATTGCATTCACATACAAAATATATAATAAAACACCTAGCAGCAAGTTCTGAGATAAGAGCTGAGCAATTGGGAGTACAGATGAGTGGCGATGGTGTGCGCACACACACATTTAGAGTAGTGGGCAGCAATTTTTGCTGGGGTACCTGGGGAGCAATTGGGGGTTCGGTGCCTTGCTAAAGGGCAACTCAGCTGTGGGTATTTAAAGGTGGACAAGAGCACCGTTACCATACTTTGCCTTCACTGTCAGTAAAAAAGGCTTGTGTTGTGTTTTGTAGTTTAACCACGAGGTGGCAGTATATTGTTAAGTGCAAAGGTGCTTCTGAGTATTCCCAAAGAAGAAGCCACATCCTGCAAAAAAGGTAGCATGTGTTGAATAAACAGTTAAGATTGATTCACTTGTGCAGTTACTGAGTGCTAGAGTACACAACAAATTGGCGACGATGGTTTTCATGCCTATGCCTGCACCTTTTCTGCTATGCAGCGGAGAGTCAGCAATTCCTTTTGTTATTTGGCGGAAAATGTTCGAGAACTATTTGCTGCCCATTAATGCTACGGGGGGCTCATGGCCGGATGCAAGAAAGTGTGCTGTATTGCTACACAGCTTGGGTACCAAAGGCCAGCGACTGTTTTACATCCTGCCTGATACGGGAACAACATTTGAACATGCCATGAAAGTGCTAGAGGATCATTTCACGCCTAAAGTTAATGTTGTGGTCGCTCGACACCATTTTCGTCAGCATTCTCAAAGTGTTGACGAGACAATTCCACAGTTCCTGTCTGCTCTGCGGGAATCAAATTCATCATGTGCTTATGCAGATATGGAGAGTGAAATTCTGCGGGACCAGCTGGTCGAGCGATCGTATGCCCCAGCAGTATGAGACAGACTGTTATTGGAACCGTCACTGACGCTAGACTCTGCTGATACTATCGTGTATCAGGTGGAACAAGCTCTTTCAAACTCTGACATGCTTAGTGCGCAAATTTAGGTTCATGCCATGGCATCCAAGTCCTTTCGGCATCGGAAAAAGAGCACGTCACGTTCAGATGGAGCGAAACATGTTGCTAATACTACTCGGAGAGTAAATTGCATGTGATATCGATGCGGAGCTAAAAATCACAACGCTAAGCGCTGCCGATTGCCCTGCGGCCTGTGCCAAATGCCATACCTGTGGTAAGATCGGAAATTTTTCTAAAGTGTAAGGATGTTAGGAAAGTAGTCCCTGATGTTGTTGTTCTCTTGACTGATGCTGTGAATACTTCTGAAGACTTTTATGCAGTGTTCATGTTACAACATCAAATGGACTTTCAGTTGAGACTGAATTAGTTGTGGACACTGGCTCTTCAGAGTCAATCTTGCCTGAAGCTTTATACAAAAGCCATTTTTAGACTGTTCACTCATGGTTCCTAAAGTGAAACTAGTCACGTACTTGAGAGAGGATATTCTGGTCTTTGGATGTTTGCATGCAAACATCTCACTGAATGATAAGTTAACACCTGTGTGTCTTTACATTATCAAAGGTGGCTCTGCTTTGATGGGTATTGACTTATTTCGAGATTTATACTGTTTTTTTTTCACTTTGATGCCATGTCTGCACCTGACGAATTGCATGCAGTTGTTGGTGAAACCGTTGTTGGTGAAACCATAGAAAAGTGGCAGCCGTATTTATGGGGACAAGACTTTACACTCAGAACTGATCATCATGCATTCACTACACTACCGGCAACCAAGGGCATTGGAAGGGCTGGTATGCGTGTTGCCCGGTGGTCAGCACGCTTGCTTTGCTACACGTATGACGTAGTATACAGACCTGAAAGTAGAGACCTGCGTGGGACGGATTTTTGAATCCGCTCTCACAAGTTTCTGTCTCGCGCCTGCACATTCCCGCAGAAATATATCTTATCTAGTCCCGCTCTTGCCTGCGACATTCATGTTTTGTCCCGCTCCCGCCCTCATAAAAGTAATCTATATAGATTTATTTTCTGTACATCGAAGAAATTTACATGAAATGGTTTTGTAACATCTCCTAAACTCCACAACATCCCAGAATAAACGCTCCCGATAAAATATTTGTTATTTAGGTTAAGCATCAACATTCACAAACCACAGTTATTTTAACAGAAAAGCAAGCATGGGCTGCTGCCAGCATGGCAAAATGAGAGCAGCGCTTCCTTTATTATCAGCTGTCATTTCAGTTCATCGCAATCTCATAAAGCTCTTTTATTATAAAAAAATGAACACATACACAATTAATCTTTCAAAATGTCTACACTTCGTGTATTAAAATGAGACGATTCGTGAGCACGCAATTTCAGCACTGCGGTGAGTCACCTCTGACTGGCCATTGCATTCCAGAAATCAACAGCGGAGTCTGTGATTTACTACATTGTGCTACCCTTTACACGTTATAAATAGAAACTCTGCCTAGTTTGCGCATGTTAGTCATTTTAATGTTAATATTAGTTGTTCCTTTTGCTTTTGTGCAACAGATAAATAACAATTTATATGTTTTAGACATTTTATGTTTAGATAATTTCTATTTTGCGGGAGTCCCGCAATTTTTTTTATTCTCCCGCATCCCGCACACACACAAGTCTCTTCCCACCCGAACCCGCACCCACACTCGCCCATCGATAGTTGTCCCGCGCCGCACCCTGTTGGGTGAAGGTCTCTACCTGGAAGCCTTAACTGTGCAGATTGTTTATCCAGGCTGCCATTGCCAACAGAATCAGATGGTGCTCTGGAACCAGAAATGGTTGTTTTTGTTGCTGGATTGACTATTTTTGTCTATGGAGGATTTACTTTCTGCTTCAGAATCCTGTCCAGAGTTAGCCATGCCATGTTCACAAATCGCTCAGGTTCTGGTGCCTTTCTTTCGTATCCATGATGAACTGTGCATTGACGGTGCGCTGGTGTTGAGAGGTGAACAATGTGCTATTGTTCCTGCTGCGTTATGCAGTCAGCAAGTAAACCTGGCACATGAGAAACACCAAGGAACTGATCAAACTAAACGAAGCTGCGTGACTTATTCTGGTGGCCTCAGATGGATGCTCAAGTGCAATCTGCAGTTTCTTCCTGCCTGACCTGACAAATGAATGATAAATCAGCAAAAACTGCACCTGCTCCACTTCAGCCTGTCAGTATGCCATCCGATTTATGGCAGAAACTAGGAATCGATATAGTTGGACCATTTGAGAGTGGACCTTCGGACTGCCGTTTGCCATCTCCTTAGTGGGTTACCACAGTAGGTGGCGTTTGCACCAAATGTTACTGCAAACAAAGGTGGTCATATCCTTTCTTCAATCAGTCTTCAGTAGGGAGGGCAATCCTCAGTGTATTGTAACCAACAACGGCTCTCAGTTTCTCTCCAGCGTGTTTTCAGCTTTCTTAAAAGAGAGGGGAATAAGTCACATACGTAGTGTGTACTACCAACAGTTCAACGGTGCAGTGGAACGATGGAACAGAGTTCTGAAGGAATGCATTCTTTCTGCTGAACAAATGGGGAAACCATGGAAACATGCAGTGACTGAGTTCCTGCAAAATTATAGTGCTACTCCACACAGTACTTCAGGCGTTTCTCCTTCTGAACTTTTACACCACCACAAAATGCGAACAAAGCGGAACATTTTTCTTGGGCCTTAAGAGTGACAAATGCGCTCATGTTAAGGACACTGTGAGAAACAAGCAGCTTAAAGGATTAGTTCACTTTCAAATTAAAATGTCCTTATAATTTACTCACCCCCATGTCATCCAAGATGTTTATGTATTTCTTCAGTCGAAAATGAATTACGATTTTTGATGAAAACATTCCAGGATTTGAATCTATATAGTTAGTTTAAATGGTTGAAGGTCAAAATTACAGTTTCAGTGCAGCTTCAAAGGACAATAAACGATACCAGAAGATGAATATGTGTCTTATCTAGTGAAATGATCGGTCATTTAAAAAATTTAATAAATGTATATGCTTTATAAACAAATGCTTGTGTGTTCTGCGATGCACGTCCCAGACTTCACATAATACTTAATAACTTTGAAAAGGTCACATCTAGATTAAGTAAAAGGGCTCAGAAAATCACCCTGATCTCTCACATCCAAGCCATCTCCTTTTTAAACTTTTGCCATCTGGTTAAAATCTAGTGAGGAAAAGGGCTCATATAATCACTCTGGATCCCTCACATCCAAGCCATCTCCTTTTTAAACTTGTGCCATCTGGTCGGTGCTACAGAGCACCGAATACCAGGACAGCCAGGCACAAGACAAGTTTCTTCCACCAGGCAATCTACCTCATGAACTTACATTTTCTCCCCATTGTGCAATAAAAATATGTGCAATGCACTTATATTTATTTGATACCACTCTACATCTTAGTCCATCGCTACATCTTATTCTATTCTATTCTATTCCATCTACAATCATGTACATACAATTTTTTTCTATGTCTGTTTCTTACTAGTGCTGGGCAATGATTAATTGCGATTAATCGCATCCAAAATAAATGTTTGTGTACATAATATATGTGTGTGTACTGTGTATATTTATCATGGATATATAAATACACACACATGCATGTATATATTTAAGAAAAATATGTTATGTTTATATATTAAATATATTTATATATAATATAAGCTATATGAATATAAAAATATACATGTAAATATTTTCAAAATGTAATATTTAATATATATTGGTGTCTTTATATATAAATATACACAGTACACACATATATTACATAAACAAAACTTTTATTTTGGATGCGATTAATCGCGATTAATGGTTGCCCAGCACTAATATATACATATCTGTATTTTGTTCACATCTTTATTTTTTATTATCTGTGTGTTGTTGTTGTCTCTGTTTAATGGAAACATCTGACACCAAAACAAATCCATTGTATGTACAAACATACTTGGCAATACAATTATTTCTGAATTCTGACTAAAATAATTCCTTATTATGTTTAGGTGAATAGAGAAAAAGCCTTTGTGGAGCCAATCCACCTAAGACAAGAAGCATATTACAATAAATATCTATTTCAACAATTTTATGAGGTATATTATTCCTGCTCCCAAGTAAATACAATTTTGGGCTATATCGAAGGATGTTGATCTTGCAGGTTGTGCAATATATTAAAATCACTTACTTTATGATATGAATGACTGTATTTGAATAATGCAAAATTTAAGAACAGAGCAGCTATGACTGGGACAGTCATTCAAGTATCACTCAAGGCTTTAATGTAATCATGAGTATTTTAAATCAACTTTCTTTTTAAGCCAGTCTAAAGATACAGGCCTGTACATTCAAAGATGTGTTTCAAAGAATAAAACAATCCAGAATTGTCAAACATTAACAATTAAGTTCAGCTAAAGAAGAATAAAACCAAAGCTGTATTCAAAATATTAGAAATAATACTAGTATGCCATTTTGAATTAAGTAAAGTTTGTTTAAATGTACGTAACATGGACAATTTATTTAATGAGAATCACCCAGTTGCATAAGGCTCACACTCGTGCAAGTCTGGAGAATCATGAGTGTTAATGAAGAGGGAGGGACTATCGTTGATTTTCTGAAATGGTAGAGTACAAAACTACCAAAGGGCAGCATCTCATTAGTGTGATTAGCTGTTGAATGATGGCTGCAAGTTTGTGCTTGGTTCAGGTTCTGGTAGTGTGTGCTTTCTGTCATGCTCTTCCACAGTGGAGTAATTTGACCCAGAACCCTCAAGCTCTGATGCTCCAGCAAACTTACAAGCGGTTTCAGCAGCCAATTGAACAGTCTAATCAGAAGTTTTCTCAGCAGCTTCAGAAGCCAGTGGCCAAGGCAGAGCCCCTTGATAAATGTGCTGTAGCTGATTATGAGCAGATCCAATGTGGACAACCTGGTATCAATGTTGCTGAATGTGAAGCTATCAACTGCTGCTTTAACGGACAGCAGTGTTACTATGGGAAGGCAGGTGAGAGTGTTGAGTCCGTGTTATGTTCTTTGTTAAACTGATCCTCATTAATCTGCTCCTGTACATTTGTTCCAGTGACTGTACAGTGTATAAGAGATGGTCAGTTTGTTGTAGTGGTGGCTAGAGATGTTACTCTGCCTCGATTGAGTCTGGATTCAGTCCATCTACTGGGTGGAAATGACCCACCTTGTGGTCCTGTGGGGTCCACACCTTCCTTTGCTATATACCAGTTCCCTGTGACCGCCTGTGGCACAAGCATGATGGTGAGTAGCTGCTTCTGGCTTTATTCTGCATGGTCTATGATGGACTGGATGCCAATAGTCTTATTTGCAGGAGGACAGTGGATATGTGGTGTATGAGAACCGAATGATATCCTCGTATGAAGTGGGGATTGGACCATTTGGTTCCATCACAAGGGACAGCCATTTTGAGTAGGTGATCTATGACTGTGTAAATGTTAAATTCTAACAAATGGTGCAATCTGACCGTTTGTTGTCCAGGCTTCTCTTCCAGTGTAGGTACTCTGGAACATCTGTGGAAGCTCTTGTTATGGAGGTCAACACTGTTCCTCCACCTCCACCAGTAGCTGCCCCTGGACCCCTCAGGGTGGAGCTTAGACTGGCCAATGGACAATGTGTCACCAAAGGGTGTGCAGAAGGTAATTGCTTGTCCTATGTTTGCCTAATACATTTCTGAATCTCCATTCTCTGGTTAAACACTGGTTTTCCTCAGGGGATGAGGCCTACACGTCCTACTACAGTGACTCTGATTATCCTATCACAAAAGTCCTGCGAGAGCCTGTGTATGTTGAGGTGCGCATTATGGAGAGAACTGACCCCAAAATTGTTCTGATGCTGGGACGCTGCTGGGCAACTTCAACCCCCAGTCCACTTAGTCTACCCCAATGGGACCTTCTGGTTGATGGGTGAGTGTAATTGGCATTGTTTAGCCAGCTAGTCTGGGGCATTTCTTAATTCCTTATTCCTTTTCAGGTGCTCTTACCAGGATGACCGTTACTTGACCGTTTTATTGTGAAGATGTTCACATTTGTAGATCCAGCATCATTGGCTCCTTTGCAGGAAACTGTATGCCCCCCTACATTTACTTGAACCTTTAATTTAGCTACATATGGGTTCTATGACTCAATCCTCTTTCTACCTTGCCAGATCTTCATACACTGCAGTACAGAGGTGTGCCATCCATCTTCCAGCTCCTGTGAGCAAAGCTGCACCAGGAAAAGTGAGTTATTGTTGTAACTTGACTAGAGTAACTGAGAATTAAGCTCGGTTCACATTTCTAAAATTTCTCTTACAGGAAGAGACACGCGTGTCAAAACCATCTCTAGTGAGCAGGCTGTGGTTTCTAGTGGAGAAGTTACTCTGGTCATGTAAATTTATTGGTTTTAATAAACTTTAGGAAACCTCAAAACAACTGTCTATTAGTATTGTTTTGAGACTGCAGCATGTGACCTATTACATGCCTGTTCCCAGATTCTTGGGCCAAACAATTTAACCAAGGTTCTACTACCTTTTTGTAAGGTTATGCATTGAGTTCAAGCTTCTGCACAAGTCATTGCTCATGACTCTTATCCAACCTCATGTTGCTAACCTGGGGTTCCACATAAGGTGCTAAATTAAGGGTGTATTAACACCAGGAAAGTGAATGCTGAATTTTAATTTGGTCAATCGAACCAACCAAGACCGGTGTGAATGAACCCAAAGATTAATTTCTGTCTGGTTTGATTCGGCTGAAATGGCATCATGCTATGCCTAATAAATATGAGTCTGCACCAGTGCGAGCTCAGCAGAAGTATGTATGGAAGGGCACATAGCGGGTGCTTGGGAGCACCCTTCTGAATGCTAAAATTATGAATGGGACACCTTACGGACTTAACGGACACCTGCATGAGTCGGCCATCATAAATCTGCAAGACCAAAAGTGCACATGAAGTGTTCCATTCGGGACAAGGCCTCTCAACACAGATTAGAGACGAAACTGAGCAGAAAAAAAGAACTGTTTAAAGGGGTCATATGATGCATTTTTTTTTTAAATCAATATTTGGTTTAACAGAATATTGACATGCTCTAATGTTACATTTCTTTCAAAAAGTCCCTCCTTCTGACAAGCACAGTCTGTTTTGATTGGCCGAACATTGCAAGCACTCTTTGGTAATGTAACGCCCCTTTCCATAATCACAAGCTAAATCTTTCAAAATAAAAGTCTATACCATCAGTTCAAGCCCGAGAGGAGCACAGTTGCATGACAGACACAGTAATGATATAAGCTGCGATTAATCTCGCTCGCTCTCTCTCTCTGTGTCTCTGCCAAAACTCAGCATTTGAACAGTCAATAGCAAATACTTAAGCTAATAACAAAACATATAGTCGCTGATTCAGAAGCACCAGAACAGAGTCAGAATAACCTCCTCTCCTAGGTTCACAAAACAGTCATCTATAAAATGCGCTGCACAAATTTGAACATCTGGGTTGTGCTGTTCTCTTGTAAGTAATCTTAATGATTCCTAAATGCATCTACTTTTGGATTTGGGTGGCATTACACAAATATTTCCACATCATGACGTAGACATGTGGGGGCATGTTTGAATGAGCCGTTTAAGGGGGGTTTGATAACTTTGATAAAGAATATCTCTTTGGTTTTGAGACTTTAGCAGACTCTATGCACAAACAGCTTGTAACATCAAAGAGAAAGAACAACTTGAAAACTATGACCCCTTTAAGGGGATGAAGACAGCAGGTGGATGTGGTGAAATACCTCTTGCTGATGCTGCGCTGTCTGGCTGGGGTTTTGGGAGGGTGTATGGGCTCCTTCAGCGCCCCCTTCAGGTGGATGGTTCTCTCCTGAATCACTTCCCTGATGTTCCGGATCCACTCCTGTTTCACTTCTATACTGGAGGCCTTCGGGTGGATGAGAGGATGGGTAAAAGTGAGAGAAGATGACAGAGTAGAGAAAATGCATGATTTCACAAGCCAGATTTGAACTTGCAACACTCAAAGATAGTAAAATGGCTTAAAGCATGTTCACCAGGGTCAGAAATTAAGAAATTAAACAAGTCTTAGAGCAGACTAAGCCTAAATATGAGAAACATGCCCCAGATATTTAGGATTTAATATGTAATTTGTTAGGATTTTAATGAGCAATTTCTAGAACAGTTTGTCTATTCCAAACAGGGCTGCAATTTTCATTCATTTTAGTTATAATAATTTTTTTACAGTTCTTTCAGGACTGAAAACTAAATAATAAGCCTTTTTGCAAATCATTAAATATTTGACTTATTTGGTCATGATAATTATTTTATTAAACATGGTAGCAGCATTAAAAACTATTGTTTGAACCCTGTAAAGCCTGACATAAGAAATAATAGTACTTGAGCCTTTATAAATAAATTTGCATTCATGTTTTTTATATATCATATTTTATATATCAGACTTATATGGCTTCTGTAGTATGATATACTGATCATATAGAGTTCACACTCAAAGAGGAATAAACATTTTATTCAGAAGAATAAACGTATGCCAGTTTTATTTTGAGGGAGTTATTCTTAAATGTACTTTATACAAATCATAAGTAAAATAAAAAAGACATGTGTAACACAACCTGAAGGTGGACATTTTTACAATTATAATAAAAGGCTTTTTACTTGCTAAAAAAAGTATAAACTATCAATCAAACATCAAAAAACATGTTTAAGAAAAAGTTACAAAATAGGATATGTGCTACCAGGACTCGTTTAACCTACAACAATGACAAACCATGGTTCACTGCAAAACTCAGATATCTCCGTCAGGCCAAAGAAGATGCTCACAGAAAGGGGGATATAGTCTTGTATAAACAGGCCAAATACACACTGGAAAAGGAGATCAGAGTGGCAAAGAGGAATTATTTTGGCAAGCTAAGGAACAAATTATCTTCCAGTGATTCTGCTTTAGTGTGGAAAGGTTTGAAAGACATCCCCCAGCACTGTGGAGAATCAACAACTGGCAGACGATTTTAACAACTTTTACTGTAGATTTGGTAAAACACCCCACACCCACACTGAACACCTCTCCCCACAACAGTTAATACCTCCCTCTCCCCACACCTGGACTGAAAATAAGTGAAGATGATATGCGCCAGGTCTTCAAAGAGAACAAAGGAAGGAAAGCACCTGGACCAGACAGTGTGTCACCAGCCTGCCTTAAAACCTGTGCTGACCAGCTGGCCCCCATCTTCACAAAGATCTTCAACAGATCACTGGAGCTGTGCAAAGTCCCCTCATGCTTTACCAACATTCCCATCCCAAAGAAACTCAAAATTACTGGACTTAATGACTACAGACCTGTGGCTCTAACGTCTGTGGTCATGAAATCATTTGAAAGACTGGTTTTGGCTTATCTGAAGGCCTCCACTGGACCCTTACTACAGACCCCCTGCAGTTTGCCTACAGAGCAAACAGGTCTGTTGATGATGCAGTCAACATGGGACTGTACTTCATCCTGCAGCATCTGGATTGACCAGGGACTCATGTGAGGATCCTGTTTGTAGACTTCAGCTCCGCTTTTAACACCTCATCCCTTCACACCCTTCAGAATAAACTGACACAGCTCTCCGTCCCCACCTCCGTCTGTCAGTGGATCACCAGCTTCCTGATAGACAGGCAGCAGGTAGTGATGCTGGGAAAATTCTCATCCAGCACCCGTACAATCAGCACTGGAGCTCCTCAGGGCTGTGTTCTCTCCCCACTGCTCTTCTCCCTGTACACGAATACTGCACATCTAAAGACCCCTCCATCAAGCTCCTGAAGTTTGCAGACAACACCACACTGATCGGCCTCATTCAGGACGGTGACGAGTCTGCTTACAGACAAGGAGGTTAAGGAGCTGGCTGTTTGGTGCAGTCTTAACAACCTGGAGCTTAACACGCTCAAAACAGTGGAGATGATCGTGGACTTCAGGAGAAATCCCCTGCTCTCCCCCACTCACCATCATGAACAGCACTGTGACTGCAGAGTAGTCATTCAGATTCCTGGGCACCACATTTTCTCAGGACCTGAAGTGGGACAATCACATTGAGTCCATTGTGAAAAAGACGCAGCAGAGGCTGTACTTCCTTTGCCAGCTGAGGAAGTTCAACTTGCCACAGGAGCTGTTGATACAGTTCTACTCTGCCATCATTGAATCCATCCTCTGCACATCAATAACTGTCTGGTTCAGCTCAGCTACCAAATCTGACCTCAGAAGACTGCGGAGGGTAGTCCGGACTGCTGAGCGAATCATTGGTACAACTCTCCCCACTCTCCAAGAACTGTATTTATCCAGAGTGAGCAAAAAGGCTGGCAAAATCACTCTGGACCCCTCACATCCAGCACACTTCCTCTTTGAACTGTTACCATCTGGTCAACGCTACAGAGCTCTGAGCACCAGAACGACCAGACACAGGAACAGTTTCTTTCACCAAGCAATCCATCTCATGAACACTTGACATTAAAGATGGAACACACAATTATTTATTCACCACACATACTTATTTTTTCATTTCAAATTTGCACATGTCAGACCTCACACATAATTGTCTGTATTGTATATTGTGTTTTTGCCATTTTGTACATTGCCTCTATCGTATATTTGTATATTGTTCTTTTGTTGTCTGTGTCCTGTCCTGTCACTGTCATTCTGTTGCACTTTGGAGCTTCTGTCACTAAAACAAATTCCTTGTATGTGTAAACATACCTGGCCAATTTTGCATAGCCCAAGCTCATTCTGATTCTGATTCTGAAGTTTTAATCCCGTTCATAATTTATAGGCCTTATAAATGTGTGTACCAAATATTTATTTATAGGGTTAAACCTATTTAATTGATCAAATTCTTTATGCTATAATTTGAATCACTAATAGTCATATCATCAATAATGCATGTTATAAAAGTATCCTCATAAAGGTACAAATATTCATTTCTTATTAGCATTAGCCACTATGTTTCTGCTCTGTGGGTTTCTCTGACACTGATACACACAGACATACACAAAAGCACATCTTACCTTGAGAACCGTTTTGTTGTCAGATGTAGGTGTCCGGCCGGCCCATAAAGCAAACTTACACGGATCCCCTTCAATGTGTTCGGTGACTCCTAACTCTGATGTCTGTCAAAACACATTTGAATTCACACTACCACTAACAACTTACTAATAAAGTGGGAAAAAGGCACTAAAGACCTCATTTTGTGGATGACGTTTACACTTCTTGACAACGTGTCATCCTGGAGCTCCTTACCAGCAGCTTGTTCTTGTAAACATATTTGGTGCGTCCTGACGAGTCTTTCATCTCTTTACTGAAAACGAGAGAGATCTCAAACAGAAAAAGATGTCGGTCCCGGCCCTTGCGGATCAGTGATTTGGGGTCCCACACCTGGAAGGTGTCCTGTAGCATCAGCTCTCCCTGTACGGCCAGGTTCTCATCAAAACCTGAAACCAGAACAACACTTACACAGATAAACGCATAAGTGCAAAAATATCAAAAACTCATCATCGATCTGAAATTCCAATTCTGGCTTCATAAAGCAAAATAAATAAATAAACAAATATAAAAATGTAATGATATATAAAATGTAAGAATATTTGTATAATAATTTAAGTGTTAACAATAAAGTAAACTAAATAAAAACAAAAAACAAATGTATTTAATTTTCAAATTTTATTTTAAAATCTGGCAAAATGCATGCTCTGAAAAAAAAAAATCTGTTTTCAAGACAGTCGTCATTCATAAGAAAATGCTTGAAAATCTATTTACGACTTGAAGCACTTCTGTACACAATTACATTTTCAGCACAGCTGTTGTGATTATCGCTCACCCTCCAGCATGCTGACGTGCATGGCGTCATTAGCACGTTTAGGCACACTGAGCATCACCTCCAAACCATCCTTTATTTCTCCTTTCCCTTCCTCACAGCACGTCAGCAACTCCTGTTCACAAATACATTTGCACCAACACACACAGAGAAACAAACACACCCATTTAGTGTAGCAAACTGATTCATATCATGTAAAGACTGTACAAAACCTCTGAGTCTCCACCTTCAGCAAAAGCTGGTATTTGGTGATTCTCTGAACGGGTTTGATCAGGTACGATGAGATTGAATTGGCCAGTCCATGTCTCCGCTGTATCTCCTGTGAGAAACAGCATAAAATAAAATTGTATTGCATAAATGACAACAAAGACAGGTTAACCCAGCCTTTTCGGGCCTAAAATGGTATTCAGCGGGTCTAGCTGGTCTCTCTTTCTGGTTAAACTAGTATTTAGCTGGTTGGCTAGCTGGTGTCCCCCCGAAGAGAGTACCCAAAAATCCATTTAAATCCCTCAAAAAAGACCTATTTACCACCCTGTGTAAACTGTTTTTTTTTTTACATCAGTGTATTTTTTAAAACTCAGAACATTCTCAGATTAATTCTGACTAATAATATAAATGTAATTTATTAATTTGGAGCAGAGTAGTAAGGGTGGAGGACAGCAGCTATCTGGCGCCCCCTGTCTGCTCATTGAGTCATCCCATGCCACACAAACCTCCAAAACGAACTGAGAGAAGAAACGAGCAGACTCACATCAAAGAATCTTCCGGCCTGGCCCTGGATGAGCTGACTGGAGTCAGGTTTGTTTTTGCAGTAGGTGACGTAAATATGGAATTTATCAGCCTTCAGTCCATGGAAAACATAAACACATTCACTATTTATGTTGTAGGCAACCTCACCAGAGAACCAGAGTACAAGAAGCTACTGTTTAAACATTAATACTTAACAGCTGAATTTATATTTTGGATGAGGATTTTCAAATTTAAAATAATGATTAAGAAAATACAGCATGGGCATATTTCTAATTTTTACAGCCTTTCAGCACGTTGGTTTTTAAATATTCATACGGAGTAACATGATGATGACTAGTCCATACTGAAATCACAATATGTTCTCCAAACAAAGAAAGATTTGAGGAAAAGACGATGATTCATCTGTTTCTCACCCATGTGACAAAACAATGGCCCACATCTTCTGGAAGCTGCTCATAGTTTTCAAGCTCTTTCAGAAATATGCTGCAAAAACAAATAATGGCAAAACATAACTAGATTTGAACACTTAGTGAAGAAAATATGAGGCTGTTGTTGTTGCTAATGACTAATATTTGGCCATTTTGAGTATATCAGCATGAACATTCTGCCTTGTGTGAGATATTTTTCAGTTCTTATTTTAATGGTTAATTTTAGTACATTTGTTATGTGTTTTGGCATTTTATTAGTTTATATATATATATATATATATATATATATATATAAATAGTGTTGGTTTTGAGTAAAGTTAGTAATATTAGTCCTTCATATTTTTATTATAGTTGCCAAGGTAACATTTCTAATTTTAATGGTTTTAAGTTTGAAGTATTTCATCTTCAATATTTCTATTTTATTTTTGTTTTATTTCAGCTTTATTCCAATTAACAAAAACAAAAATATTAATGGCTTTACTTTTATATTAACACTGCTAGGGATAAAAACTGAGTCAAATATGGCAGAAATGCGTCAGCTAAGCAACTGCCATTGAGATGAATGGGAATGCTAACGGATAGGTTTCTCCGAGTATAATAGATCCTTGGCAAGCATCACTAATTCCTCACATACTTGCACAGGACATCACAATTACAGCTTTAAGCCATTAAAAAGCAGGATTCCTCAAATCTTTCCCTGGAGGGCCAATCTGCTGCAGAGTTTAGCTCCACCCCTGATCAAACTCACCTACCTGTGATTGTCTAATGATCTCGAAGACTCTGATTGGCATTCTCAGGTGTGTTTGATTAGGGTTACAGCTAAACTCTGCATGAGTGGGCCAGATTTGAGGATACCTGCATTAAAGTGACAAAGTGACTACATAAACCTGGAAATAATAAAGCTTGTTTGAAAACATACTTGTTGTGGAAATCGTAAATCTCCTGAATATTCCCAAAGATCACATGTTCTTTGTTCGCAATTCCAGATGGGATCTCAGCACCGCTTGTCATTTCCCAGAGAAAAGTCTGCACATTTATGCACAAGGGAAGTTAGTTCATCCTAAGTTCACAATTCTTTTAAATCAGACAGCATTTCAGGCAAAGTACAGTATGTAACTATGCAACCTTGGATGAATCAAAAGCCATGACTGTCTGAGATCAGTAAGCTTCTCTTTACACTCTCACCTCCAAACACTCCTGTAGGTCTCGTACATAAGCTCTTTCTGTCTGGAGCAGCTCAGCCATAATATACCTACACAGAGACCAAAACGCCCCACTGAAAACCCAGCAAATTACAGACATTGAAATGCAAAGAATGCCTGAGACAGCACTTCATAACACAAAGCTAATTCCTCAGGAAATGATTTAGATTAAAAAGGATTTTGTGTGAAGATGAAGCTATTGATGCTGTGGTTTAGTTTGGGACTATCGGCTTAACCTGCGCACAGGAAGCTGGAACACATTATGAGGATTCTGAGTCATATTTAAAATCTCTCTTAGTCGTGAAGTTAATTTCATCACTCACTCTTTCTTTCTGGCAGATTTCTTCTTTTCCTCATTAACCTCATGGTCGGCATCGTTGAGGTTAACCTCTGGGTCAGTGTGGGTCAAGCTGGCTGGGATAATATCCAGCTCTAGATCTTTATTGTCCTATTGGAGAGGTCAGAGCAAAACTCAAAATTGCAGTATGTGTTTAAGCAAAAGTTTTGATTCCTCGAGATAAAAACCTTCATATACAGTAAAAAAAAGTAGAACAAATTTGAAAAATTAGCAATGACAATTAAGATTTATAAATATATTACATCGTGCATGAAATGAAAAATAAATGCAGGTTAAATTTCCTAAAAAGAGATGGCTTTTCTCAGCCGCTCACCTCAGAACACACTCCTAGCACTCGGTCCAAGCTGCAGCGGTACTGACCCATCCGCATAGAGAAGTCTCGGTACCTTCTGTCCACCGTAGAAACCCACCTCTTGAGCTCGGTCACATGGACATGCCCTTTCTCAACCAGACTACCAGCCAGCTGGATCAACAGCTTCACCTTCTCCTGTGTTTGCTAGAAGAGAAGAATCAACAGCAGGTCATATCAGACAGGTTTACACAACTGCATCTGTTCACTTTATATACATAAATATAAGTAAGTGAATAGATGTGTTTGTCTGAATTTGTGCAAAGCTTACTGATAGATTACTCAAAACACGCTCAAACACTATTGAGACTTATACTTTTTCACTCAAGATGAAGGCTAAAAGGTCTTTGGTTGATTAGATATGTTTACGGTAGTTTCAGTAATTTCTGAAGTGTTTATATGGAAGAATGGCCAGGATATTCTTCATAATAATTATGTTTGCATGTTCCACAAAAACATGAAGGTTTGAGACAACATGACAGTGAGTATATGATGACAAAAGTTTGAAAAACTGCCCTCAATGACTGAGGATCATTACCTTTGCGGACACGCGGAAATCTTCATACTCTTTTAGTAGTTCCTGAGATTTTTCGCCGGTATCACCAGGTGATGTGTGTGTGGATAGAAAATATTCTCCTCTCTCCTGTAACCAGTCTATGGCCTGTGTAGAGAGCACATTTAAAAAAATGCAAAAACCATTTCATGTGTTTATTTACAATCTCATTTTTTTATATTTTTAGCATATTGTCTACTGCACAAATAACTGACAAATTGGTTCATTATAAAAGGTTGCTCGGTTGAAAAGAAGAAGTGTACTTAATTGTACTGAATGTGCAGTTTTAGTGCATTTCAAATCTTACAAATATATTTGGATGAAATAAAAGACACTGAAAAGAGTACACTTTCCTGACCATGTTTCATAAACACTTAAAAAGTGCCATTTGTGAAGTCAAATTAAAAGTTTACATTAAAGTACATTTGAAATCATTAAGAAGTACTTTAAAGAAGGGAATTTATTTTAAATTGTTGACAAACATACTAAAGCATACATTTAATTTTTTTTGTTATAATTTGCAATGTCATCATTACAAATGTGTAATTACCAATATAGTTAAATACATGACATAAAAGTTTCAAAAGAAATGACAATAAACATTTTCATTTACAATAAATGTTTCCCAATAAATTTAGCAGCATACTTTAACCTTTTAAAAACAATAGAAGTAATTACATATAAAGATGTTATTAAGTCCCACTTAACCTAAAAAATGACTTTTGTTTTTAATATAAACTTAAACTATAATACATTTTGATTTAATTGCAATCAACATGCAGTTACGTGTCAGAAAACATAACATTCAGTTCACACTCACGTTTGTTCTATTAAAGAATATTATTTCTGTAATAGGTTCTCTTTTTAAGTGTAGCTCGTTTTCACAAGGAAAGGCAACACCAAACCAAACCACCACCATCATTATCGAATCCTTCAAAAACTGTGCTTGCATAACGCTCTCTCACTCACATGTTTGGCATGTCGTTCAAACAGAACGTACTGTTGGCATTGATCTAAACGTCTTTTTTTCATAGTCCAGAAATGAAGGACACGATTTTCCCTCTGTAGCAGCTCACTCAGAATGGCTATACACAAGAAGACACAAGACAAGATCAATAAACAATTACAAAACATTCAGGCACAATCCCACACAGACTGTAGGTATAATGGCTTTAAGCAGTCCAGAACTGACCTTTGACTTGGGACTCAGTGGCTCGATTGTGGGTAGCGACACCAGGCATGCTCACATTGTTTCGATGGATGTATTTAAGAAAGACCTCCGCATTACGACGTGCTAAAGTACACGCCTGGAACCAGAGAAATGAAACATTTTGTAGAATCAGTGCATCTACACAACTGTACAGTGATTATCATTGACCATATTGATAGCAGCTGGATTTTTAGGAGTGCTGATATAAAACGGTCAGTGACATTGATAGACACACTAATCATTTTGTTCAAGTTTTCTTTATTTCAAAAGGATTTTTTCCATTGTATGACCCATTTAAACTGACACATATGTGGTCACATATGGCTTTTTTTGTTTTGCTGCAGATGCATTTTTTTATATAAAAGGACAAATTGGTGAGAGAGCTGATGAGGTTCTGTTGCAGGTGTTTGAGTCTGTGTGTGTGTGTGTGTGAGAGCAAGGTGTACCTTGAGAAAGGCTTCTTTCTGCTCCAGGTGTTTGTTGATGAGAGGGCTGACGTGGTCAGTTTCTGCCGTTGAGCCCAATTTATCATGACCCCCACACCAGTCCTCCTCTCTCCTGTACTCCAGCTCCAGACTCTCCAATACGTTACATACCTGCGACAGACATACAGTACGTTACACACAGCAGCATCACAAAGCTTAAGTCTATGTACTGTTTACAGAGGTTAGTCAGAGAGTAGACAATACTGGCAATATTAATAATTGAATATAATGTAATTACAGTAAAGCGACATGTATAACATCTCTGCCAAATTTTTTATTCCAGAATTCATTACAAAAATATCTGATAACATCTGAGTGCATTTTCGGGAGATTATGAAACTGACACTAAGGGGAGCTAACATTCCTGTTAAGGAACAAGAGGGCATGGTTACTGTCCCATAGTTATAAGTTATTTTATTTTTTTAGAAATGAATAATTTAATTTAGAAAGGATGCATTCAATTTATCAAAATTGACAGTAGAAATTTTCTGATTTTTACAAAAACATATATGTCAAATAAATGCTGTTCTTTTGAACTTCAATTCATCAGAATCCTGGAAATAAATATATCACAGTTTCCACAAAAATATTAAGCAGCATAGCCATTTTTAACATTGATAATAATAAGAAATGCTAATTTTGCACCAAATTATCTTATTAAATTGAACCAGTACATTACTGTTCTTACTGTATTTTTGTTCAAATAAATGCAGCCTTGGTGAGCATGAGAGACTTCTTTCTAAAACATTTTAAAAATCTTACTAACCTCAAACATTTGAACGTTAGTGTATAAAATATTCAGATTCTCTTGCACTTAAAATATTACTCAAAGTTAAGGTTATACAATATGACTCAAAGGTCAAATGCAGTTCTGGCATGAAACTCTAGAGAGCGCAGTCTGATAGATCTAACCAAGTATAACATAAAGACATCATAATTACATGTTATATTTGCAGTAGCAAAAAAAACATGGAATCTTGAAAATGCAGTGCTCATAGCGTGAGACACTTAAAAAAACATAACATGAACTGCACATGCATATGTACAAGTGGTTTAGAACTACTGCTATACATCAAATTAGCAGCTCTGTCATCAGTTCATATTCTCAACCACAATCACAGGTCACTAGTATTTGTGGGCAGTGACAGTAACCATCACATAGTCCATTACAACTCACCTGTTCAGATGTTTTGTAGAAGGCCACAGAGGCATTAACCAGCTTTAATCTGTCCTCCATCTTCAGCATGAGGGACTGCCAGTGCAGGGCCACGGTCTCGGCGCAGGCCCGGACAGCGTCTGGGTCATAGTGACCCGCCTGCAACATCAGCTCCGCCCTCTGCTGGAGCTGCAGGGCACTCTGGTGGGTGCGCTGCAGGGAGTCGGCATGGAGAAGAGACTGTGGACAGCAGAGAAAAGTAGCTCCTTTTAATTCTTGAGGTGTGCTTAAATTAAGTTTGTTAACTGCCAGTACACAAAGACCACATGAGAGGTGGGTGAGGTCACGGAGGGCTCCTTGAAGGAGCAATTAAGACACGATCAGTTAGATGTCCTGCCGTTCAAGGCCAAAACAATCAGCGGTGAAGCACAGCCTGATGCTTTCACAAGAGCACATGCTGGATGAATAAAACTAGCAGCCTGATTCACAAATTTGCTTTGGTGTACTTGGATGGTCTGATTTGATGAAAAGTGGTACTTGGCCTGCAAAGTTAGAGAACCGCTACTGTAGATGATTAAAACATATATTTGGCGTAAGGGAGATTTTGGCAGATAGCGCCGACTTCCTTTGATTTAGAGAGGCTGTCGTTGGTCAAGAATTATATGCAGCAATTTGCTGAATTAAAACTCAGTCCTCATTTCAGGCTAATGTGCTTCTTACTGCTCATACATTTGCTGAGTAATTGTTTTGTTTTTTTAATTCAACTCAGCTGTTTTGTATTCCATCTCTTGATGAATATAATAAAGGGGGGCTTTATAACCTATAGACCAATTTACCTTCTGTTTATGACGGATAACAACAAAAGGGATGATGTTTCTAACATTCCTCAAAACGACCCCCACAGGGTTAAATAAATGATATGTTTGATAGAAGCACAAAATAATTTCCTAATTGCAGATAATGGTGTAAACAATATTTAATATTAATCTTCATATTACAGCATACTGCAGCCTTACGAAGCTGCCCCCTGCAGAACCTATTAAGGAAAATGTGTGTATGTGTGTACCTCGATGGCAAGCTGAAATTGCTCATGCTCTCTCTGAAGCTGTTCCGCCTCAGATAGGGAACCTGCATTCGTTGTGTTCGCCGTGAGCATGGATTCACCGTTGCGGATCCAACCCAGCACCTGCACAGATCAACACATAAAAAGGCACACACTCAGCGGCATTGTGACAACAGGCTACAGAGGTGAAAAATGAGACTCAATAAATTATTTTGGATTAATCTGTTAACATTCAGAGGTATTCATTTACATTTTGGTGCAGCCTCCTGCTTTTTCCATTTTCTGACACAATTTGAGAAATGTGCTTTTCCTTGCTGTAACTCAATGTCTCAACACTGTCAGTTACAGAAATAATGTGCCATGTCAAATAATTAATAATGGCAAATCTAGCATTAAACTATACATTTAGATTGTATGCTTTCAGCTCCATCTATTGAATTATCATCACTGTCACTGTTGACAAAAATTACAATAATGTTATTATGTATATACAGGTGCATCTCAATAAATTAAATGTCTTGGAAAAGTTCATTTATTTCAGTAATTCAACTCAAATTGTGAAACTCGTGTATTAAATAAATTCAATGCACACAGACTGAAGTAGTTTAAGTCATTGGTTCTTTTAATTTTGGCTCACATTTAACAAAAAAACACCAATTCACTATCTCAACTAATTAAAATACTTCATAAGACCAATAAAAAAAACATGTTTAGTGAATTGTTGGCCTTCTGGAAAGTATGTTCATTTACTGTATATGTACTCAATACTTGGTAGGGGCTCCTTTTGCTTTAATTACTGCCTCAATTCGGCGTGGCATGGAGGTGATCAGTTTGTGGCACTGCTGAGGTGGTATGGAAGCCCAGGTTTCTTTGATAGCGGCCTTCAGCTCATCTGCATTTTTTGGTCTCTTGTTTCTCATTTTCCTCTTGACAATACCCATATATTCTCTCTGGGGTTCAGGTCTGGTGAGTTTGCTGGCCAGTCAAGCACACCAACACCATTCATTTAACCAACTTTTGGTGCTTTTGGCAGTGTGGGCAGGAGCCAAATCCTGCTGGAAAATGAAATCAGCATCTTTAAAAAGCTGGTCAACAGAAGGAAGCATGAAGTGCTCCAAAATTTCTTGGTAAACGGGTGCAGTGACGTTGGTTTTCAAAAAACACAATGGACCAACACCAGCAGATGACATTGCACCCAAATCATCACAGACTGTGGAAACTTAACACTGGACTTCAAGCAACTTGAGCTATGAGCTTCTCCACCCTTCCTCCAGACTCTAGGACCTTGGTTTCCAAATGAAATACAAAACTTGCTCTCATCTGAAAAGAGGACTTTGGACCACTGGGCAACTGTCCAGTTCTTCTTCTTTAGCCCAGGTAAGACGCCTGATGACAACTGTAGACAAATTCCTCGACACGTCTGTGTGTGGTTCTTGATGCCTTGACCCCAGTCTCAGTCCATTCCTTGTGAAGTTCACCCAAATTCTTGAATCGATTTTGTTTGACAATCCTCATAAAGCTGCGGTTCTCTCGGTTGGTTGTGCATCTTTTCTTCACACTTTTCCTTCCACTCAACTTTCTGTTAACATGCTTGGATACAGCACTCTGTGAACAGCCAGCTTCTTTGGCAATGAATGTTTGTGGCTCACCCTCCTTGTGAAGGGTGTCAATGATTGTCTTCTGGACAACTGTCAGATCAGCAGTCTTCCCCATGATTGTGTAGCCTAGTGAACCAAACTGAGAGACCATTTTGAAGGCTCAGGAAACCTTTGCAGGTGTTTTGAGTTGATTAGCTGATTGGCATGTCACCATATTCTAATTTGTTGAGAGTGAATTGGTGGGTTTTTGTTAAATGTGAGCCAAAATCATCACAATTAAAGAACCAAAGACTTAAACTACTTCAGTCTGTGTGCATTGAATTTATTTAATACACGAGTTTCACAATTTGAGTTGAATTACTGAAATAAATGAACTTTTCCACGACATTCATATTAGAATGATTGTTTAAAGCTTCTGAAAATTCAGCTTTGCCATCACAGAAATAAACTAAATTTTTAAATATATTAAAATACCTTGCATAATAGTTCACAATATTATTGTTTTTATTGTAATTTTGATCAAATAAATGCAGTCTTGGTGAGCATAAGAGACATACAAATTATTTCCAACCCCAAACTTTTGAACTGTAGTTTGAGAACTATACTGTATACACAATATAAACAAATATTTTAACTACTGCCAGTTTTCCCTAATTTACATTAGATGTGTATTCATGTTCTGAGGTCATTAGATGAAGTAATGCAGTTGCTTAATAAACATTCTAGTAATCATCTCTGCTTCATATTAAAGTGAAAATGCTGGCAGGTAAAACTGTTCAAAATTTCGTTCCACATCTTAAGAATCTGTAAAATGTGCATTAAAGATGCCGAGACATTAAAGCTGAGCTGAAGGGATTCCCCCGCCCACATTATGTAACAACCTGCCTACATTTACATTCATTTTCTAACCAAACTGATGTACAGAAGAGTACACATAGAAACAAGATACAAATAATTAAAGAACCAGATGTAGATGTAGGTGAGGTGACAGGACTGCCAATAAGAAAGCAGTGCTGTCTATGAAATAGTGCAAGTGAATTGAGTGATTCATTTTTCTGAAATGCAGGGCTGCAGTCTGCACCCACACACTGCTCTGGATATGAGTGTGTGTGTGTGCTCAAAGTGTCAAAGATAAAAGCAATTAGCTGGGCACTTGTCCTCAGGGCTAATGGCATCAGAAAGGATCTTGTAGCAGAGCAAAAGCTTTCTTCCTGAATATAGAAACCAGGCGTTCTTCACGACATTACGATGGAGAGTAAATAAGGGGTCCCTAAAAGCGACCATGAGCTGAGATGTAGTAATCGATTTTAAACACACACCTGTTTGACTTCGGCTTGCAGGTGTCGTAGCTGAAGGCACTGCTCCAGACGTTTGTGTGTGTGTTCTGCGCTCACTTCCAGCTCATGCTGTTTTTCATTTAAGAACTCCAGCAGCTCTTGAACTTTTGCCGCCAAGTCCACGTCTTTTTCTCCAGTGATTTCCACACCTGAAAAACATAAAGAGATTTTAAAAATAAATATCAGCATATACACATTTACACAAGTACGCTGTCTGAGTATATCAGTTTCACGGTTTAGATCAAATATATAAATCCAAGAACCATATAGATACAAATGATGCCGTTTTTAGGAAATATCATGCTATACAAATGTTTGACAACCTGAAAGTGTCCAAATGCTGTTTGTTTTCTGTATGAATGGTAAATTATCATTTCATTTTTATCATAACCAAAATCAACTTATTTTCATGAAATGTTTTACTTGAAATGTGCTATACTTGTCCCATATTTATTTTACAGACTGACAAAACATTTGTTGCAGGCAATTATTGCGATACTAGTAATGGATACACAAGTTCAATCAGCGCCGTGTCCTAATTTCAGACATTAGCCCCATTTGCAAAATACAAATGAACAAACGCATAACATTAGGCATACAATTTAAACATGCTGTAATTTCTGTGCCACTAGTATCAGAAAATAAAATTGAAAAAACAATGATTGAATTCAAACAGGTTTCCTGAACAATCCCTCTGTTGGCCATGTGTTAGTCAAACAGTCTCGCCCCAAACATGTCATGAGCTGTCGGGATGCTCAACCAGTCCATGTTTTCTGCCAAAGAGATTTACACTGTTTGGGTAGAATAAACCAACAAATAAATATAGTTGAACTTGGCATACACTAGTGCTCAAAATTAGGAAAAAGAAATCATGTTTTTGAAAGAAATGAGATGAAGAGCCTATATTTTAAAAATAATTCAGTAACATTGAGAAATATTATTACAAATTTAAATAACTGATTTTTCTGGAATCTTTAATATATTTCAAATGAATAGCATTTATGAAATATAAACCATTTTCAGCATCATAACTCCAGTCTTCAGTGTCACATGATCCTTCATAAACCATTCTAATATGCTGATTTACTGCTCAAGTATTATCATTTATGGTTAGTGCTCAATGAATAATGGTTCTGGTTATTATCACTGTTAAAAAGCATTTAACAATGCTGTTCAATATTTTGATTGAAAACATGATTTTTTTCTGGAATCTTTGATGAATGTGAATAAATTACATTTTAAATTATATAAAAAACAGCTATTTTAAATTGTGATAATATTCCTCAATCAAACTATTTTTCCTCTAATCAAATAAATGCAGCCTTGGTCAGCATGAGTGACTTCTTTCAACAACATTAAAAAATCTGAATTATTCCAAACGATTGACCAGTAGTGTATTACACTGGATGTCAAGATGCGATCATCAAAACAATGACACTTTCTACATTTAAGTGTTAGTTTATGAACTCAATGAACTCAAACTGTTTTAGAGGACTATAGATTATCGCAGTGAGTTTTCTCTCCTGTGTCCAGCAGGGGCTGCTGTGCTGTGAACCTCCTCTGAAGGTCTCCGCTGTGATCTCAGTGAGCAGATATGATGGCATGTGAGCGGGGAACATGTCAGACAGGTGAGCGTGTGATGAAATGTCCCAGCCGAGCGGCATTCATCATATGTGCCATCGCATGTCTATAACTGCATTAGTGCATGACAGCTTCCTGTCTCCAATACAGCCTTACAGCGGGCCGCTGGGAAAGTGATGCGTGAGTGACAGGATGGCCTCTGCATTATCCCAAGCCTCCGAGGCAACCCCAAAGTGACGCGCGAAGGCCCCGTCACCATGGAAACCTCGGTATGTGGGATGTAAAGGGGAGTTTCCATAGCAACCTCACCCCTGCATACAGAGTTAATAGTAGGAGAGATCCCAGAGCCGTATGGAGCTCCGTCTTCTCCCTCCGCTCCTTCCAATTCATTTCACCTTCACTGGCTGTCATGCACACATTTTCCATCCTTATCTCTCCCACCCAATCCTCCGCTTCTCTCTATTCGTCTTTCATCACACATATCTAAGACAGCGTATAAAGTGGGTAGCAGGATTTTGCTGTTGTGTCCATGGTAACTGTCAATAAAATGCAACAGAGCACGGAGGAGTGAAGCGATGACTGATTCACACTCTTTTATCTCTCCACCGAACACTAAGTCATCATCACTCCTGCGTTCTTCTCATCTCTCACTGGATGCTGCGGCAGACATTAGCAAGCCGTCTTACTGACCCAATAAACAGAAGAATCATGTGAATGTTCACATTAACCTCAACAAGATGAAATTTAAAGAGTTAGTTGGTAAAAAATAAACAATGTTTTCATCACATGGTGTGAGAGACATGGCGCTTACATTAGAAGAGAAGAACACTGGCATTTACACAAATACAAATGGACAGAGGAAAAAGAAGAACAATGAAATTAAATTAAATATACATCTTAAATATATATTAAAAAATCAATAATATTAATAATTAATAATATCTTAAAACTAAAGCATATACAAAAAGCCAAATAGGAAATAAAACAGTTATTGAATTAGAATGTGTCCTAAACTTCTGAAACATTGGTGTCTCATATTTTAGAGCAATGCAGTTTAGGAAAGAAATCAATCAAATCTGTGTGAAAATATTCAGATTTAACCCCCTTTGCCTTTGTAATATTAAACATTTTCATAAGCAACTGTAATTTAATTACACATTTTCTTTCCCAGTAACCGAAACAGATTACAGTTACATTTATTTGGTAATTAAATTACATAATTCCTCTACAGGTAACTAATACCTCCCCAACACTGCTGAAATGACATGAAGGTGAGTAGATGAAAGAATTGTCATTTTGGGTGAACTATTTCTTTAAAACCTTTTTTTAAACCCATTAATCTCATGGTATTAATTATACAATTGTAATCGCAGTGTAAATGCATTCATGTCACCAGTTACAGTAAACAGTCCATACATATAAATTCATTCGATTACATTTTTTAGACTAAAACAATAAGCTAAATAGAAATATTTAAAAAACAAAAACTATGAAAAATGACTAAAGAAAACTAAATTACTAAAACTAAATTAAAGACAATTGATAAAATAGATAATAAAAATGTATTAATTTATTAATGAATAAATAAATTATATATTTTCTATAATTATAAATACTATGGTAGTAAAAAAAATGCTATATAGCATATATATATATAATACTAAAATATATATTTGCCCTTACTCGTATACAGACGCTAGTATAAGGGATTTTACTACCATCAAATTCAACAGAAATCCAGAAAGGAAATGCGGCTCAGTAATCCACACTTAAAGAGAACAGACAGAACAAAACACATGGACGTTGTGAAAGGCACAGAAGAACGTGTCTTTTGTCTACTGCAGACAGATATGGATTGCTGTGGACTATATGCTTGCAATAGGCTTATGTTCAATTACATGGAAACAAAACAAACAATAGACTTGACTCCTTAAGTCATTTTTTTGTTTTGTCTATTCAATGGTTTTCCACAATCTGCCACAGCAATGTCTCATTATCTCTAGACATCCATAAACATTGATGTATTTGATTAATGAATTCCTAATCATTTGAGTCATTAATCATTTTATTCACTTAGTAAAAATATATCTCATTGTCATGGAACCTGCTTCCGATCAAGAACCCTGATTATATCAGGGTTTGTGGAAGAAATTATGGCACACTGCTCAAATATTCCATGACCCGACAAATGCAAAAATGAACATCGGAAAAACCAAGCGTGAAAGCAAACACCAATAGTGATACCACACAGTAACAACTGCCAACAAACACCAAAATCATTAACACACTGATTCAGCAGAACCCTACAACTGTCGAATGAAACTTTCGTACGCTCTTCCCGTGTCTTTCACTGTCTCTACATCTCCTCACCTGAAGCCTGGACCTCCATGATGTACTGGTGAAGATCCTGTCCCTGCTGTATAACCTCGTAGGTCATGTTGTTCATGGCGAGTTTACGCTCCGTGTGTCTGTGTAATCTCTGTTCAGCCAGCGTGAGTTCTTCTGTGTTGAAATCAGACGCCTGTCGCATCAGATCCTGTTTCCAGGCATCCAGCTCACCCATCACCTATGAAACAGATGCATATATTACCAGTTTTTACACTTATTAATAAAATAAACTATCACTATTTTTAATTGAAGCAATATGATTCATGGTGTGTGAGATCAGAAACCAAAATTTAAGTCACTAATTGCCAGATGTCTTGACATCCATGATGCTCAATTTGTGAAGAAATCATTCTCTTGAGTCAGATCCAATTCAACTCATTCATTCAACAATCTGGTAGCTCAATGGAGCAGTGCTGTTATCAGTAAAAAACAAACAAATACTACTACAAAGTTTTCTTTATAAAGTTTTAGGGATTGAAAAATAAAATCAAACACAATAAAATAAAATAAAACAAATAAAATCTAAGAAGAAATGCTGCCTTAGCATCTAACTGAAATAAATTTAAGTTAAAGTACTATAATTACTAAAACTCTAATAAAAATATACTGAGGCTAACTAGAAATATAAAAAAAGCAATAAAATGACAAAAGCACATAACAAAATTATTAAAACTTAAACTAATTCTAAATGTTAATATTAATAAATAATAGCATAACAACTGCACTGGAGGCGAGGATAAGCAGCTGATAAAAACCTAAATGCTGATTTGTCATCACACAAAGTATGTATGGCTTTAGAAGACTTGAAATACATTGCATGAGTCATATGAACCAATTTTCAGATGCATTTTAAAAGTTTGACAGGCCTCATCTTAATTCACTTTCATAATATTGAAAAGAGTAGAAAGAATATTCTTCACAAATTAAATCTACTGTTCCACAGAAGAACGTAAGGATGACCGGAGAACTACGGGTGCTGACACAGGACCGGGCCTGAGATTTTCATTGTGCCCCTCGATCATCATAGCCTACTTGATTTTTGTGATAGTTTTGTGGTTAATTATAGGCCTATATTAAACTGACCAGAAATATGTGGCTGTATTTTTCTTGTGCGCCCTGCGCGCCGTTCCACGTCCCTCACTTAAATTCATGTGAAATGTTCACGTGATTCATTTTAGATTCCGACTTATAAAAAACATTTACGTCTTTGTTCTTTTATGAGCGGTCTTCCGAAGCTTTCTCGCTTCTCAAGTCGGCCACCGTCAATCACATAAACACAGCTCTTTAACTGCGCTCTAGTCTCTGGTCAAACGCGCTCAAACCACTGGTGCATGTAATCTATTAATCACGCAAATCATAACCTTTTAGACAGCCTACCCTATTATGTCATCAAATATTTTAATAAAACTGAATTTGTATTTAACCTGATCACGTTTAATATAAAAAATAAAATGTTAAGTTTAATTATAAGCTGCATGTTCAAATTAACACTATCAAAGAATATCACTGAATTCAGTCTAGCATGAGTCTTTTTTTAGAGCACTCTAGAAAAGCTCCAGTCAGGATATAATAAGTGAAGCTGCCTGCAGTGTATGATGAATGAATCTCTTAGTTTAGCACTTTTACACTTGGTTGTTTTTCTGAACTTTGGCATATCAATGATGTTAATATTTAGTAAATTCGCTTTAAATAATAGAAATATGATATAAATTATTAAAGAATGTATTGAACTAAAATCACAAAAGCACAAATATATATTGGTTCGCATATAACTCTGTTTTCATTCATTTGTATGCTAATCTATAAGAGTTTGGGCTGTTTAATATTAGGATTTTGTCTAAACACCCCCCACACACACACACACTGTGGCCCCGCCCCAACATCAAGCCCCGCCCACCAGCACCCCCCAGATAAAATATATTCCTGCAGCTATGAACGTAAGCCACTCAGATGATGACAGAATTTGGGATGAACTATAGTGAGATAAAGTGTATACAGTAAAACAAACAAGGCTATTCAAAACATTACATTTTAAATAATACACAAACAAGCAGATATGCAAACGCAGACAGCACAGAAGCACATCTGTTCAAATAAAGTTATACTGATAATGACTTCGGTTCAGGCCATCAAACACACACAAACACACACACCTCCAAGGCGTACTGTTCAAAGATACGGAGCTGCAGGAAGATGTCCAGTTTGATCCTGCGCTCGTGGAAAACCTCCTCCATATGAGCCTGAGCCTCATCCAACTGCTGAAGAACGCCCTCAATATGAGCCACGGAGCTGGCATGAGGCAGCTTATTACAGGCCAACGCTGAGTCCCTGTTTGAACCAACACAAACACACGCCAACACATCCAAGAGCAAATCAATATCAATAGAGGCCACATTAATTCAGAACCAGTCTATCAGCGTGACATAACATGAAAGGACTCGTTCAGACCTAATCTGAAAAGAATATTATTAAAATTGATCTGCAAACAGAAAATATGTTTGGAGCTGTGGCCTTGTGGGTAACAGATTTTGATCTAAATCCTGTTCTTCATTAGGTTACGTTGTCAAGGCTGTTGCGAGTATCATATTGGGAAGATATTGGTATCTTCTGGAGTGGAAGATGTGAAAATAGTTGGTTTATGCCCAGCGGTGGACAGTAATCCAAGTATTTTATTACTGCACTCAAGTAAATTTGTCAAGTATCTGTACTTTATCAGAAAAATTTAATTTGGAGAAATTTCACTACATTACAAAGCATAATTTTGTACATTTTACTCCACTACATTTCTTAAAAAATATGTAATTCCTCGTTATTTTGAACATGAGAAATCGTCTCCTGCTAAAAGCAGTGTGCAATTCATGAATGAGCTGAGTCTTTTCAATGAAACTTAAATTGTTTCGCAAATCGCACTGAACGATTAGTATACGCCAGTTGATCTGATCTTGAGTCAACAGCTCACTGACTCAAATGATCCAGTCAGAGCGAGTCTCTAGTTAACAATAAATTCACAAGTCGGACTCAAAATGAGCTGGAATGAGAGATCATCGGATGTGCGCAACTAATAGCGCCAAAAATAATTAATAATGCCAAACTTTGGGATTTATTTTTGTAAATGAAAACTAGTGTTTTGCATAGCGTTCTTCTAAAATTGTATAGATTTTGCCCTATGTGGTGTCTGTTTTTACAGTATATTGTTTGTCAACACACACTTTTGTCACTCAGTGTAGTAGGCTATCAGTAACCTAAATTTAAATTGTATATATTTAATGTTTTGATAGTGTATAACAAGCACCCCCCGCCCCAGGTATTTTGAGTGGTAAAGTTATTAAATATAAAAGTATACAAGTTAAAAATAAATTACAAATTGAACAAAGCATTTACGTTTAATAATATTCAATTTTATAAGTATATTACAAATCTAATACTTTTGTACTTTTACTCAAGTAAAACGCAAAAGGAGTATCTATTACTTTTACTATTATATAAGGGCAGCTACTCAAGTAAGGCTATCAAGTACTTAAATAGTTCATTTGTGACCTTCGCCCACCACTGGTTATGATGGCATACTGTACAATAGGAGCGGGCTGTAAACCTCACCGCAGGTGCTGAATAAGCTCCTCCCCTTCTTTGATGACATTGAGTGTGGCATCCAGAGTGCTGCTCTGCTGCTGCTGAAACTGTCTGATCAGCTCCTGAACAGCATCCACAGACTCCGAGTTCACCACCGGCTCCACAAGAGTCTTCTGCAAGTCCTCCATCCACGACCACAGCTACAGACAGACAGACAGATAGGTATGTGGTTGCCAGGGCGCTGATAGGTTATCTGTTGCAGTTTATTGATGTTCTAGGTGGTTACTAGGGCCCTCTGGGGGTTATTAGGATGTTGCTATGTGTTCTGTGTAGTTCCTAGGACAGGCGTTTTTCAAAGTGTGGTAAAAATTGTAATTAATGAATGATTAATAAACTAAATCGATACATTGTAACAGATATAATACTTTAAAAATGAAAATAAGCAGATCTTTTGGACAAGAAACTCTGTTTGCGATCAGATCATTTTAAACTGAAACTTTTCAGTCCAAGCATCCAGTAAGCGAATGCATTCAAGCAGTCAGTTAAAACAGCTAATGCTGAAAAAAACCCAGCTAATTACATCATCAGAGATGGAGAGAATTACTCGCGTCCAGATTTTTGTAAATTATTAATTTCAGTGTGTATTTGGCTTCGAAGCATGATCTCTCTCATAAGCTGTTTCAGAGCAGCCCAAGCAGTTTCTCATCATGCTGTGTGAAATACAGACTGAACAGCAGCTCAAAACACCCAACCACTGCATGAGCATGATGCACAAACATCTCTCAGCTGGATAAATCAAACCATTGTCGCTTAGTAAAGCTTTGATGGATGATGGTAATCAAGGTAAAGACAATTACAGTAACATACAGAAGTCATACATTAGGCATGCGCAAGTCTGTTATTATGCAAACAAATCTGATGTGCACTGACTGCTATAACATTATATTTTGCATGAACACATTTCGATATATTTGCGTAGTCAAAATTATAAAGAATTGTTTATAATGGACACTGGCTAAAAAGTGTGTTTTAGAGTATGTGAGGGTCAATGGTTTAGTAATTCTGAATGGATCCACACAGTAACAGCTGCTAATGTTTTCTGGGTACTTGTTAGAGCATTGCTGTGTCATTGGAAGGCAATTGTCAGGGTTTCACTTTGGGGGTTGATAGTGTGTTGCTAGTTGATTGATAGGCTGTTGCTAATGTGTTCTGGGTAGTTTCTAGGTCATTGTCAGGGGGTCGCTAGGCTGTTGCTAGAGTGTTCTAGGAAGTTTTTTGGAATGCTGCAAGAGTGCTGTAAGGATACTGGTCTGATAAGAGGTTGTTTAAATAGAATATCATTAGGTTGTCTTTGTACATTCAGTTAAGTTTTTAATTTGTGCTGTCAGTCAGTAAGTGAAGTTAAGAGCTTCAAACTAAATCTCTCACGCATGCACAGAGATCAGTCAAAACTGGTAAAACTATTTGAGAAGCTCTGTTTAATGTGTGTGTGTGTGTGTGTGTGTGTGTGTAATACCTCTTTAGTGTGGGTGTGAAAAGATACTGAGATATCCAGCAGTAGTTTCCTCTGCTCCACCCTTCGTACAAACTCCTGAACTCTGACCTCCAGGTGATGGGCGGCAGCGTAAATCTCCTCTGGATCACACTCTCCCGTCTGAGCCAGCTGCTCCGCTGCCTCCAAAAGCTTATCCGCATTAGTATAAGTGTTCTGGAGTGAAAGAGAGAGACAAAGAAAGAGAGAGAGAAGTGCATTAAACATATCTTACTTGAATATTAACAGGAAACTCAATAATATGATGAATGATATCACTGCCACTGCTCATTTGCTATTCTCTCATCAAGCAAAAAATACACACACAAACACAACATAAACCGATTCAGTTCCAACCTGTGCCACCTCCTGGAAGTCATCATGCCGTTTTTGTAGTGCTCTTGCTCTGTGTACAGACTTCCCAACTCCTGTGTGTTTACTGAGGAATGCCTCGCCATGGTTTTCAATCCAGTCCAAGACCTGCACACACACACATATATACACACACATCAACACTGGCTAGTCTATTTCAAATTTAAAGGAATATTCCAGATTCAAATTTACAGTAAGATATCTCCAAATCTTCCCTTGTGAAAAGAAGTGTGCTTATTTGTATTATATTACATATGTATATATATATATATATATATATATATATATATATATATATATACACACATAAAAAAATCTATGTATGTACACACACACATGAAAACACACACACACACACACACACACACACACACACACACACACACACACACGTAAAAAGTGCCCTTAGTAATATAGGCAAATTAAATGTTTTAGTTAATATAAAGTTACTACATTTTAAATGTAATAAACTGCATGTTTATCACTATTTAGAATTATAAATATATTGAAATGCTTTAATCATATTTCAAAGACAACAGAAGTAATTATGATATATCAAGTTGTACCTAAAGGTATAGTTCACTCAAAAATTCAAATTCTGTCATCACTTTCTCACCCTCAAGTTGTTCCAAAATTGTATGAGTTTCTTTCTTCAACGGAACATAAAATACGTTATTTTGAATAATATTGGAACTATGGAAGTCAAATGGACCATGCAGCAACTGTCTGGTTACCCACATTCTTCAAAATATCTTCTTTTGTGTTCATCAGAAGAAAGAAACTCATTCAGGCTTGGAAAAGCTTAAGGGAAAGTAAATTATGATATAATTTTCATTTTTGGATGAACCAGGTCTAATTTGTCAAATTTATGTCAAAATGCACTCTTAAGTTCAACTAATCACATTTAATATAAATTTAACCTGCAGCACATTTTAATTGATTTCATTTCATTTTCAAATAACATGCAATTAAGTGTCCAAAACCATTACATTCAATTTGCACTTAAGCATATTATTTTAAAGTATAATATTTCCATAGTAAGTACTTTTTATGCTAAAGTGTGTTTTGAATTTGTGATGTTTCTTATATAAAACATGTTACACATCCTAAGAGCATGTCAGAGCTTAAACAGTTAGAAATAGGCTCAGGGGATTTTTGAAGGTTCGACAAACTTTGTCAGTTAGAAGTTAAAGTTCTTTAGTTCACTGCACATGTTCAGTGCTCAAGTAGGCCTAGTTTCTGTCTAAAGAGAGCCTGGAAAAGATCCAGTTACATCGAAGAAACAACACAGTCCTGACAGAGAACCGGTGAAGGTACAACAAAATGCCCCTGAAGGCGACGGCCTCAGGAAGTACAGTGTATTGTTGGAGGTATTGACTAGAGGCCAAGCACAATACTACTGTCCCTCGAGGACGCTGAGGCAATTTCAGTCAACTCTATGAGTCAGAGTCTATGTCACTTCCTTGTCACTTCCTCTAATGCTCTCTGCACTTGATATTTATTCTACCGTAGGAGAAACATCGTTACACGCAAAGATCTAAAAACAGCTGCTGAAAGGTTGAGAGGCTGGGGTCACATTCATCAGATGTTGAGTTCTGTGGGTATAGTGGGCAGGTTGAATGTTTATGCATTCCATGCATACCTGAGTGGCTCTATACATGAATGACATAATGTTTTTATTTACCTGCTGCACATCTTGTTGAAACACACACAGCTGAAGTCTCTGGTGCAGCCGGAGTTTGCGGTGTTGCAGGAGACTCTCCAGGCTGCGATACTGATGAACCACCTCATGAACCAGCTCCAGAACCCCCCTCACCGCTTGACTGTAGTCGGCCCCTGCTGTCAGAGACCCGGAGTTAGCCGGAGGCTGAGGCCTCTGCAACACATCCAGTAGTGTCTTTCCTTTCTGACTGACCTGCAATCAGAAATATAACATCCGTTAGTCTGTGGTGGACAACAACTAATTATTTCAACCCCATACTTCAAGTATTTGTGTTTTCGAGTACTGATTACTACAGTATAAACATAATATATAAGCATAATATTTTACATTTTAAAGGCCCATTCAAACCAAAGTCATGATCATGATAAATATAAAATTCTAATAATTGTTCTAATTCTATGAGATTTGGGAAGTTCACACCACAAATATAACGATAATAAAACAGAGATATGAAATTGTTGTAATCATTGTCAGTTAATGAATGATACACTGATAGCCAATCAGAATCCACTCAGCTTTAAAGAGCTTGAGCATTTAAACTGGCAGATAACATACAGTAACTGCAGAGTGTGCTTATAATAAACAGAACATTATTGTCTGTTGGTTGACATTATAATTATCTTTATAGTTATCGTTCTTGGTGTGAACAGGCCTTTTTACTGCATTTCACAAAAACATATTATTTCTCTTTATTTTGAACTAAAGAATTCGAGACTCTGAGACACATAGGACATGTTCAGTTAACAAATTATTATTTTGATTATTTTCAATGAATCTATAAAATTGTTTCACAAACTGCAATTCATTTGTGAATGGGACTGATCCAGCTGCAGCTGTTCTTGAGTCAACTCACTGATTCAAAGAATCATTAGGAGTGAGTCTCTGGTAAACAACTCATTAAATTGATCATGTCTGACTCAAAACTAGTCAAGAACCAGAACGAACATAATACTCAGAGTTCAAGTGTGCAAAAGATTGAACTAATCGTACATTAGTTGCTAATTCCATTTATTAGTATTGTTTATTGTAAATTAAAACAATATTTAGGTTATACAGTATATGACAGTCATTTGTTTGTGAACTAAAGGGCAAGTGATTTAAAGGAATATTTCACCCAAAAAATTAAATTAGCTGAAAATGTACTCTCACATTACAAGTGAAAAATTGTGTCTGCAAGGTTTAAAATTACGGTTTAATGTTGAATCACCTTGATTATTAATTTGTTTCTTACAAATATTCAGCATTTCACTTCACAAGATGTTAATTTACGTACTGGAGTCGTGTGTATTATTGTGATGTTTTTAATCATTTTGACGGCAGCCATTCACGACAGAGGATCCATTAGTGAGCAAGTGATGTAAATGCTACATTTCTCAAAATCTCCAACACAAAGCTTTGTAGGCTACATTTTATGTGAAAACTGCACTAAATAGAGCAGCTCCTCGAATGCTCACCTCTGTATATGCTGTGGTGGCCTGCTCGTACAGATTCTGGTGGTTGTGAATGGCCATCTCAAGCTCTTGCGTTGCTGTCGGCAAGCCGCCCTCACCGCATGACTTCACCCATCCCTCCATGCTGGACAGAAACTAACAGAGAGAACACCCTCTTAAACTATACAGCATAAAAAGATCCATGTAATAAAACCAGAGAGGACAGAGGTGCACAGTTGTACACACTCATTAAAAACAAGCTCAGACATAATTAAACAGAGTTGCTGAGGATCATACAAATTGGGGTCATAAATCAAAGGCATGAAGAAACTATGTGTGCACATTTAGACAAAGGAGTTATTAATGAAGAAACAGACAGAAACTGACAGGGGAGCGTAAAGTACAGTTGCATATAAAGGAAACTCAGAATTATAAGATAATGGATCAAATGAATCAAGGAAGCAAAGAAGTTGGGAAATATAACATCAGTACGTAAACAGTAGTAACAGGCTGCTGTTATAGTAAGAAGCTAAATCTGAGCAAAGGGGTCATATGATGCCTTTTTAAAGATCATTATTTTGCGTATTTGGTGTAACAGAATATGTTGACATGATTTAATGTTCAAAAAACACATTAATTTTTAAATACTGTACATTATTGTAGGTCCTCTATGCCCCGCCTCTCTCAAACTCTTAAGGTCTCTGCACACTGAAGTCCGAAATTTCCGTCTGAAATTTTTGCACGTTAAAAAATAAATACGACCTCATGTTGTGTCAATCACATTTGCACACTGCCACCGAAACTTTCGTCTGTCAAAACATTTTTGGATCAGGTTTGATTTTCTACATTTTTGCATCCGTAGCATACATTTTAATAGGAAAGGATGAATAATACAAAAACGGAAAAACGCATGCAAAAATTTCGGACTCAATCTGCAATGGCCTTTAGTTTTCAACAAAGTCCCTCCTTCCAACAAGCACAGTCTGCTCTGATTGGCCAACTGGCACAGTGCATTGTGATTGGCCAAACACCACAAGCACGAGTCGGAAATGTAATGCCCCTTTCCATAATTGCGAGCTTTAGCTTTCAAAGTAAATGTAAAGACAGTTAATAATGTCCTTAGTTTTACCATCGGTTCAAGCCTGAGAGGGCAACAAAGTCACGTGACAGACACAGTGATGATGCTTGTATGTGTTTGCAGTACACAATCCCTGGTTGTATGACCGTGTCTCCATCTCTCACACACGCGAACACACACACACGACCCGCAAAACCCCGCCTTTGAACAGTCAATAGCAAATACTTAAACTACTATACTATACTATACGTGCAGTCACTGATTCAGAAGCGCCAGATGGTCATAGCAAAGTTAGAATGACCTCTCTTAGGTTCACTAAGCGTCGTCCATAAAATGCATTGTGATAACATCTGGGTTGTGCTGTTCTGTTGTAAGTAATCTTAATGATTTCTAAATACATCTACTTACGGAAGGCCAAATAAAGTGCTTTTGCCTAGAAACAGCTTCTCCCTGACACAGCTGCTTCAACACTACTGCGGTTACTGAAACCCCGCCTTCATTCTTTGCTGAACATTTGGGCTGCATCATGCAAATCTCCCCACATTGTGAAGCAGACATGTGGGGGCGTGTTTAAATGAGCTGTTTTAGGGGGGCGTGGCAGAGTCTTAAATTTGATAAAGAATATCTCTTTGGTTTTGAGACTTTAGTCTTTGTAACTTCAGGGATCTTATCTATGCACAAACATCTTGTAACACCAAAGAGAAAGGAAAACTTGAAATTGCATCATATGACCCCTTAAATAATTGCTTTTCTTAGTAGTCTAATGCAGTCATAGAATGTATCAGCTATAATAAATCATATTTTTCACTTAAGTAAAACCGCATTAAACACTTGTTTAGGTTACCTCCCGAAACAGTTTTACAGCATAGTAAAAGGGGGTGTAAAATTGAAATGATGCATCACAATGCACCAATCTGACAATGGAAATTGAATGCGTTCTTTAAATCATACACACTGATTACAATATTACAATAAAAGTTGTAATGCAACATACCAAAATAACTGAATCAATCTGAATCAAATTAAAAAGAGGCCAACTTTCTTCAGACTTCAGACTAAATTGTTGACTTCACATTGTTAATAAAGAATCATAATCACATTCTTGTCTGAGCAATTTTTTGCACACTTATTTTATACTGTAAAAAAAAATATATATATATATTTATATATATATTACATGCATTAAAATTATAATTTAGATAAATATAAATTACAAATATATTAATAAAAAATAAAATTAGAGATGCACCAATTGACCGGCCAGTGATCGGAATCGGACGATTTCTCGCATGACCGGCCTGGATCGGTGAGCGGCCGGTCAGTCTCACGTCTTGCTGATTCCGAGCCGATCCTTTTATTGCCAGCAGCGCAGGCAGAGACAGTGCAGGCAGAGACGTCACAGCCACGCGCACACTCACAGTAGATATCACAGTCGTGAGTATACATGTCGTTTCGCGTGAGAATAATTCTAATTTTAATGGCATTCAGTGTAAACGGCGATTGATAGGAGCGATTGATAGGACCACAAGACCAAGGAGCTGGTGGTGGATTTCAGGAGACAGAGCACAGAACACACACCCATCACTATCGACAAGACACCTGTGGAGCGGGTAAACAGCTTTAAGTTCCTCGGCGTTCACATCACCGAGGATCTCACATGGTCTGCTCACACAGATGCAGTGCTGAAGAAGGCACATCAGCGCCTCTTCTTCCTGAGACGGCTGAGGAAGTTTGGAACGAGCCCCAGAATCCTCAGATCCTTCTACACCTGCACTGTGGAGAGCATCCTGACCGGCTGTATCACCGCCTGGTTTGGAAACAGCACTGCTGGCAACCGCAAAGCTCTGCAAAGGGTCATGCGAACTGCCCGCCACATTGTTGGAGGTGAGCTTCCCTCCCTCCAGGATATCTACACCAGGCGGTGTACAAGGAAAGCCCGGAGGATTATCAAAGACTCCAGCCACCCGTCCCACAGACTGCTTTCTCTGCTGCCCTCAGGGAGACGTCTCCGCAGCATCCGATCGCGCACTAGCCGACTGAGGGATAGCTTTTTCCCTCAGGCTATCAGGCTAATGAACAGTCACAAATAACTCACCTACATCACACTCCCACTCACACAACATGCCATGCACTGCACTTTAACACAGTTCTACCGGACTACACACACACACTGCACTAACACATCTGCTATCACTGGACACCATACAAAGCACATCCACGACATTGCGTATCCGGCCTATGTAAATCTGCTGCAACTTTTATTTATTTTTTGTTATTATTTTTTTGCATACCATTGCGTATATAGGTGTACATAATGTAAAATGTGTACATTTTGTGTATAATGTGTACTGATAACTGCAAGTATGTCTAATAGTACACTGTGTGTACTGACTATATGTATGTGCATTCTGCACATTGTCTTCTGTGTTAGTATGTACTGCCTATATGTAAATAGTTTCTGCACTGTCTGGAGCACGCTCTCAAGAATTTCACTCACCAAGGCACACGTGCTGTGGTGATGTGACAATAAAAGTGATTTGATTTGATTTGATAATGCATTTATGTCGTGCCAGATGAGGCTTGAACAGCCTGATGTATGAGAGAGATACAGCACACACAAAGCAACTCAACATTTATGGATTCATAATGTGGTAGGAAAAAAAAGATATTTACAAAACATGATTTAGGTAAGCAACATTATACGACAATGATGTTGCCCTGAATATCAATATCATTACGACTGCAATGTGACACTGATTTTATACAATAGTAGATGAGGCTTGAACAGCCTGATGTGTGAGAGAGATACAGCACACACAAAGTAACTCAAAATTTATGGATTCATAATGTGGTAGGAAAAAAAAGATATTTACAAAACATGATTTAGGTAAGCAACATTATACGACAATGATGTTGCCCTGAATATCAATATCATTACGACTGCAATGTGACACTGATTTTATACAATAGTATTTCAATAAACAAGAAGTTAAAATTAAGTGATTAAGAGACAAAATACTGACTATTTTTTCTCAATTTCGCATCCGAAAATATTTACGATCAAAGCCACAGTAGAACTGTTGTGTGTCTCCGAGCAACACAGCGGTGTTTCGTTACTGAATGAATCGAGTGAGTCAATTGATTCAGTGGCCCATTCATAAGGACAGCCAATTGACTGGTTTCTGAATGAATCAGCCGTTTGAATGAATCGCTTGAATGAATGAATAAATTACTCGCTCATTAAAACAGACATTTGCCGCCTACTGGTGGTTTAGTCATATTTAAAAGTATCATTGCATTTTTTCAAAATGTATTTGTATGTTTAAAAAAAATATGTAAAACATTAATCTTATAAAATTATTTATGCATTTGAAATGTTCCAGTGTAAATGCATTTATGGCACCTCAGCTTCATCAAACTGTCTGTGTTAATGCATGTAATACCACTTCAGATGCAGCTTCTGTTTCCTCAGCAGTGGAAATATAGAGTTTGTTAATACTAATCTAATTTGAATGGTAACAACTCTACAGTTTCTTATTATGCTAACTTAATTAATTGAAACAAAGTAAGACTTTGATGTGAAAGATGACACATTTAATAAGGTTAGGGGAAAGAAATGACCATTCATAAACAGTGGGAAATCACATGGTTTGTTACATACAGCAACTCATTTTAAGTTAACTGTTTTTTCCTCTTCCCAGACACAGAGCACTTTATTTAAGAGTTGTTTAAGTGAGAGAAAATCTGTAACTCAGTCCAGATTGGGGGAATTGTAATGTTTAATAATTTATTTTATTATGTAAAAATATTTTTGTTGAAATTTGCATTGATATTTGTTTGTATATGCTGTCAATTCTAGTTCTTAGAAAGAAAATCGGAATCGGCAAAAATCGGTATCGGCAGGTCAGACTTCAAAAATCAGAAATCGGAATCGGCCAAGAAAATTGCAATCGGTGCATCTCTAAATAAAATTTAATTTAAATGACCACCATTACATTTAAAAAAACGTACTTTTAAACTGAAATGTTTCCATTTAATGAAACGTATAGACTCAAAATTTACATTTTATATTATTTTTCATTTTAAAATTGATTTAAAATTCATTTTCATTTTCAAAGGGTTAGTTCACACTGAAATTAAAATTATGTAATTAATTACTCACCCTCGTGTCATTCCAGACCCTAAAGACCTTTGTTCATCTTCGGAACACAAATTTAGATATTTTTGATGAAATCGGAGAGCTATCTGACCCTCCCATAGACAGCAACACAACTGAAATGTTCCCAGGTTTAGAAATGTAGTAAATACATCGTCTTCCGCCATTTTAGAGAGTATCACAACGTATACGCACGCAAGTGTAAACAACAGATGCAGATTGCGTTCATGCGCACGCTCCGCCATAACGGGAAAAATTATGTTATTTTTGTTTTCTTTGTGCAAAAACGTATTCTCGTAGCATCGCAAAACTGAAGTTGAGCCACTGATGTCACATGGGACCTGAGAACATTTCAGTTGCGTTGCTGTCTATGGGAGGGTCAGATAGCTCTCCGATTTCATCAAAAATATCTAAATTTGTCTTCCGAAGATGAACGAAGATCTTAAGGGTCTGGACCGACATGAGGTGAGTAATTAATGACGGAATTCGCATTTTGGGGTGAACTAGCCCTTTAATGTGTCAAAAAAAATGACCTGTTCAGATTTCTGGTGGAACACAGAGGACATGGTCAAGATGGCACTGCGCTCCTCCAGCGGTGAGGCAAAGCTCTTCCAGTCCTGATCCAGCTGACCAGAGATCTGCTGTATCTGAGCAGCAGCATAATGACCCGCCTCACAGAGCCGCGTCGCCACCGAGACGATACGTGAGATATTGACATATGCATTCTGAAAAGAGAGAAACAGGATGGCAGAAGATGATCCCATTAAATAAGCAACAAGAAGACACAAAAGCTGTTCAAGTTTGAGTATATCCAGGTTGTTTTCTTGTGGCATTCCTCCAGCGTACCATAGAGTTCATAGCAAAGTGGTCATGCTGGGTCTGTAGATCTGCTGCATGCTGGTAGCTCACGCCAATGTCTGTGTTCGTCTGCAGGAACAGCTCTTTATTGTGTCCGATCCATTCAAACATCTACAGAGAGAGAGAGAAACGGAGAGAAAATTGCTGCATTCACAGACAGTTTGGTCTCAAAACACCCTATTAATATGTTTACACCCAGACTAAAAGAAGCAAACGATGACCACAGGCTGTAGATTACCATACTGCACCAATCAATATTCACATTTGTGCATAAATATTTACAAAGGCCCAGACAAATTTGCTTAACAGTCGTTCCAGGGCTTTGGGTGATTTAACTCCCTGTTAGTGTTCTAGTGGTCTACATGTGAACCTTAATATACACAGATTTTCTCTTTGGCTGACGTACAAGCAATAGCCCTTTGTGTTCTGGCTCTGGTGGAGCACAGATGGGCTCAGTCAGCAGGACCGGGGAGTGTGAGACTGCTTCTCTGTTTGGGCTTAAACGGAATACACAGCCTCCCGCAGATTTCAGGCCACAGAAGGGAGAACGGTGAACATGCTATTATCATTCATTATTTACACTTTCACATGACCTTCATCCACAGTACTCTACTGCCACTACATGCTTTTTCTTTCATCGAGTCATGCTAGAAGTAGCTTTTTAAAAATGTGAGTGGTGTTTATTTGTGCAATATACTATATGTAAATGTGAGTATGTATCTTTAGCTTGCGGCAGTTTAACTACATTAAAACAAAGGAGCATGTTTTACTGCCACAGTTGAACTAAAAATAAGGAATTCATTAATAAAACGTTGCAATAAAAAGCAATTAGAATTCATTTTTATTTTATGGCCTAATGTTTTATATATATATATATACTTTTTCTGATACATGCAAAGCTCAATTTATATAAATCTAAACACACAAGAAAAGCTTCAAGGTCTAAAAGCAAAGGCATTAAGACTAATAAATATTAGTACATTTTTGCATTTTATTCCATACATATGTAAAAAAAATGTTAAGAAACTGTATTACATATATAATACACAATTGTATTATTTATTAAATGTATTATGTTAATTTTATTTGTATTGCTTTATTTTTATTATTAGTGTTATTCAATACATTTTTATAGTACAATAGTATTAAAATATACAAATATTGAATAATTTAATTGAATACAAATGTCTATATACATTATAGATAATACTATCATCTATAATGTTAATTATTATTTGTATTAAATAACTAATATTAAATATGAAATTGTATTATTACATTATTATATAATATTATTATATTTAAAATTATTATTATTAAGTTTATAATTGAATACAATTATATTATTTAAATACATTAATAATTATGACAATAGTTATTCAAAATGTATTAAAATTATCATATACTTGTTGTTGTTGTTGTTGTATAATCACAACAAAAATACACCTTTAACATTTTGGTTTTATGATTATATTTGCTCTAATATTTTTCATATTTGCTCTTTTTTTGTTGTTTGTCCTTTGTTGTTTACTTCTCTCCATATTTCACACTTTGATTCTGTCCTCTAACCTTTTCTGCATCCTCCTCGTACAGCCGTAACTGAAAACCCTGGTCCAGCTGCTGTTTGCGGTTATGCCAGACCTGTAGCAGGTGCTGCCGTGTAACTTGAAGTTTATCCAATAGAGCGGAAATCTTAGGTACCAAACTCTGGAAGTCAGCCCCTCCAGAGAGCCTTCCGTCTCCCCCGTCCCTGATCTTCTGAAGGAGCCGCTGTCCTTCATGGTCTAACTCATCCACCGGTGCCTTCGTCATAGTCTTCCTCAGACGAGCGTGCTCCTCCAGGAGTTTCCGTGCTTCCTCTGCGTTAGTGGCCAGCTCCTGGCGAGAAAGCACCTCCTGCAGCTCCTCCAGCCGGGAGAGGAGGTGCAGAGCGCCTCCAGTGAACTCCTCAAGGGAAACACGGAGCTCAGTCCATTCCACGTGGTTGTATTCCAGGGACCCTTCCAGATCTGCCGTCAGCTGAGACGGGTCCACCAACTTAGTCAGACCTTCCACTGAAACCATACTGGTCTAAAAGAAAAAAGAACAACCACTGATGTACCAAATCGTATATACATAAGGAATACCTGTGTATATAGTCCATTGGTCACTTTTGCAGCCAGAGAGGGTGATTAGGAGATTGGCCAGAGAGGTTTATTTTGTTATAATGACCGAATGCACATTGTAAAATGTATTTACAAATCAAGAAATGGAATTTATGGGTGCTGTATGTATCTACATGTGTCTGTGAAATGCATTGATATGAACTATAGATCAGTGGTAGGATTTTAATGATAAAAAATAAATAATAAACAATATATCGGTTCAGTTTTTGTCATTCTAATTATCTTTAGGTGGGAAGGTTCTCATCAAATACTGATGTGGTTAATTTCATTCAATAATAAGAACATGAAATAACTAATAAAGGGATCATGGAGTGATATGAAACATGAAACAAGCAGAGGTATGACAGTGGTCAGTCATAAAGTTTAGCGGTCATTATAAAAAAATATACTTTTATTGCTGCAGAATGATGATATATACACTACAATTCACATTTTTGATGTCAGTAAGAAATTAATGCTTTTATTTAGCGAGGAAACATTCGGTTGACTGAGCAAAGATTTGACATTAAATTACAGCAAAGATTTTTACATTGTTGCAAAGATTTTTTTTTATCTGTTCTTTTGAACTTTCTATTCATCAAATCATTCTGAATATATATAAATAATAAACAGCTTAAAAATATTAAGTGTTTTCAAAATGTATAATAATAGGAAATGTTACTTGAGCACTAAAGGAATATAAAAATAGCATTTTATAAATATTTCTGAAGGATCATGTGACACTGAAGACTGTAATGGCTGTTGAAAATTCAGCTTCACATCACAGGAATAAATTACATTTTTAAATACATTATAATAAATTGTAATAATATTTCACAATATTACGTTTTTACTATATTTGACTTAGTGAGCATAAAAGACATATGTCACATTTGTGTAAAAAAATATTTTTGCAAGAACAAACACACTGCTTTGTACTGGCAAAATGTTTCATTTATGTCAGTTTATGGATCTTTTTGATAAAATCAATATAAATTGAATCAATAAGTTTCGGTGGCTTTCTTATTAGACAAAATTCCATTTGTATACCTCAAAGGTGAACTTGGCACTGCCAAAGTTGGTCTTCTGCTTCTGCCAGAAGTTGTCTGGTTAAGGAAATGTTCATAAAACTGTGCATACAGTATTTTCTGAACAATTGCTTAAACTTGCACAGTTCTGCATCAGTGAAGCTATATATTTAGAGTTGCATCACATTGCATCAGAATGCCCTAAAGATCAATTAGATGCTCTAATCAAAGTCTTTATGCATCCATATCTCACCCTTTATGTCTCAGACTTTAGCAATAATATGATAATAACTTGTAGAGGTGCTGTAAGCAATTTAAGCTGTTTTGATAAGATTTTTGAAGGCTAAATAAGCACAGGCCTTTTATGCTGTTTACTGAGTCTAGGGATGTCCCAGAGACTGCTTTCTCTGGACACTTTTCTTCAGGGAAATCTTTCAGGGACATTTTAAATGTTGGAATTGTATAACCTGGGCACAGTAGAAAGGTAGGACACCAGTTTCCGTAAGTCTTCTTGTTTTATTCTGTCATGATTACTTCGTGCAGGGAATGTAAGGATGGGTCCCCCTCTCTTGTCTCTTCCTCCTGAAAAGAAGAGGACCAAGTTATTACTCATTTTACTATTCAGAGCTCTTCAATGGCCCTAATTACGGTAATACCCATGAGCCCGTGTGGTTGCGTGCTTAAGAGGGTGCTAAGACAAAGCTGTTCCACAGTGAATGTGTGTGTGTGTGTGTGTGTGTGTGTGTGTGTGTGTGTGTGGGCATGTTTATGTGGTTTATGAGGACACAAATTTGTATAATGACATGGGTATGACATAGGTATTACAAGGAGAAGGTGATTTATGAGGACATTTTCAGTGTCCCCATAATTTAAAACGCTTATAAATCATACAGAGTGAGTTTTTTTGAGGGAAAATAGAAATGCACCGTCTCCTGTGAGGGCTAAGTTTAGGTGTAGGGTAGGTGTAGGGCAATAGCACATACAGCTTGTACAGTATAAAACCATTACGCCTATGGAAAGTCCCTCAGAAACCATAAAACCAACATGTGTGTGTGTGTGTGTGTGTGTGTGTGTGTGTGTGTGTGTGTGTGTGTGTGTGTGTGTGTGTATGTGTGTGTGTGTGTTACAATGCAATTAAACATTTCCCACCTGAGACAAAGGCAACCTTCTCTCTTAAAACTGTTAAAACATCAGCCGCTTTTATTCCATCATTCCTAAGAGATCCTGATGAGAAAGACGGAACTAAGAGAGAAGGAAAAAAAGAGGAGAGAAAGGGAAATAAAAGTTATATATAGACTCTGGTAGCATTCCATCTCCGTTTCTCTCTCTCTGTGAAGATGTTTGAATGGATCGGACACAATAAAGAGCTGTTCCTGCAGACGAACACAGACATTGGCGTGAGCTACCAGCATGCAGCAGATCTACAGACCCAGCATGACCACTTTGCTATGAACTCTATGGTACGACGGAGGAATGCTACAGGGCTGTAACCACCATAGACAAAGAAGGATTTTCAGAGGAGTGAATGAGAACTGAGAAGTGTTTTTCAAATGATTCTGAAAGGAAAGGTTCTTCATTTACTCAACCTCATGTTGTCTATCTAAACCCATATATTTTATTTATTCTGTCTAGTGTAAAATGAGATGCTAGAGATCATGTTCTTGCTGCTCTTTTCAATATAATAAACATGAATGGTGACGAGGCCCTGTTAAGCTCTAAGAATGTCAAAATAGCAACCATGAAGTTAAAGTACCGTAAAGGTGGCCCATACAACTCCGCACTATATTGAAAAACATTTGAAGCCAAATATTAACTTTGTGTAAAAAACAGGATCATTTATTGAAAATATTTTTGTATATTTTGATATGCACATATTCAAACTTGGCATTCACGATACAGCTGTGACAAAAACAAAAAAGTTTGACATCATTCTGGATGTTAAAGGGATTGTTCACCCAAAAATGTCAATTCTGTCATTAATTACTCACCCTCATGTTGTTCCAAACCCACAAGACCTTTGTTCATCTTCAGAACATAAATTAAGATATTCTTGATGAAATCAAGGAGGTTTTCTGAAGCCCACTGCATTGCAACTGCTACAACGAGCGCTAGCCAAGTATTTGAATGTTGAGCAGCAAGCTCATTGGCTGCTGATGTGAAAATAAAACAATCAGCTGCGCCATGTGAATGATGATGTAATTATATCAGATTTAGTTAGAACCTTTCGGCCTGTGCCATCTAGAGTTTCATGACAGAACTTTGCATTTTATTTTTTGATTTCATAGTATGAGAAGTATATCGAGGTCTTGAAGCTCAACACTACACCTACCCCTAACCATACTAAATCTGGTTTTTAGCATGGTATTTATATGAGCTGCAATGTGGTTGCTCAAAGACACCACATCCAATTTCAGTTATAGACCTATTCAATTCTGTTATTTCACTTTTATAAAAAAAAGTCTCTCCATGCTGATATGTGATGGAAAAAGGGAGAAGAATGGCAGATTTATAAAAGTAGATTCAAACTTTAATCGGTCTCAGTAAAAGATAAATCCTCATTTTTACTCCCTTCACCACAGTTCTTGCTAGCAAACTGGTGCTTTGCCAAGAAGGTGGGCTAATTGCACTTAGTGTAAATAGACACTCTGTTCTTTTATAGATAATATATTTACATATTTGGCTTAAACATTGTATGTACTACAGAATCCTTGAATTCAAATGTGTACAGTTATAACAAATGCACTGCAAAAACAGTTCTGTTCTTAGTAAATATATATAAACAGAATTCTGTGTGGGTGTGCTACCAATAATGCTGCTTTTTACATTTTGTAGACAGACAACAGTATTAAGCATAATACTGGCTTCATGGAAAATAGAGTAGTAGGCCATAGTAGGTCGAGCGGGGGGGCACAGAGGTCCAGCTGTTGGCACGTCTCCTTCTGTTTAGATTCATTAATGGTGTAATCTGCCCGCTCTGTAATCCCACAGCCGACAGCTGGGCACTGAGACAGCCGGTAGGGAAAAGTTAAATCACACTTAAACACACATAGACAGCAGAAACACATACAGTATACACACAAGCTGCATGCTCACAGATGTGCCACATGCACTTGCTTACACACACACACACACACACACACACACACACACACACACACACACACATCTGTTGAGTCTGTATGAGGCCTAAAAAGGTCTTTACACTGCTTATGTCTGCATTTTATCTCTCTTGCTCGCTCTCCTCTGCAGACTGCATAAACTATTAAACCTGAGTGGAAGAGTTTGATGCTGAACATGGCATGTTAAATCTACTGTGAGAACTTACTTTCCCAGCTCCTGCTAGAGGGCAGATGCTATTTCACACTCTCTCTCACACACACATACATGAGGACAAGGCAGCTTAAACACACTTGAACACAGTCATTTCTCATTTACATCTATCTGATCTGGCTTATTGTGTGGTGACAACCTTGTCCAAGGTTCAGTGAGGTGTAGTGAAGTACATTTTCCAACACTCACAAGAAATATGTATTTACACTACAGTTTAAAAGTTTGGGGTTGGTAAGATTTGTTCATTTTTTTTAAATAAGTCTCTCATGATCACCCAGGTTGTATTTATTTGATCCAAAATAGTGTAAAAATAGGAATATTGTTATTATTAATTTAAAGTAACGGTTTATTCCTGTGATGGTACAGCTGAATTTTCAGCATCATTACTCCGGTCTTCTTCAGTGTCACATGATCCTGCAGAAATCATTCTAATATGCTGATTCGCTACTCAAAAAACATTTTAATGATCTGAGATGACCAAATACACGAGAAGAGATGATGCCAACCCCTCAGAGGACCTCAGAAGATGCAAACCCTCAGACAATATACAGAATTAACCACATTTTGCCATAAGTTAAATATATTTAGTTTCTACAATATATAAATCTATTGTAGAAACTTAATTTCCTGTAAAGCTGCTTTGCAACGATTTTATCGTAAAAAGCGCTATACAAATAATCTTGAATTGAATTGAATTTGTGATTATTATCAATGTTTAAAACAGTTGTGTGTTTAATTATTCTGTGGAAACAATGTTTTTGGTGGATACATGTTTTAGTATTATTTAATGAATAGAAAGTTAGAAAGAACTTTGAAAGAAAAACAATGTCTTTAATCCCAACAAAATCACTACAAAATGTGGTCCATGCAATTGATGCTGTATAATCTGTAAAAGTCTTCTAAAGCCATATGACAGCTTCGTGTGAAAAACAGACTGAAAATCTTGACATCCATCACAGTTCATGAATTTACTGACCCAGTTCACAGATCAGTACATTTGTGTTTCACAAAAGAAAGAAAGTCAACATGAAGCAACATGTAAGTGAGAAGATGATAACAGAATTATAATTGTTTTGGGCTGACTAATACACAAAACTAACATGTTAGAATCAACCATCCCAGATCTAATACACTTCATCAAACCAAATGTTATGTATTTTAATAGGTAGGGCCTATGTTATGTATGTTTTTTCTCACCCAGTCATTTTTAAATGTAATACAGAATAATTGCATTTTACATTTTTTGGCTCTAGTGTAAAAATAAATACATATTTTTAATACAAAAATATCGATTGTAACCTTATTTAGGTACTGTATTTGCAAAGATGTGTTTTACAAGGTCTTGACAAAAAAAATGTAAGTATATTTACTTACACACATGAGTAACACCTTGCTACTTAATTGCTAATTTAAACAAAACTAATGTATAATGCTGCATCCCTAATCGATTCACATACTGTACAGCAAATTCAGTCAGTGTCATACATTAACATCAAATGTGCTCAGATTATGTAATATTTTGGGATATTTAAAGCACATGAATGTTTTTGGCCTAGTATTGCCCACAAGCTCTTGCACAACAAAAGAGGCTCCGTTCCAAAACCTACTGATCTGCCTCACTGCCTACTGTGAGTCTGCTTTCTAAAGCGGCGTCCAAGCTGAGATGGAACTTGAGTGACTGATTTGTAATGCTCTGCATTGGTAGCATTGCCATACATCACACTAATAGCAAAGCAGACGCTACTCACAATTAATTCCAAAGGAGTTTTACATTAGCATACTGCTATGCTAACAATATTAGGGTTGAACAAGCATAATAACACTGAAATATTCTGTTATCAGTATTTTTCAGTGTATTTCTTTATGTTTATTTTCAGTTTCGCAACATTGCAATTCCTTGCCTTCTTTCAACGTTTCAGTTCATTTCTAGCAGTTTTAAAATGCATTAATCTAAAAGTTACATAATAATGAATTTAGCAAGATGCTAATGTTAACATGCAATCAGTATGCAACAAGATGGTCCATGGAAGTCCAAGATGGTCCATGGAAGTCCATGGAAGCAAGGTGTAATTATATTGTATGTGTGTCTGTCTTATATTTCCATCATCAGCAATTGCACTTGCTGTGCCTAATATAACTATGCAAATTGGGACGCAGGTTATTACCAAACTTGATCGACCATGTTGCATCCAAATTAAACTTTGAAGCACTAAAACACATGCAAAACATGCATTATGTATTAATACAGTATTTGAAATAGTATCATTATTTTCCACAAAACTAAAAACAAGGGTGTAATCTTAACAAAAATACTGGATTGCTGCTTTACCCAGCAGAACCAGGGACCGTTGCAAGCTTTGTGAATACAGCCGATAGATTTGTAACATCTAAGATGTCAAATGAAAGGACACGGGCATCACTGAGATGTTATGAGATTATCCACTGCATACAAAGTGCAGTATCCATATTTCATAAGGATGCCATGCACTGTTTGCTGCATGTTTTATGAGATCTTCATCATGTATTCTTCACGTGAGTACAGTATAGGTTTGAGACTGTATGCAATGCGGACTAACTCTGTGCATATTCACTGAACATCAGCAAAAGAATCACTGAGCTCACACTGACACACATAATGCAACCTGATGAGAAGGTTGGGATATAAAGCATTCTGAACTTCCCATGTTACAGGATCCCAGGGTGTATCCACATAAACAGTAACACAAAGCTCACAGAAGTACCAGGAAACAGCCTGCCCTCTGCAATTACTAAATGAAACCAATCCTGCCAAAAAGTTGCCAAATGGCCCCACAGGATCGAATCTTGCCAAGGACAGAAAGAACAGTGACAGGGCCAGAAAGCTACAATTATGACCCTTACAGTCCTGGGAAGTCAGAAAACAATGGCTGGCTGAGGTTTGGTGTTAGTATGAACTATTGTGTAAGTCTAAGCTATGAGATCAGAACTGGTCCCAGTCCAATAACACTGGCCTGTGATCTCATATAACCTCATTTTATAGGTGCCCGGCTATTCAGGAGAATGTAGGTTTGAATGGGGCATGGGGGCTATTTTCACAATTGCTGCTTTGTGCTTAGAAATACCCAACACAAATCGACTACGAGACTAATAACGGAAAGATTACTTGAAACAGCTCAATATATACATCAAATATCAAATAAATTAAAATCAACTATACAAAAAAACCTTAGTGAGCAGAAGAAATAAAGAGCCTAGAAGGAATGAAACAATATCTTTAATATTCTAAAGATGAATCGCGTATTCCAACAAATCTAAAAATAATCTCAACAACACTTGTGTAAATCACACTCTGGCGAAAGCTTGTGATTCAAAGCAGAAATGTGTAATGTGATCAAACAGTCTGTTAACGTTTGATAATATCTTTGAATAGGCGGCTTTGAAATATTACATAGATATACAACAATGGCATGTGGTGGACATCTGAAATGAAGTCCCTTGGGTTTGGCTTTTTTTAGCCCAATGTAAATTTATGTTCTATTCCATATTTCTCCATATTCACATGCATTTGTTGTGTTAACGGTATATGGAATACAATACCTTTCATTGTCAAGAAGCAACCAATTCTATAACAGTATGTTTAGTATGTTTATACTAACAAGATATTTCACCCAAAAATTGTGAATTCACCCTAAATACATATTTTGAAACACACATTCATTTAATAAAACCTAAGGTTTCTTTCTCTCCATTGAAAGTCCAGTTAATACAACATTTACACTGCAAAGGATTTTGGAGGTCAAAACTCTAAATTGTGTGTTGATTTGCTGCACTGCGCAGAGCATTGCGTTAGCAGCGTAAAAGGTTGTGGGTTCAATTCCCAGGAAGCACACTGAAAAAATGTATAGCCTGAATGCACTGTAAGTCGCTTTGGATAAGCGTCTGCTAAATGCATAAATGTAAGTGCACTGAAAATGTAATGTTGGCTCAGTTGAATGTGAGCTGTCTTTCAACACTGGTAATTTAGTTGAGCCAATTGAAAATGTTCAGTAAATATAAAATGTTTAACGTCCAAAACCTTCTTAATCTAGAAGAATGTGACATACAGTAAAGGCCTCGTAAAACAAATCCATATGAATCGAGCAGTTTAATCAAATTTTTGAGAAGAGATGTGATTGCTTTACTTGATGAACAGATTTCAAAATCTGACTTTTTCCATATTTAAGTGCTATAATCGGGTCCCTGGTGCATCTAGTACCAACACAGTAAACCAGCAGCCATATCACCCTGCAGCCCAAGACCGGTTGCCCACTGAAGCTAAGCAGGGCTGAGCTGGTCAGTACCTGGATGGGAGACCTGAGAAAACTAGGTTACTGCTGGAAGAGGTCTCACCCTGCAGTCCGTGTGGGTCCTAACGCCCCAGTATAGTGATGGGGAAACTATACTGTAAAAAAGCACCGTCCTACGGATGAGACGCTAAACCAAGGTCCTGACTCTCTGTGGTCATTAAAAATCCCAGGATGTCCTTCGAAAAAGACTATGGGTGTAACCCCGTCATCCTGGCCAAATTCACCCATTGGCCTCTGACCATCATGGCCTCCTAATCATCCCCAAACACTGATTGACTTCATCACTCTGTCTCCTCTCCACCAATAAGCTGGTGTGTGGTGGGCATTCTGGCGCACTATGGCTGCCGTCGCATCATCCAGGTGGATGCTGCACATTATTGGTGGACGAGGAGATTCCCCCTTACTGTGTAAAAAGCTTTGAGTACCCAGAAAAGCACTATATAAATGTGACTAATTATTAATTATTATTATTATTAAACATGAAAAATAACTTATTTTTGGTAAGCCTTTCTGTGCAAGCTTATGAAAAAATTATCGAGTCAGATTTTGCTCCCCCTGTAACATAGAAAGGGGGAGAAAAAATGGGAAAAATTATTATTGTAATATTACTGCCCTTTAATCTGCAAGTTTCCACCCACAGCAGTCTTTGGCTGCACTGATGAGCACAGAACACTTTTTAGAGCCCTAACCTTAGAGGAGACAAGAAAGCAGTGCATTTATTTATTTACTGAATATTTCATTGCTGCCACACAGATCTAATATAAACATGCAAAATTTCTTTCCCAGCTGTTCACAGACATAACCGACTGTTTTTGTGTTTTTAACATAAACTTGTGTGCACTATTTCACAGTTTAAGTGCAATAAGACATGAAAGGGAACTTAGTTTAGTACTCACTGGTTGTGTGTATTTCCACTTGCTTTGAAGTGTGCACTCAGAAAACCATATATCAGAAGTTTAAACTAATATGGTTTAAAACGCATAATATCAGTGCGATAGACATGGTAATTAAAACCGAACAGATGTTTTTTGGTAAGTATCTGAGGTACTAGCTGTAAAGGCACAGCCCCAATCTGGAAAAGGGGGCGGGGAATCAGCTCATTTGCATTTACAGAGACATGCACAAAAACAGTGTTCCTGCTTCTACTCAAAATGGCCATTTTCAAAATGATATAATAAATGATCTGTTAGGTATTTTGAGATGAAACTTCACAGACACATTCTGGGGACACCAGAGACTTATATTACGCATTGTAAAAAGGGGAATAATAGGTTTCCTTTAATTTAGGCTTTTATTTAAATCTAAACAATGACCGTCACACATACATAAAGCACATCAGATATGGTGAACACGGAAGCTCCGATGCGCGTTTGATGTTTGTTCTAGCATGTCACACACAACTTAAATGGTGACAGAGTTTGAATTTTTGGGCAAACTATCCCTTTAAAATTACATTTATTGAAAGTTACATTAAAGTCCCTTAAAGATTTTCAATAGAAACCGTTTCAATCAGTGCATTGCCGACAAATGACAGGAAGAAGAATTATTGTAATGAAAAAGTGGCCGCTGAGTTGCCCCTAATGGATATAATCCAAAAATACTTCTGAAATGGATTTCACTGTCTCCTGGCCAACATAATCACAGAATGTACCTATTCTGCTCAGAGAACTCCAGGCCTGAGCAGGAATCTTGGTAACAGTTGCTACAGCAACCCCTCTGGCCCTCATTCAGTAGAGATGGCCTGCTGAGGATGAAGTGTGTGGTGCAAGTTTCACATTTTAACTTCTAATTTACTTCAGTGTGGAATGAGGTGTAGAGGGTAACTCTTGCATCTTTTAAATCCATATGTTCAGGGATTACAGTAAATCATAATAGCACAGGTCGTGGTTTTGCTTTGTGGTCTAGTTGCTGAAGATAACACTTTTCGATATCAGTCCTCAGTAAAATATGTTCAGTAAGCAGCAAGTTCTTTTAAGCCTTCTATCTTATAACTACAGTAAGTACAGTAGTACACATTACTTTGCTGTTCATTTTACTGCACAGTTTTTCAGTTTCTTTTTATGCTAGGAAGATGAACTTCACAAATCAAAACAATGTGATATGACCCCTAAGGTCATGTCATTATCAAGTTCCAACAGATTTCCCGAGGCTGAAACCATATCTCCACTAATGTTTTATACTTGTGTACTATTGCACTCATG